>CM076583.1:155167920-155767920 GCA_034641835.2 Pinus albicaulis | reverse complement strand
GAAAAAATGGTTCTGTTGTCAGGACTTGAACCCATGTCTCTCAGGTGAGAGCTGAGTATCCTAACTAAATATACTACAGAGAATTTTTTTTGTAACTTTTTTCACTCTTTAAGGCATGAGGAAAGGAATTTTCGCAATTATGATTCAATGCTAGAGAAGACTGCAAGTGCATACATAATGCAAGCTGAAGGGTGCTTGCATGATGATCAAGGTTCCCATGTAGGGCGCGAAGGATTCCAAGGCCGAGGATGTGGACGAGGACAAGGCGTTGGTCGAGGACGAGGTCAAATTATATGTTACAAATGTGGGGAATTTGTACACTTAAGGGATTGTCAGAATCGCATACCCCCTCATGGAGGTATTGTAGAGCTTTTGATCATGTAATAGAAGGTTTTCTTGTTATGATAGCAAATATGCAGGAGAAAAGGAATACGCAGCCCATGAAAAACTTGCAGATGATGACTGCAGAGCCACACGAAGAAGAGCATAGTGTCAACATAGTGACCCAAAGAGGCACAACCACTGAGAAGATATTGCAGTAGGTAAAAAGCCTATGGAGAGCGCATGGGTCCGAAACACTGGAGACAAGAACAATGCGTTCAATACGGAAAGAGAAAAGGACACTCTTTTGGAGGCGAAGAAGAGTTTCATGGACCCTGGAGCTTCAATATCTAGGACACAGCCACAACCTCAATAGAAGTTGATACCTTAGAAGAATAGTGACAAAGTTGTGGCTATGAAAAAAGGATTTCGATCCAGCCATATTGAAATCGTTTTTGCAGACATTCATGAAGTTTCTGCGAGATCAAAATATTGTCGCAAGTCTCCGAGAGCTTATAGACTCATGCGCTAAAAGAGAAGAGTCACGCAGTCAATAAGTTGCATTAGTATAAGAAGAGGATAAGTAGAGAAATGAGGTTAACTGTGCAGATTGGGGACTACGACATGGATCACATAATTATTGACATGGGATAAAATGCCAATGTATTTCCAAATCAAATGTGGGAACGAATGGGAAGGCCAAAGTTGTAATGGTCATCAATCCAGTTGAGAATGGATAATTAGCAAAAGAGTATTCCTATGGGAAGATTGGCTGGTATAGTAGTAGACATTAAAGGCCGAATTTGAAGTTATTGAGATTGTAGATGATAGAAATCCATATCTCGCACAACTTAGATTGGATTGGATTGGGATTTTGATATTGATGCAATAATTGATCTAAAGAGGAGAAAATTTATATTTGAGCGAGGTGATCTAAGGGTAATTTTTCCTCTAGACCCATCGGAAGGAACACAGTACACTCAGCCTGTTCGGGATGAATATTGTGAAGGAGATATTGATAATATCTATAATTTGACAACGTATAATGAAGATTGGATCAACCCTACAGCGGATGAAATGCTGAGATGGGATAAGGACAATTCATGCATTTTAGATTCTGATGAAGAACGAGAGCATTGTTAGAATAGGATGCACGAAGTTTTTACAAAGGGATGTAACAAATGATTACAAGATCACTTCGTTGCATCACTATTTAGGTATGTAATTTGTCGTACTATGATGGGATAGGATATGTCAATTTGCTTCTTAATAAATTTTAAGAAGCAATACCTGAAGAATAGAGGTTTCAAGTTCTGGATGTCACGCTAAGATCTACACCCGCTAGATGGTGGGGTACGCATAAGGGAAACATTGGAAGTTGGATATAATACCGCAGATTTATGAAGATCATATTGGGTCATGTAAATACTATACTTTAAGGGAAATATAATGGCAAGGATGACCCTAGAGGACATATCTTCCAATGGACTACCATGTGGGGTGAAGATCCAACACCATAATGGGTACATACAGTCATTCGCACATTAGAAGGAATCCCTATGAATTGGTATCTTGAAACTGAGCTACGACATGGAACGAAAAATTGGGAGGACTTGGTGGAAGGATTCCTAATGAATTTTAGTTTTGAATATGACTATCAGTACATTGATGAAGCTCTTTAAGTATTCCACACAAATATTTTCAAGACTCCAACTAAGCCAACCTAGACACAACCTCAATAGAAGTTGACACCTCAGAAGAACATGGATGAAGTTGTGGCTATGAAAAAGAGTTTGATCCATCCATATTGAAATCAATTTTGCATACCTGCATGAAGTTGATGTGATATCAGTAGGAAATGTAGGACCGTGATAAGGCAACGATACGAAGGAAACAACTGGAGGAAATTATTACTAAAGCTTACAACGAGCTACCCGACCTTGAGATTAAAGCTAAGGCAACACCAAAGAAAAAGATTAAAAATCTTGCCATTGTAGTTAAAGAGTCCAAGCATGCAGTGGACAAGGTCAAGCTCGAGCTTCACATGCAAATTAGTGAATTACGATTTAAGCTGCAACTAGCTACACCACCTGACATGCGGGAGCAGCGCGAAGTAGATATGAAGGTTGCATTAGAAGGTATCACAATTACATTCAAGGAATGTAACCATATATTTGAAGACACCATGTAAATATGGGCCTCATTGCAGGGGGGACCCACATGTCCAGAAAATTGAAGTAGAAGTCTGGGAAAAGAAGCAACAGTTCGACCAAATTAAGGTAACGGCGCGGACCTTAGTGCCAACGCAATGGTTTTACAATATTTAGGAGGGTAATTTTTTGCAAGGTTAGATCGACGAGCTATGGAAGAAGGATCAGATCATCACCACACATATGTAGCCATGGGTAGAGGAGGCTATACAACTGTCGTAGAAAGTGGATAGCAAGTTGAAGATGCTATGACACACATAGAGAGACATTCTTCAGAAGATAGCAAGGTCAGCTACAAAGAAGATGCTGAGAAGATGTTGAACGAATTACGTGAGGCCAAGAAGCAGTGCATCGAGGAAATTCATTTATTGAAGGATGAATACAACAACATCAAATAAAATACCCAGGGCACACCAGCCGAGTGACTTGGGACGAGTCATATATTTTTGTTGGGGGCATGTTGGGTAGGGTCCCCCTAGGTATAAATTTTGGTCAAAGCTCAAAATTTTGAGGAGCGGAGCGCACTTCGCGCAAATGTTTAGGAGTCATGGGGGCTTTGGGGAAAGTCAAAGCCCCTTCTTTTGTAAATGGATGGGATGGTTTTAAATATTTTGAGCTTTGCCCATGGTTTTTGGACCATGGTATTGTAAAAGGAAAATATATATAAAGAGATATATTAGTGGGTCAAGGAGACAGAGATGAAAGTCCTATGAATAATCTCAATCTATAATAGCATGTCTTTCTATATTTTTGGGCGAAGGGGAAGGCTCCTACAAATGTGTGCACGAACACCTTGGTAAGTCTACAGCTGTATGTGTAGGCCCCTACAGTTGTGTGTGTAGGCCCCTGCAGCTGTGTGTGTAGGGTGAGAAGGATTGTAATTGAAGGATCTTACGTAATAAAAAAGGACTTAAAGGCATATCTAAGTATTTCTGTGTATTTATGCATTATATGTTGATGAGTTGTTCATGCATGATTAGGGTTTTTTCCTGTATATTTACTCAATAAATGCATATTGAATATTATATTCTTGTATTATATGATTAGTAATGCATGTTAAGATAGAAAGGTGCAGTGCGAGGAACAATATTTAAGTGATTGAATAGAATTTTTTGTAGTAATTTTACTGATTTAGTGAAGCTATGATTCAGCCCTAAACAAATATAAGACCTAAATCCACATTCCATAGTCCCTCTGGATGCAGATACCTGATTCTAGCATCCCCTAATATTTCCTTGGGTGATACTTCAGTCTGCGCAGCAAATTGTTGCCGAAAGGGTCGATAATAGAGGGTTTGTTGGTAGCGTAGCTACTCTAAACTTGGGTGTAGACCCCCTCAAGCCAACAGTTACTTTGTAATCTATATCCACTCCTCTAACAAATTCTGGTGAGAGGGTAGAAGCCGTAGCTCCGGGGTGAAGGCTATTAGTTCTCCATGGGGGTGTGGGATGGAGAGTAGAGAATATGGCCCCTACTATTGGTTAGGGCAACGAGCTGAGCTTCCATCCTTGTTATCAAAAAACAGTAAGTGTGACGAGCTTCAATGTTGGGAGGCAGGGACCATAATTACGCAAATGCATATGTCCATAATGTTCTCTTCCTAACATTGTCTTCCCTTCAATTTATGCAACCCCACAAATATTGATAGCTTTAATTGCAGCAATGACATCTTACTCTTGGAATTCTCACATACTTCTTTGTGTTTCTTATTTCTTCACAAGTTTCCTAGTTAGAATAATGTCAGAGAAAATTTTCTACATATGCTTAAACTTCTATCCAAATTTAGGACCATTTCCAATTCCAAGAAGGTCCAAACACTTAAGGAAAGACTTATTTTCCTCTTGCTTGAAACAACTTTCCTCATAAATACCAACAGGTAACCCTATTGATTTAATAGTGTATTTTATTATAAAGAGATTCTTTTTATGATGATGAAACTCCTAGCTTTATTATAGCCTAATTCAAAACCCTGGGAAAAAAAGGCACACATAAGCATAGTTTTGAAAAATTCCTAAAACCATAATTTATTTAATATACTTAAACACAAGTAGAGACTTAGTGTTGAAACATCCTCTACAAAACAAATGAATGAAAAATATCATAATCCCTAATGTCAAGGATATAAAAATACAGAAAAGCATCGACAATGTGCCTCATGAAGATACTAGCACTTGTAGCCTTGATGACAGAGGTTTGACCTTTACAATAATATGGAAATTGTTAAGACCTTGAAAAGAATAGGGGGAGCTAAAATTAAGATATGTAGGCTGAAAATTTTTGGTGTTGTTGTAGTGGCTACAACACCTCTCTAATCAATTCTTATCACTCACCTTTAGGAACATATAAATTATCCAAATTGTATATTAACTCATCCTAGATATGGTATTCAATTGTGCTATCACCCTCATGCACATGATTATAGCTCTACAACTATTGAAACACCTCTACGAAGTCCTCATACTTTGAACATTACTCTTTATATGCATCATGGGTGAATGTCTCCATGTGCATGAGAGTTCCAAAAGTTGTGATGTTTGATGTGGGTGTCCTTGAAATCTCATCAGCCAACTTTTTTTCTCTTCCCTTCTTATACTCAATCTCTAAATCAAGCTGTTTTAAAAACCCATATTCTTTTAATGCTTATTCTATTATTTCTAACTATGGGTCTATAGGAACTATAATGTTTGGTGATCTACGTGGATAATTTTCTCCTTTCCCATCATATAGTTTCTCCACTTCTTTCCATCTTGCACTAGGACATATATCCCCTTCTCATAGGTAGGGTATTTTAGAACTGCACCATGGAATACTTTAGAATGGAATCATACAGGCCTTCCTCCCTACATAAATACTACTCCCATAGCATACCCAATCACATATGTCTTCACTTTGAAGGGCTCCTACAAGTTTAGTAATGCTAGAACAGTTAGGAATATGGAATTACTAAGAGGGGGGCTAAATCATTAAGTTAAAATTTTTCTTTACTTTTATGTTAAGCACTTAAACATATAATTTTCAAACACTCAATCATCTCATGAGAGACTAGCACTCTCATAAAATATTGAATACAATGATTTAATTTGGAAACCCTTCCGGGAGAAAAACCACCAAATATTTTTTTGTATTATAATTTTAATCAAGGCACCAAATCTGGTTACATAAATGTTTATGAGCGCCCACTCACAGAAGTCCCCAACCCCCTTCAATTATCAAACACCTACTTGCCTAGAGGCACCCACCTACTTCTACCAAGAGTTATACTTTTCATACAATTTTTAAATTGAGAACTTAGGCCTCACTCTGCATCCTAAAACATGTGATTTGATACTCTATCTATCTACAACTCCCTCTACTTACAACAACGCACACATATTTAGTTGGCTTTACACTAGTAAAAAATGATGAAATTAATGACTAGGTGACTAAAAATGTTAGTCACCACCATTATTTCAAGTGAATTACTACTAAATTTGAGCAATTTTATGTGACTGAACTAAAAATGACTAACTTAAATGACTAATTTAGTCTTGGAATAAAATATACGACTAGATAATAAGTGACAAAACTAAAAGCGACTAACTTAAACGACTAATTTAGTCTTGGAATAAAATATACGACTAGATAATAAGTGACTAAACTAAAAGAGACTAACTTAAATGACTAATTTAGTCTAGAGATAAAATATATGACTAGATAATAAGTGACTAAAGTAAAAGAGACTAACTTAAATGACTAATTTAGTCTAGGATTAAAATATATGACTAGATAATAAGTGACAAAATTAATAATGATTAATGTAAATGACTATTATAGTCCAAGAATAAAAATATGGTGAAATAACAAGTACAAAAAGTATATGGATTAGTCATTATGTCAGTAATTTTTAATTGTGTCCCTCCATATACGAAAAATTGCAATTTTGGTACCAAATTGTTACATTTCACTATAGGTGTCTCTGAATCCATTTGCAGTGTTAAAATTTAGAGACAAAGGGGTCTCTGAATTTACAGTGTTAAAATTATGAATACCCTTTTTTCTCTAAAGTTTAACAGTGCAGATGGATTCATCTACAATTAGCATAATTGCATGTATCATCTATCAACTTTACACTAATGCCTTCATTATAATTTTAGTAAAGGTTATAATTATATTAATTATATATCCAAATTAATATTTATATTTATATTTAATATTTGGTCATAAAGTTTAATTTTTAAACTTCATTGATTTATGTTAAAAGTGAGAGTTGTTTTAAATCTAAGGTTAAATCTTTATATTTACATTTCATAAATAGATAAAATATATAAAATTTCTTATGTTAAACGTGTGAGTTCATTTAAATCTAGTATTAAATCATCATATTTACATTTGATACTAAATAGATAAACCTAAAATATATATTTATATACCTATTTAGTAAATAGGTATGGAAATTTCTCGGATGCAGGTGAAAGACTGAGCTAACCAGCTTTGCCACTCAGACGCAAGGTGGCAGGGAACCTGTCCTCCCCATGCGAATGCACATGGCCGCCCGATCAGGTTTAAATGTTGGAGCATGGGGCATTTACTTACCACCGTCGCTCACCTCCCATTGACGTCCTTCGCCTTAATCACTGTCCTCTACACATTTACTCCGACATTCCTGCCTTGGTTGCCTCCCATGTCCCTTAAATCCTCCACCCCTGCTCCTTATTCCACAATTCGACTCTCCCTTCAGCTCTGTGCAGATGCTTCTGGGGCCTCAGCCAAGCCTTGGCTCCTCTACCCAATTCCTTGCTCTGTTGTTCGCTTTTCTTTGGACTTCAGTCCCCCAGCTTCTCCCTCGGACACTTATGCGATTCAACAATCATCTCAAACCCATTACCACTCCTCTGCCATGCCTAGACGCCACCGTATGAGGTGCTACAGAGCAGGGGGTGTGGTCTTCCCTCCTGACCTCCCATCTCTGCCTCTGCGGGCAGGACAGTGAATCTCTCAGTTGACTGGGTAGAGCCAGAAATCCTCAACCCCATCAATCTCTCTTCTCGCCTGTCTCTTCACCTTCTGGATTCTCCTTCTGAACCCTCTGGCTCTGGCCTCCGCCCCAGAAAAAGATCCCACAAGTCCACCATCTCTCCCGATCCCGCCTTCTCCCCCCACAAGATGGTAGCCTTACCGGTGCAAAGTGCTTTGAACAACGACCATGAAAGCTCGAGGGAGGAACTAGTGCAGGTGCTGAGACTCATGCGGCTTCCTCCATTTCGCTTAATGCCCATGCGATGCTTCTTCCTCCATCGATAGCCCACGCGTCCAAGCAGGATGAGGATAAGTTAGATTATGCATGAAGAATCGTGAGAGACTCGTTCCAACCTCCAGAAAAGGACGACAACTCTCCATTTGCTTAACTATTGGGTGCTTATCTCTCATTCCAATCAATTTTTTTTTATTTCAAGGTTTCTAGTGTTCTGGTTCTATCTTAAACATGTCACTAGTAAGGCTGGTTTCCCACTATGGGAAATGTATTATCAACTCTCTATGCTCCACTCTTGGGTTGGTTTCCCCATCTTGAGCAGCACTTTTTTGTGATTTTGAAATTGAAACTTCCTTCCGGAATTGGCTTGCCAACTCCAGAGGACGAGAAATGCAATCTTTTGGATTGTATGATATAATAGAAGTAGCCTAATTTCACCGGATGCGGGTGATAAATGACCATCTGGGAACGTGGCACATTGTGCACTTCCCGATGGATTCCGCCTGGGTAGCCCATGTGGCTCCCGGTACAGACATTTACTATGGCCATTACTCACCACCTTGCGTGAGTCTTCATTATCTCGGTCGGCTCATTCAGCTCCTAGATATGGCGGTTATTCTCGGCATGGATTGTATTTGTAGAGGTTTGAATGGTGGGGCGGGCGGCTACAGTTCTCCTACTCCTTTGCACGCGAATTGCTCGCCTGCACGACTTGAGGCTAGTGTTAAAACTAATACAGGGAGGCGTTGTTCGATCGATGCTTGTTTCGAGCCGGTTCCGAATTACCACTTTTCCAACAGTCCGTGGTGCAATCGACGTGGTTTTGGTCCAGCTTCTTCTGCTCTGTCCAGTGGTCTTGCTTCAGCCTCTTCTGATCTGCTCAGTGGTCACAGTGGTCTTGCTCCAGCTTCTTTTGCATTGCCCAGTGGCGCCTAGGATTCTCATTCTTCCCCTGTCAGTTTTGTGGGTCTTGCTGAGCCCAGCCCTGAACTGGTCACCATGCCTTGCCTCCGCGAGCGCATGAGAAGTAGAAGGGGCACAAGCCGTGGGCATTCTAATCAACGGCGCCCGCCTCCTATTCCTGCTCCTGTGTTTGATGTCGACTCTGTCTTTTCTCCCGCCGCTTTCTCTGCCCCTCCGTCCTCCACTCATGAGTCTCCTCACGTTGCTCCTCGTCCCCTTCGGCCCTCCATTCGTCAAACCTCTCAGCGCGCTGAGCTAAGGTTTGACTGCACTTCCTACAATGCCACTCTTACAGCTTTTATTACTGTCACTCTTCGGGAAGAAGTCCCCAACATCGCTCCGCCCAGCTCCTCGATTTCGCCAGTTCCCCCTCTCAGCTCCAGCTCCCCTCGAGCTGCTCCAGCCTCCTTTGTTCCTCAGCACGGGCCCAACATGGAGACAGAGCGCACAGGTGGAGAACGCGCTCCCAGCGAAAGCCAGGCAGATAGAAGTGATATGTTCGCTTGCAGAATTATCGAAGAGTCTCCCTCTCCCACTCATGGATAGCAGCTGCTTCGTCACTCAGGTTTTTATGTTCTGTTTATGTAGAAATCATAAGCTTCTTAGCTATACTGCTTTGCTGAACAGGCAGTTCACTCTTTTCAGCTATGATGTTATTTTGTTTTTTGTAAACTTAAAACCGGTTTCCCTCTCATGGGCGGTTCAAACATTATGGTTTAAAGGACTGGTTTCCCATTCCGGGCAGTCCAGACTTTGCTTGCCTTGCTTAACTATCAAGCCCAGCGTTCAGGCTTCCCAAGCTGACGCTGGTGCAGTTTTGTATCAGTACTTTTATACATAATAGAAATTAGTCTTACTTAGAAAAAAAAAAAAAAATAGAAGTAGCCTAATTTAGAAGGAAAAAAAATAGGTATGGAAATTTATTAATTTAAATATGAAACTTAATTAATTTTTAATGATGTATGAACCTTTGTTTTATTTGTAAGTCAATGTTATATTCATCTAGGAAAAAAGGAGTACATATAGCCAATTACAAAACAGGTGGTCTCACCTCGACTTGATTTGTTGACAAAAATTGCACCAGATGAAAAAAAATACAAAAGAGGGACTAGGGACATTGTCGATAAAAGGTTGGGCCAGAGGCACCAAAACACATATAAAACATAATTAAAGAACACCAAATAGCATACTAGTCATCAAACGTGATGGATGCAAGGTTGTCTAGGGTTGTTCCTAGATGCGGTGGAGGACAGAAGTCACACTAACCGTGCCCTTCAAAGTGTGCCAACCAAGTCTCCAGCTTTTATACTTTCTTAGTGAGTTGATTTTGGCCTCTCCAAACCACTACTAGTCTCTCCCAGCCTTGGCATTGTAAATAGTGCATTCGGTCCATTAATGTTGTCATTTGCTCTGCATGCTCCTCATGACATAATCTCTCAGTTGTGTCCACTCTTTCCATCAGTTTGTTGATAAGTGCACGACAGTTCTCTAGGTAGCAATGTTGGATAACATGCCCCTCATTTACCTTAAATAAATCAAACCCACGATTCCCCTTGCCACCACGACCTCCTCTGCCCTGACGACTTTGATTTTGAACCCTCAAACCCCCACCTCTGTTATCCCCTCGCTTACCTCCTCCACAGCCCCCATGCGCACCCACACTAGCGAGTCGCGCACGCCCCATAGTTTTTCCACCCTATCGTGGAGCCGCCATGATTATTTTTGAGTCTGCCACACCCACAGGGCCATGAACGACAAGGGATGGAGAACACCCACACCACACCGGGGGCTTCATAATTTGCCAAGGTCAAGGAGCCCTGTCGTGTGCAAAGTCCAGAGACTAAACCCCCCACTATAGAAAACAAACACCTCTAGCGAAGGAGCCAAATGTCGTCTCCCAACGCCACAGGGAAGCACAAAGACACCTCCCACTTCTAGATAAAGACTTCCACCACCAGCAAAACCAAATACCATCACTCACCAAACCAACAAAGAAAATTGAACAAAAAATGATGACAAATTAGTCGACACCTAAGCGTAACTTCCCCCAGAGCAGTGACCAGCATCCAAATTCTCCACATAGAAACCACACACCAATCCACCGCACGTCGCCACACCCACGTTGGAGGGCATGACATTTGGAAAAGAAACTAGTTTTCCATCACCACACTCGAGGTTTCCTGGACTGCAAATTGTAGCTTCCTCTCTTATCATGAAAAAATAGGCTCACCGAAAGCCAAGAAAAATGGAAACCAGTTAACTCACTTCCCTTAAAATTCCTATCCTTAACCCATGCACAGTTAATGGCTAAGAAACTGAGCAACAGGGGCCAATTTAACACATCGCACCAAAAAATGCCCACGACAAGCACACACAAGCCACAACTCCCTCTGTAAACCTTCCTGCGACATTTACACTTCCTCTTCAGAGGTCACCATTAGGACCATCACCAAACCATATTTAGGAGTCTAATGTTGGGTTCCCTCATCTTCCCTCGCCTTATCCTTTCACCACCTCCGAACTCCAATGCACAGTTATTTTTCACACGAATTGCCAACGTGAAGCCAGTAACTCTCCCACTGCATCTGTTATGGTGAAGGGACAGGGAGTACCGTCCCTCACCCTCGCTCCACTTATATTTACTCATGCGAGACGCCTTCCATGTGTTTCTCAGACCTCACCCCCATTGGGGAGTATTGTATGAACCTTTGTTAATTTAGTTATGAACCTTAATTAATTTTTAATGGTGTATGAACTTTTATTATTTGTTTGATATGAACCTTGGTTAATTTTCAATGGTATTATGAACTTTTGTTAATTTTTTAGGTATGATCTTTATTTAATTTTTTAATAATATATAAACCTTTATTAATGGTTATAAATATGTAATTCAAAATATTTAAGTATGGTTTATTGTGTAATAATGGATAAATGTATTTAGTTTTATCAATTTCTATGATAATTGTACCAATGAACATATTTATTTCATTTAAAACATAATTTACATGATTATATCAAATTAAGCTTTAAATAAAACAATATTATTGGTTTTATATTTGATTAATAATCAAAGTAGGAAATTTCTTTTTGCAAAAGAGCTCCCCTAAACTCATGCATAGTAGGGACTTTGAAGCCCTTTCGTGTAGCTATAATAGAGTCCCACATAGCTTTGTAATAAGGTGAGAGAACAACATTAAATGTGATATTTGCATCATACCACCATCTAGAAATGTATTGAAAAGAAGATTCTTTGCATAGTTACAAGACATGCCATATAACCCTCGATGATGGAGAGCTTGACCTTCACATTTTTGTTTGACAGCTCAGATTTCCTGATGGGGGAGATGGTGAAGGGGGTTTATTAGCATATATGGAAGCACTAATGAACCTTGATTTTGGAGCAAAGAATGGGAAGATGTCTCCTTTTGGTGGACTGACGACTTTGGTACATTGACAGAGGAAACCAAATATGTATGATAAACAATGTCTCCATAATTCCATTTCTCTATCGAGATTTATTCGTCGAATACTCATAATGTCCCTTAACCCGACATGGTGCCAGGTTTATGTACCCAAGCTCATGTAGTGGACCAGAGACAAGATAAAAACCCCTACAATGTCACCATCTTAGAGATCGAAGGTGTGACTGTGGATTGGAGACAAGATCAAAACCCCTACAACATCACCATCTCGGAGCTCGAAGGCGTATCTTGAAATAATGAGAGGGTTTTCAAGCTTATCATCGTGGGATTTTGCCTCAACAGAACAATATTGCCTTTCATTTTCAACTGCACCAATTTAGACTCCCTTGACTTGTTGGAAAACTGTTTGTTTGGCGAGATACCAATGAAGCTCCAATATATGGTCAATGCAATCTAAATCCCTTGTCGTGAATCCTATGCGCTTATCTAAATGTCAAAGATATCCATGATAACAGGATCACGAGAAAAGGTGGTGGACTTTGGACATTCAAAGATTGGATTCAAAGGTATTTTTGGCCCTTGGGTACCTTGATCACAAATACTTAAGAAGGCAACAACTAACAGAGAAATCTAATGTGTATTCTTTTGGAGTAGTGTTATTCGAGTTCTTGTGTGCAAGGGAAACTCTTAATCTTGTTATTCCCAAAGAACAATTCAATATAGAAGAGTGGGAAATGCACTAGGAGAAAAACAACAAGCTTGAAAAAATCATTGACCCTCACCTTATTGGGACCATCAACTTTGGTTCTCTGAAAATGTTTATGGAGACAACCAAAAATTTATTGGAAGAGATGGGCTTCGGCAAGACTTCCATGGGAGATGTTCTATGGAACCTGGAATATGCATTTCAACTCTAGGATATATATCCATGCAAAATGATTTAGATGAGAATAGTACAAATCATATTGCAGATGTTCCTTTGCACTACCCAGATATTGAGCCTTTTGGTCCAAGTTGAGTATGACTTCAAGTCTTATACGAAAGTTCTCGATTTATAGATTTCATTAATGAGAATGTGGCATTTTGGAGTTCTCAAAATCCCACAGAGGGTTAGTTGTGAGAATTTACCTATTGTTTGGAACTTGTTCTCCTTTAGTGGATATGACACATAGTGGATCCATACCTTGGTGCAACAATTCCTTACCTCGAGATGTTTGCACAAGATTCAGGGAAAAGTGAACAAACAACACTAGTGGCTTTGGTTTGGGAGGAGAGCTACAAGTATGTAGAAGAGATCGAGGGCGCATGCATTATGTTCCTTTTTGCTATCGAGAGGCTGAGACTTTTTATACTAGCGTTATTGGATGAGGTGTTGGTGGAAGTGATGATGATTTAGAAGATGCAACTACAAGAGTTGTGTTCTCACAATTGGTGAATCCTCGTGGGAGGTGATCACAAAACAATACTCCTTTGCCATGTTCCAAATTTACCAAATTAGCACATGCAGACAAAACATTAGTGAATGTGAAATGGTTAGGTTCAGTACTTGTTTTTTGCATATCACATTAAAAATCCAGTGTCTCCTCGTAAAATCCTCTCCTCGTATAATCGACCACCATTACAGACGATTACACAACATTTGGTTTAGACATTTATTTAGGTAGGTAGGGCCTATCTCCCATCTCCATATAGAGTAATTTGTTCACATATTCTTTCTTCTATGATACTAGTTCCTCTCTCTTAAGTCCTATCTCTCATCCTTCCTCTCTCCCTTTCTCTCCTACCTCCCTCTCTCTTCCCCAATGTTAGGTGGAGCAAGAGTATAAGAACCAACTTTCTTATGAATGTGGGACACTCGAACTTGAGATTTTCTGTAGCAGTCATGAGGTGCAGTGTGGTTATTGAGACTTCATCATATGGCCATTCTCCTGACTTAAATTAATGTGTGACAACACTGTGGCTGAGTTTGAAGCTGGAGATTGAACATACATTTGGTTTAATTTAAATAGACATTTTCAACAATAAATGTAAAGCAACGGCTAACAAATATTACAAATTAATAAATAGAGAAGACATGGCAACAAGCAACAATACCTACAAAATTTTTACTCTGAGACATAAAGAATAAGCAACTATTGTGCATGTAGTTGCACAAACAGAGACCATCGAAACTATCATCTTAACCCCTAACCCATTTAACCCCCTAAACCTCTAAACCCCCAACCCATTTAACCCCTAAAACCTAAACCTCTAAACCCTTAACCCATAAACCCTAAACCCTTAACCCCTAACCCATTTAACCCCCTAAACCCCTAAACCCCAATTCCATTTAACCCCCTAAACCCTTAACGCCTAACCCCTTAAACTGTAATTCCCGACCCCTAACACATTTAACCCCCTAAACCCTTAAAACCTCAACTTATTTAACCCCCTAAACCCTAACCCCATTAATCCCTAACCCCTAACCCCTTAAATCCTTAATTTCTAAATCCTCTAACCCCTTAAACCTCTAAACCCCTAACCCATTTAACCCCCTAAACCCTAAACCTATAACCCCTTAACCCCTAACCCATTTAACCCCCTATGCCCCTAAACCCCTAACCCATCTAACCCTCTAAACCGTAAACCTCTAAACCCCTAACTCCTAAACCCTTAACCCATTTAACCCCCTAAACCCCTAAATCCCTAACACATTTAACCCCCTAAACCCTAAACATCTAAACCCTAAACATCTAAACCCTTAACCCTAATCCCTTAAACCCTGATTCTCGACCCCTAACCCATTTAACCCCCTAAAACCCTAACCCATTTAACCCCCTACCCTAAACCCATTAACCCCTAACCCCTAACCCCTAAAATCCTTAACTGCTAAATCCCCTAACTCCATAAACATCTAAACCCCTAATCCATTTAACCCACTAAACCCTAAACCTCTAACCCCTTAACCCCTAAAATCCTTAACTCCTAAATCCCCTAACCCCAACCCCTAACCCCTTAAACCCAAATTCCCAACCCCTAACCCCTTAAACCCAAATTCCCAACCCCTAACCCATTTAACCCCCTAAACCTTGACCCCATTAACCCCTAACGACGCCTAACCCCTAAAATCCTTAACTGCTAAATCCCCTAACCCCCTAAACCTCTAAACCCCTAACCCATTTAACCCCCTAAACCCTAAACGTCTAACCCCTTAACCCCTAATTACCAACCCTTAACCCATTTAACCCCATATACCCCTAAACCCCTAACCCATTTAACCTCCAAAACTTTAAACCTCTAAACCCTTAACCCTTAACCCCCTAATTCCTAACCCTTAACCCATTTAGCCCCCTAAACCCCTAAACCCCTAACCCATTTAACCCCCTAAACCATAAACCTCTAAACCCTTAAAATCCTAAACCACTAAGACCTAAACCCCTAACCCCTTAACCCCTAAACCCCTAAACCGTTAATGCTTAACCCATAACCCATTAACCCCTCACCCCTAACCCCTAAAATCCTTAACTGCTAAATCCCCTAACCCCTAACTCCCTAATCCCTAATCCCTTAACCACTAACTCATTATTCACCTAACCCCTAACTACACCTAAATCCCCTAACCCCTAACCCCCTAATCCCTAATCCCTTAATCACTAACTCATTATTCCCCTAACCCATAAATGTGCCTAAATCCCCAAACCCATAACCCCTTAACCACTAACACATTATTCCCCTAATCCCTAAGCCCCTAATCCCTAACCCCTTAACCACTAACTCATTATTCCCCTAACCCCTAAACCTTAAATCTCTAACCCCTAAGCCCCTAATACTTAATCCCTTAACCACTAACTCATTATTCTCTTAACCCTTATAACAATCCTTAAAACCCGTTGGGATTAGCCATTCCAAACAAGAGCAAGTCTAGTTGGGACCTACCATCGAGTTAATTCCCCCTTGGCAAAGTGGAATACCATGATCAAAACCATGAGTTGCAAAAACCTCTCTTAAATTTAATATTTTATCTGAATTTTATTTTAATAATTAATTAATTAATTACTTTAAAAACTCCTATGAATAAATCACATAAATTTTTTATAATTAGACCCCTTTCGAACTACTCATTGTGTGGTTCATCATGAATGTTTTTAAAATAAATCAATACAGAGAATCTCGCTCAACATCCATCAAACCAACCATGGATATTATATTAAAAATGATTAGAGGGCATAATATTAAAAATAATGTTTGAAAAAATGGAGGGAGATGATATTCATTTTTCGTTTAAATTTTAAACCTCAATTATATTAAAAATGATATTTAGAGGGCATAATATTAAAAATAATGTTTGAAAAAATGGAGGGAGATGGTATTCATTTTTCGTTTAAATTTTAAATCTCGTAACATTTTTCGCCCGCCCAAAACACATCACTTTGTTTTGGTCCTCCGGCTGGCTTAGTGATTAGAGCTTTCGTTGTGGGTATTGTTCTTGCTTACTGCAATTCTTGACACAATTTGGTTACTCTCATTTGATAAATCTAAGCAAATTGAGTGATGAGGGTAAAGATCTTGCAGTTAATGGCAAGGATTCGCATGGTCGCCCGACTTTGGATGTTGAGGTTTGTTTTGATATATCATAATTTATGAATCAGGTGTTGGAATTCGAATTAGGTGTCTGTTATAAAAGTTGATGTAGATCCGAAGACCGGAAGGGAAGAAGTTGCAGTTCTGAGCAATAAACTATGGTTTTTCTGTTGCACGAAGCTGGTTTTCCCAAATGTAAGTTTATGTATCCCTCTTCTGTAATATTGTCTCGTTTTCCTTTTATGTCTGTATTGTGATTCATTGTTTTGCTGGTTATTGTTACCTTGGTTCTTGGTTATTACCAGATCACTCCCTTATTTCCAACTGATGATCCACCAAATCCCTTTCTTGTAATATAAAACTAAAATTAAAAACCACCGGAGCCGTGCCTTTTCAGCCAAATCGGTTACAATCTTTGTTCAAACCAGTTTTGCTAATTGTATTTCCCAGGTCCTGTACGAAGCCGAAAATTCACCAGAAAGGGGGAATTTCATTAAGTCCCTCTATTTCCAATTTCATAGCTTGCTGCTTCTTTTACAATCGTAAATGCGATAAAGGCTCTGACGAAGTTAAAAACTATATGAGACAAAGAAATGTCGTAGGTAAACTGCTAATCCATGGCTTTCAAATCTAGTTCTATCGATCAGATCACCAGATGCGTAATTTACTCATCCTTAATAGAAATGGATGTCATTTTACTGCAAAATTATCCAATTGTCTAAACCACAGAGGCATCTCCATTGAAGGTTCGCTGCCTCCCATACAAGAAAGGTAAAGAATGCAAGATCAGATTCTTTCCTTTTAGAGGAGGACACGACTAACTTTGGAGCCTATGAGAAAGGTGGTATTGTCACCTAGGTAAAGCAAGCAAAGGTATTAAACTTTT
Source organism: Pinus albicaulis (assembly GCA_034641835.2). NCBI lineage: Eukaryota > Viridiplantae > Streptophyta > Pinopsida > Pinales > Pinaceae > Pinus > Pinus albicaulis. The sequence continues at coordinate 155,750,328 of CM076583.1, read as the reverse complement.
AAGTCGCTGAGTGAAGCACTGCAAAATCCTGGTGAATTCCTTTTAGTGATTTTTCTAAATTTGACTGCCCTCCACTTCTGCACTTGGCTTTTCAAGCTCTTGATTAATTTGTTCATGAGTTTGGGCGTTTCCCTCTAGCTGCTTCTGAGGAGGATGCCAGTAGATTGATTGACTTCACAAAGGCTTTAAATGACAGCCTGTCAGGTGATCAGAAGTTGGATGCCATTGATGAAAATGTATTGAAGCATTTTGCAAGTGGTTCCCGTGCAGTGTTAAATCCAATGGCAGCTATGTTTGGTGGGCTTGTTGGGTAGGAGGTTCTGAAAACATCTTCTGGGAAGTTTCATCCGCTTTTCCAGTTCTTTTATTTTCATTCATTGGAATCCCTTCCTCTAGAACCCCTTCAGCCGCAGGATGTTGCACCCTTGAATTGTCGGTATGATACCAAATATCTGTATTTGGAAAAATAAATGCAGAAAATGTTGGAGGATGCAAAGTTGTCCGTTGTTAGCGCTGGTGCTCTGGGATGCGAGCTTCAAAAAAATTGAACTCTCATGGGAGCCTCTTCTGGAAGCCATGGAAAACTAACTATAACAGATGACGATGTCATTGAGAAGAGTAATCTGAGTAGACAGTTGCTCTTCCGAGATTGGAATATTGGGTTGGCAAAGTCAAAAATGGCTGCATCAGCAGCTACTGCAATCAATCCACATCTTAAGTTTGAAGCATTGCAAAATCGTGTGAGTCCAGATACAGAAAATGTTTTTGATGATTCTTTCTGGGACAACCTTGATGTTGTCTTAAATGTTTTGGACAATGTCAATGCCAGGCTTTATGTAGATTCTAGGTGTGTCTATTTCCAGAAGCCTTTCCTAGAGTCTGGAACTATGGGAAGAAAGTGCAATACTCAAATGGTTATTCCTCACTTAACGGAGAACTATGGAGGATCACGAGATCCCCCAGAAAAGCAGGCATCCATGTGCACAGTTCACTCATTTCCACATAATATTGACCATTGTCTAACATGGCCAAGGTCAGAATTTGAGAGTTGATTAGAGAAAACTCCAGCTGAAGCAAATGCCTTTCTCATGAAACCAGAAGAATATAAAGCAACAATGAAGTCAGCAGGAGATGCTCAATCTCGAGAACTTCTGGAGCGTGTTGTTGAGTGTTTGGTTTCAGAGAGATGTGAAACATTTGAAGATTTTGTATCTTGGGCAAGAAGAAAGTTTGAGGACTATTTTTCGAATCGGGTGAAGAAACTTGCCTACACATTCCCTGAGAATGCAACAACAAGTGGAGGTGCACCATTCTGGTCTGCTCCAAAGCGTTTTCCAAAGCCCCTAGAATTTAATTCCAATGATCCTAGTCACATGTCCTTAATTGCTGCAGCATCAATTTTACGAGGTAATACATATGGAATTCCCATTCCTGAATGGGCCTCCAATTAAAAGAAGTTCGCAGAGGCAGTTGATAAAGTGCAGATTTCAGATTTTAAGCCAAAGCAGGGTGTGAAGATTGTGACATATGAGAAGGCTAAACATGCATCCATCGACAATTGATGATAGTGCAGTGATTGATAATCTAATTAGAACACTAGAAAGTGGGGTTAGAAATCTGTCTTCAGGCTTTCGTATGAGTCCTATTCAGTTTGTAAAGGATGATGATACAAATTTTCACATGGATCTTATAGATGGTTTTGCAATATAAAGCAACAATGAAGTCAGCAGGAGATGCTCAATCTCGAGAACTTCTGGAGCGTGTTGTTGAGTGTTTGGTTTTAGAGAGATGTGAAACATTTGAAGATTTTGTATCTTGGGCAAGAAGAAAGTTTGAGGACTATTTTTCGAATTGGGTGAAGAAACTTACCTACACATTCCCTGAGAATGCAACAAGAAGTGGAGGTGCACCATTCTGGTCTGCTCCAAAGAGTTTTCCAAAGCCCCTAGAATTTAATTCCAATGATCCTAGTCACATGTCCTTAATTGCTGCAGCATCAATTTTACGAGGTAATACATATGGAATTCCCATTCCTGAATGGGCCTCCAATTCAAAGAAGTTCGCAGAGGCAGTTGATAAAGTGCAGATTTCAGATTTTAAGCCAAAGCAGGGTGTGAAGATTGTGACAGATGAGAAGGCTAAACATGCATCCATCGACAATTGATGATAGTGCAGTGATTGATAATCTAATTAGGACACTAGAAAGTGGGGTTAGAAATCTGTCGTCAGGCTTTCGTATGAGTCCTATTCAGTTTGTAAAGGTTGATGATACAAATTTTCACATGGATATTATAGCTGGTTTTGCAATATAAAGCAACAATGAAGTTAGCGGGAGATGCTCAATCTCGAGAACTTCTGGAGCGTGTTTTAAGTGTTTGGTTTTAGAGAGATGTGAAGCATTTGAAGATTTTGTATCTTGGGCAAGAAGAAAGTTTGATGACTATTTTTCGAATCGCGTGAAGAAACTTACCTACACATTCCCTGAGAATGCAACAACAAGTGGAGGTGCACCATTCTGGTCTGCTCCAAAGCGTTTTCTTCAGCCGGAGGATGTTGCACCCTTGAATTTTCGGTATGATACCAAATATCTATATTTGGAAAAATAAATGCAGAAAATGTTGGAGGATGCAAAGTTGTCCGTTGTTAGCGTTGGTGCTCTGGGATGCGAGCTTCAAAAAAATTTAACTCTCATGGGAGCCTCTTCTGGAAGCCATGGAAAACTAACTATAACAGATGACGATGTCATTGAGAAGAGTAATCTGAGTAGACAGTTGCTCTTCCGAGATTGGAATATTGGGTTGGAAAAGTCAACAGTGGTTGCATCAGCAGCAACTGCAATCAATCCACATCTTAAGTTTGAAGCATTGCAAAATCGTGTGAGTCCAGATACAGAAAATGTTTTTGATGATTTTTTCTGGGACAACCTTGATGTTGTCTTAAATGTTTTGGACAATGTCAATGGCAGGCTTTATGTAGATTCTAGGTGTGTCTATTTCCAGAAGCCTTTCCTAGAGTCTGGATCTATCGGAAGAAAGTGCAATACTCAAATGGTTATTCCTCACTTAACGGAGAACTATGGAGGATCACGAGATGCCCCAGAAAAGCAGGCACCCATGTGCACAGTTCACTCATTTCCACATAATATTGACCATTGTCTAACGCAGCGAGTCGGGGTGAGGGTTTATTAGAGAAAACTCTGGTGGAAGCAAATTCCTTTCTCATGAGAGCAGGAAAAATGTCGGCAACAATGAAGTCGTGAGGAGATGCTCAATCCTCGGGAAACCGGAGCGTGTTGTTGATGTTTGGTTTCGGAGAGATGTGAAACATTTGAAGATTTTGTATCTTGGGCAAGAAAGTTTGAGGACTATTTTAAATCGGGTGAAGAAACTTACCTACACATTCCCTGAGAATGCAACAACAAGTGGAGGTGCACCATTTTGGTCTGCTCCAAAGCGTTTTCCAAAGCCCCTAGAATTTAATTCCAATGATCCTAGTCACATGTCTTTAATTGCTGCAGCATCAATTTTATGAGGTAATACATATGGAATTCCCATTCCTGAATGGGCCTCCAATTCAAAGAAGTTCGCAGAGGCAGTTGATAAAGTGTAGATTTCAGATTTTAAGCCAAATCAGGATGTGAAGATTGTGACAGATGAGAAGGCTAAACATGCATCCATCGATAATTGATGATAGTGCAGTGATTGATAATTTAATTAGAACACTAGAAAGTGGGGTTAGAAATCTGTCGTCAGGCTTTCGTATGAGTCCTATTCAGTTTGTAAAGGATGATGATACAAATTTTCACATGGATCTTATAGCTGGTTTTGCAAATATGCGTGCGAGGAACTATAATATCCCTGAAGTGGACAAGCTGAAAGCTAAATTCATAGCCAGGAGAATAATTCCCGCAATTGCCATACAACTGCACTGGCCACTGGTCTAGTGTGTTTGGAACTTTATAAGGTTACATTAAACCACAAAGTTGAGAAGTATCACAACACTTTTGCAAACCTAGCCCTCCCTCTTTTCTCTATGGCAGAACCTGTCCCTCCAAAGATGGAAATCTGAGCTTGTCTGTCTAGGATCGATGGGTCATTGTTGGGAATCTGATTTTGCGAGAATTGTTAAACTGATTCCAAGATAAAGGCTTAAGTGCCTACAGTATATCGTGTGGGCAAAGCTTGATTTATAATAGTATATTTCCTAAGCATAAAGAACGATTGAATAAGTTCCCTTGAGATTCGACTTTTCCGCGAGTGCTTCTGCGATTGCTTAGAAAGGGTTGAGGATGATGAAGACTCTGATTCTGTTGAAGACGAGTTAACTTCTTTTCCCCTTCTTTCCGGATTTAGTTCCAGCCATTCCTCCCGATGAAGAAGAATAGGGTAGCAGCACAGATTAGCATCATTGACCATGATGAACCACTAACACCCACCTTCCTTGTTGGGCCTTAAAGAGGCATTTGCGTGCGTTCTATGAGAACTTCAAGCTCCTGAAGGTAGCACCAGATGTTCCATCCGTTCTCTGCCAGATTTGGATCAGGATGGCGCTCCATATAGGTACAAGGAGGGCACGGGGCTATTTTTAGCGTGCTTTTGAGAGGAGGCACTTTCTTATTTAGTCGACGCCTCCCTCCCGGCAAGTCAAACTAATCCAGAATAAAAGCAAGTAAGAAAACAAGTAAATAAAACAGATCGTTAGGTATGATGAATACTGAATGAAAACCCAGTGTGAACTTAGTGGTTATTAGTGTTATGATCGAAAGAAAACGATCGAATGAAAATTCTTATTAACTTCTCAAAGATTCGATTGGTTCTTGACCTCGCAAGAGACATAGCAAAGCTAGAGATTCCTCATGATCGTCGCCATTTTGACATTGTTGTTGCTCGTGAAGATGATGATGGAAATGATGTGGATGTACCTTTGATATCCATATGCTTCCGCTAGTTCCATTGTTTCTAGGTCAAATATAATCAATTGTGGTATTACTAAGCAAAGTCTACCAGGAAAAATTCAGGAATATTTGCTTTTCTTTCGGGAGATATCAATTTATGAATCTTTTGTAACCACAAAGATTTGCTATATGGTCATCTGTATTCTGGAGGTACCGTTGTGACATGTCACATTGCTAGTATAGAGATGCTATGCGTTATCTTCACATATAGGGAGGTATATGCTCCTCATTGGGTGTTATAAATGCAGGAAATAACTGATAATATTTCACAATGCACACAACAAATGCTTAGCAACATTCTTGAGCATCACCCCAATGTTTTCCAGGATCAGGATCACTCCATGCATAATAGTTTTACACTCACAGCCTCAAGAGATTTTCCACACCCCAGGCTGAGAACATTTCAACAATTATCTGACCATAAACTAGGCACAAACAAATACATCTAGAAATCAGTCCACACGTAGGTCAGTGAATAAGATTGATTTTATCTTAAGATTCAATGTATTAAAATTAAATCATTTTTTCTTGCGCTCATCCTTCCACAAGCAACTTTTCTTACTCAACACAGCAGTGATATCTTCCATTTACAAGTCCTACCACATAAAACTACAACAATAGGTTTATGATCCTGCACAAGTCCACACAAAGCAAATTCTTTTGCTTACGCAAGTTCAATCAATGTTTTAAAGGTCGATCTGAAGCAAGCGAACATGTTTTAAAGGTCGATCTGAAGCAAACAAAGAAAAGAAAATCATACAATATAGACAAATATGGAAAGAAAGATGTTATCAAGGGGATCAATGATGAGTCTATTTATGTATTTGATTTTCAGTTAGAGGTTGCTGAAGCAAAAGTAAATTTGAAGAAGAAGAAATGCAAAGACAAGAAAGAGATGGATGAAATAATTTTGCCTCAAGGGCTGCCAATGCAGTGGATTGCACGCATAGAATTTTCGTCAAATGATATTGGATCAGCATTGCAGTTTCTGGAATTTTGCTCAGCATATGAACAAGTATGTACCTCTTATCCAAAATGTGTTTTAAGTTTATATCTATGGTTCAAATTGAAAATTTTGCACCGTGGATATTTTCTTTTACATTGCTGTAGTTATACCTTCTGCAGTACTAATTTTTTGCTACAAACACACTAGTGTGACGGTATGAAGTGGAAAAAGTTTAATACTGGTCAGTTTACACCATGATTTGGGCTAACATAACTTCCTACTTATTCAGTTCTTGATTTCTTCAACTTAGATATAGCCCATAGCACCTTTCCATTCTTTCAGAGCTATGATTTTACACTGGTCAACAATAATTGTTATAGAAGTTCTTTGATTGTTAATATAAAAGTAATATTTCCAAGGCAAACTTTTGGAAGTATCTGTAAATGAGGTCTTATAGATGTACCTTACCGATAGATGACAATATATGCTATGCTTAGTGCAAGTGAAATACCAAAGCCTCTATGATCATCAAGAAAATATGGTTTTGTAAGGTCTTTTTATTATAATGAATTTCCATTGTGCTGCTGTCCACATGCTTATATTGAAACTATGAAAGTTTAGTCCCAATTGTTAGGCCTTGGCCTTGATTCTATTCGAAACAACTCCTCTTGTTATAGGGCTTTAACATGTGCTTACCATTCAACATAGCAGTATATGATAAACTTTGTATTCATAAACAAATGAGCAATGATGACTAAAAAATGCCACTAAATGAATGAAAAAACCACTGTTCTATGGGGATGTGTCCCTTAGGGTGGGAGGGGGCCCCTCCATGTTTCCCATGTTCCCAAGGTGTCTTTTTCTTGTAGGATGCTCCAAGAAACATTTTTCCACACATCTCTTCTGGGAAATGCGGGAAACATAGAGGGAAATGCATTTCCCCAAAACGGTTTTTTATGTTTCCCTTTTTTGGGATGATTGAAGCAACATTTCTCTACATATCTCTATGGGAAATGTAGATGGAAACTTTTCCCAAATGTGAAGGATGCATTTTCCAAAAGGAGGATTTAAAACTTTTCCCTGTAAAAAAATGCACTTTTGGATGTCTCTTAGAAAAAATGAGTTGCCAATTTTTATGGTGTCCCAAATGCTTCTACTTGCTTGTTTGACCATCCCTATACATGCAACCAAGACTGCGATTCTGTGTATTCCTTCTCCAAGTGTCTCTTTATTCATGTTGTGTTCACTCTTTCCAATGCCATTGCAACCCTTGCCTAGTCCAATATACCATCATTTCGACATGAGTCGTTGATCCACATTGTACTTTTGACTAATCAATGCTAATTAAATTGTACTTTGTCAATTTTGGATTTTTGGCCATGTTATTAGAACCCCATTTTCGAGGTTCCTAATGTATAAGTCAGTGTTCTTTATCCACGTTGTGTTCACTCTTTCAAATGCAAGTGCAACCCATACCTAATCAAATATACCATCATTTCGACATGCGTAGTTGATCCACATGGTAATTTTGACTAATCAATACTCATTAAATTGTGCTTTTTCAATTTTTGATCTTTGCCGATGTTATTAGAATCCCATTTTCGAGGTTCTTAGTGTGCTTGATGTTCAAGGTGATCAAAGGTTATAGAGATTTTTCCACTTTTAGTGGTATGTAGAAGTAATTGATTAATTTCTAGTAATAAAAGTTTGTTCGAATTATATATTGTGCAAGCTTTTAAAAGCCAAAAAAAATCTCTATCACTTTTCGGATAATATCATTGGATTGTTTACATATATAATCACAAAATATAGCAATAAGTGAGACAAAAAACTAGATATGGAAGGCAACAACCCCCACAAAGTTATTATTCGTATACTCTTGGTTTTCTATCACTTGTGGAATAAGTTGGAGAGCCTCCTTGGAGAGATTGTCTGCTAAGGTATTGAGTTCATGGTATATATGGCCACAAGAGAACCAATCCAACTTGTTGTAGACTTGTTTGATACCTTGCAAAATGTGAGCCAAATGAGGGGCCACTATGTTGACTTTGTCGCAGACTCAATCCACAACAAGTTTTGAATCCCCCAAAAGATTTAATTTCTTGACATCTTTTTGGTTGACCACATTAACAAGAGCCTAGAGAGTTGAAAATTCAACTCTCATGTTTGTGCCCATACTTGGAGCATATTTGATATGCAAAAAATGAGCAAGGTTTTCATATTTATTTCCACAATGATTTTATTTCATTGCTTTGATCTTTGATGTTGTGTCATCAATTAAAGATTCCATTCCTCCATTAGCAGGACTGCCTACATACAGACCTCCACTTTCAGGTTTTTTTTCTTTAAGTGGTTCACGCCCAATGAATTTCTACTCATCGATGCTAGTTGGGTCATATGGTAACATTTCATCTACTTTTCATCATCCTTTAAAGAAAAAAACCAACATATCAAATGATTCACGCTCATTAACAAGACAAAATAAACTAGCTACAATACATTCTAGTGAGATGCTGGATATATTGAAACCATTCCCATAGGCTTCAGAAACCACTTTGGCTCCAATTAAATTTATGGATGGCAAGACAAACTCCTTGCTAGAATCTCTTGGCAATCAATCAAGTTCTATTGTAGTTGCATTTTTCAACAACGAAGATAATTGTAGTTTACAGTTTTCCATCAGTCCCCCATTTGAAGTATTGACTATAGATAAAGAATATGGAGTTAAATTGTCACCAGTGAACATGCCTACTGTGAAAACATGTGATCTCTCTGATGGTATGGTTTCAAATTGTTCTGTAGTTTCTGCACTTGAGTCTGGAGTAGATCATCATACTAGTAAAAAGCAGAAAAACATATCTAAAAAACAAGCAGGTATTGCAACAAATGAATGTTCAAATAAGATGACAAAATCTGAGCACAAGCCTAAAAAGCAGCAGATGCAACATGTGTCATTGGTAGGAAGCTCTTCAACTATGGAAAGGAGAGTACCATCTATCTTGTTGTCGTTGGTCCATTTTTTCATTTATCCATGTCGCTTGTACGAAGGAGGGGTCCCAGGCACCTGTTTTTTTCATGAATTCCTTCATTATTTTATTTTTCCCTAGGAAGTAATTTTAATGTTAAGTGCCACCACCAACCATTTATCCATCTCTTGTGCTCTCGGTTTCAGGGCCTCGAGGCCCTTACCAAATGCATCGATTGGTAAAAGGGAGAGATGTGAATTTTTACATTAAAATTAATGGTAATAAAGCTTGTCTCTCCTAAGCTTGAAAAATGGGTCCCACGCTAACTATTACTGCCACTTGTGTGCAACCAACATTTAGCATGCTCGGCCACCTGAGATAATCTAGGACATTGATTATTCGTTTGAGGAATAGACGAATGGCCTACATTAAAATGAGGACCACCTGTATGCTTGAACGTTAATGGAGGGGGTTTTCCTCTATTGTATTTTATCAAACCTCAACTCCCATGCTACTTCTGCACCGAGTGCCAACGATTTTTGTCGATGAGTTATTCAACAAATGAATGGGTGTTTGTGATTAAAATGAGGACTCCCCCTGGGTACACAAAATTTAACCAAGAAGAGTGGGGGGGGGGGTTCCCTCTATTTGGGTATATGAGGAACCGCCAACCTGGAACCTTGCCTCTTCAACAATCTAACTTTCAACCTTGATACTTTTCGATCAGGGGGTATTTTTCAAAGTTTCATAAATCATTGGAAAGGGATTTCTGAGCTCCATATGACTAAACACTTTGCAAGGGAAATTGATTAGATCTCCTAAGGTATAAATTCCTTCAAATATATTCTCCATATACCACCTTTGACATCAATGAAATCATTTTTCCAAACAATCTCACCCATTGGAATTGATGGAAACAATGGTGCTCACACAACTACCACTAACACTTATCAGACTCTTTTCCATAGTAGAATTCCCCTAGGACCAAATAGTATCTTCTCCCCTTGAATATATGATATATTTTCCTATCTATTTCCTCTTAACAATTTTAGCTCCCCCTTTGACACCAATGTCAAAGGGAAACCAATGGAAAAATATCCCCCTGTCACAGTAAACAGTAGCACTATTTATAAACATTAATAGTGTGACCACTTGAGGTATGTTGGACTCCTCTATATACACTAGACTAATGATCATTTGAAAACCATATTTCATCTCATGGAGACTACCCTTTAACTTAATTATCAACCAAAGTAGCTTCCAACACCCATTTGTATTGAGTCATTTGGTTGCAGGAGAGACTACTCCTAGTTGTTGCCTGAGATATTAAAATGGTTCCAAGGAAAAAGGATTTTTGGATATATCTATAAGATACTCATTATTGGCCACATATTAAAGTTGAAAAACATTAGTATTATCCTAATCTTTCAAGAAATGAAATTTAATTGGAATATGTTTTGTATTTGAGTGTATAACTAGGTTCTTGGAGATGTTGATAGCACTAGCTTTATCACACGATATTGGGATTGGATCATTTAACTCAAGGCTTGATGTCTTTTAATATTTACTTCATCCAAAAAATTGGATTTTAAAAAATGGTTGCAGTTATGTACTTATCTTCTACTATGGATGAAGATATTAAGTCTTTCTTTTTTCTTATCAAAGGCACAAGGAAATATCCTAAGAAAAATGTTTCTCTTGAGTTACTTTTCCTATCATCAATACTACCGTCCCAATCAACATCAATATAATATTTTAAGTTAAAATCTTAACCTCTTCCATACCACAATCTAAAGTCTATTGTGCCTTGGAAATATTTGAAAATTCTCTTCACTACATTGACATGGCTCTCTTTGGGACTTGCTTGAAATCTTACCAACAATCCCATGTCTTGCATTATGTATGGCATTGAATTAGTTAGGTATAGAAAGATTCCAATCATTAATTTGTAGGTTTTTTGACTTACTAGAGTGGATTCATCTTCTTTACTTAGCTTACAGCTAGTCACCATGGGGATACAAACAAACTTGCACTCTTACATAATGAATTTCTTCAATGTTTCCCTTAGATACTTGGATTGGGAGATGAATACAATCTTTTCAGATTGGGTAATTTTCAGTCCAAGGAAGAAATAAAACTCCCCTATCATAGACATTTCAAATTCGTTTTGCATTAGCTTAGCGAACTACTATCCCATCTGCTCCAAATCGTTTCCAAAGATAATATCATCTACATAGGCCACAATAATTAGAAAATTTTCATTTTCATATGTGATATACAAATTTCTATTTATTTTCCCTCTCTTGAAGCTTTTTTATTGAACATCCTTTTTCAGCCTGGCATACTAAGCCCTTGGAGCTTGTTTATCCCATACATATATTTTCTCAATTTCCAAACATAATACTCATTATCTGAGAGCAAGAAACCTTTCCACATATCATAAGGACTTTTATCACTATCAGGCCTACGTTTTGTTTTGTTTACTAAGTAAAAAACTACTTGTTTTTCTTCTCGCGATAAGGTATGTGAAACCCTCCCTTCGTCCATCATTTCTTTGGCCATCTCTTGAATGGTTATGTTTTTCCTTTCAACCACCCCATTCTATTGAGGTGTTTTGGATACTAATTATTTCCTCTTTATGCCATATTTTTCACAAAAATATTCAAACTCTCTTGGGATGAATGCTTCTCCCCTGTCAGATCTCAATCATTTAATTTTAGCATCGTTCTCATTTTTACCATGAGCCTTGAATATTTTAAACTTACCCGAGGCATCTATTTTTTCTTTCAACAACAGTATCCAAGTAGCCCTCATAAAATAATCAATAAATAAAATAAAATACCTTTCTCCTCTTGGTCTATTTGTTCTTGTAGAACCATAAATGTCAGTGTGAACCAGCTCCTAAGGTTTAGAAGATTAAAAAACCTTTGTTTTAAATTGATCCCGTGTCTTCTTGGAAAATTGATAGGACTTGTAGATTGAACTGTTAGATTTTGATAGCCTTGGTAAGCCTTTGAACTCCATTAACTCACTAATATTTATTAGGATATCGAAATTTACATGACCCAACCTTTTGTGCCAAATCCATATTTGGTCTCTCTTTCTCAAGTAGTAATTCACTCTAGAATCATCAAACATGTAAACATTGTTGCGATTCCTTATTGTCTCCCATACCAACCTGTCATTCTTTCCTTTTCATATCTCACAATATTTATAATGAAAATTTACATCATATCCATTGTCACACATTTGTATTACACTCATCAAGTTGTCCATCCACATACAAAATAGTTTGGGCCTTAGTCTTTTCATCCAAACTAACTACACCCTTTCCTTTAATTTGTGTTGGGGCATTATTTCCGAAGGTGACACTTAATTTTCTATTTTATTTTAGAAATAATAATTTGCTCTTATCTCTAGTCATATGCTTTGAAAAAGCTCTCTCTGTATACCATTTTCTTCTTGATCATGTGTAGAAAAACCAAGCCCACATTCCTAAGTTTTCTTCGTCTTCAACTACCATTTCTTCATGTTTCTTGGATGTACAGTCTCTCCAAATATATTTTTTTATGAGGATAATCAAACTTACTTCTACACTCACTAACCTTTTGGCCAAATTTATTACAGTTGAAGCACTTATACTCGTTCAACAGAGGTGAAAATGAGTTTTTGTTTCCAGTAAATGAACTTCTAGACCTAGAATTTTGGTAATATCTAGATCTAAAAATTTCATCTCCTTCAACTTTAACAGTTCCACAATTAATTCCTATATGCGCATACATATAACACACATAACAGTTTCCATAGAAAACCTTTGATATCTGAAATTTGAGAATCGATAAGCGTGTATATATTTATTGTACCTCACTTGTCTTGATAGATGGATTACAAATATATGTGCAGGGACATTTGAATTTTTAATGGGCCTACTCCATTTCTAACTACTTCTCTGATTTGTATTTTTCTTATGCTCAATATATCTCTTTTGAAGTGCCTTTGCATAGCTTTGAATGCCTTTGATTCCTGTGAAATTTTTGTTGTCCTTTCCTTTTAAATATTGTTTTGGATCAAAGTATCTAAGACCTACCTTATTTGTTGGAGAATGTTGTTTAGGTTATTTTTTCCTTCAACAAATTTACTATCCATATCCATTTTGTCTTTGGAATTTTCAAGGTCTATTCTCATAGATATGACCTCTTCTTCTAAATTGTGACAATTATTTTCCCATTTAGAGATTTTTTCACTAAGAACCTCCCATTTCCTCTTTGATTCTTCCAACTAAGTCTTTAGTGATATGGATTCTTCTTTATATGCTTCAAGGATCATCGCCTCTTGATTTTTTATTATCTCTTGTCTTATGATTTGATTTTAATACTCTAACTTAATACAAATTTTGTGTTTCTCTTCCAAATTTTGAGTTAGGATGTATTTACTTTGAACAATTTTTTCAATTTTTTCTTTCTGATAAACAAATTCCTTATTATCATGGTTGTGCAAATCTTCTTCAACACACAATAGTTATTCTTTCAACTGATTTTTCTTCTTTTTGACCTTCTTAGTTCATCAATAACAATGATGAGATCCCCTTTGAGATCGGCTACACCTTCCTCTTCTTCCCCAATGTCTAAGATGTATTTGGATTTTGATTTTGAGTCAAATTCTATGATAATATGTTCATCATGTTCATCCCCAAATGATTCTTCGTGGCTTAATTTTTCATGAAGAGTTGTCCTCTTTCGAGAAAATCTCATTTTTATTCAAGGATTTTCTCTTCTGGTACTTTTGAGCTTTATCTTTAGGATTTTGATATTTTTGTTTTTTTAGTTTTCCTCTGAATTGGTATAAGGGAAGTTGGAGGAAAAATTCCCAACTCTACCACAATCAAAGCACTTTAAGGGTATCTTTCCCTTATACTTACTTGGGCCTCTCTTTAATCTTCTGGAAAATTGTGCCAACTCCTTATCTTGATTCATAACTAGAATAATCTTGATGTTCCTTATCTTCTCTTGTCTTATCTGAGGATTTGAATACTAAGTCCTTTATCTCATCCTTCTATTTTCCTATTCTCATATCATAAGTTGTAATAGTTCAATGTAGCCTCTCCATTGTGAGGGATTTAAAATATGTCATCCCTTCTATTGTTGATATTTTAGAATTGAATTCCATTGGCAGAGATCTCAATACCTTCTGTACAACTACTTCATTCTTGAGTTCTTCACCAAGTCCTCTAATCATATTTTCAATCTAAACCACTCTAAGAAAGTATTCTACTATATTCTATTCTTCATTCATTCTTAATACTTTCAAATCTCATTCTAAATTCTTGAAGGTTGTCTTGATTAACATTTTCATCTCATTCATAATTGTTCTTGAGCTAATCCCACACTTCCTTCACCAACTAACATTTTATTAATTTTACTAATTTAGATTGATTAAGGCCAAAAATAATAGAATTCTTAGCTTTTTCATTATTCACATATGTATTTATTCCATATAGATCTACATGAGGAGTTAATGGTATTGCATAATCAACTAGTGCAAAGCTCAAAACATCTACACCAAGAGACATAATATAGTCTTCCATTCTAACCTTCTAGAATCCATAGTTTGTTTCATCAAAGACTGGTATCTTTCTTGAATAAGTATCATAGTTTTCTTGTATTTCCATGATTCCCTATTGATCTACCTTATAGTGTTTGAGTTGTTCCTAAAGGAACAAATATTTAATACCAATTATTAGGAATCCAAAATTACTAAGAGATGGGGGTGAATCAGTAATTTACAATTTTTTTTTTTTTTTATGTTAAGCACTTAAACATAGAATTTGGAAACGTTCAATCAGCTCATGAGAGACCAACAATCACATAACATATTGAAGACAATGATTTCAAATGGAAACCCCTTCGGGAGAAAAATCACCAAATATTCTTTTGTATTATCATGTGAATCAAGGAATTGAATCTAATTACATCAAATGTTTGTGAGCACCCACTCATAGGAGGACCCAACCCCTTGAATCAAAAAAATCTTGCTTTCCTAGAGGCACCAATCTCTAATAAGTGCAGGAAACAACATGTTGGTTCCAAGAGTTCTAATTTTCATAAAATTTTCAAATTGAAAAATTAGTCCTACCTCTACATCCTAAAACATGTGATTTGATCCCATGTCTCTCTATAACTCCATCTACTTACAACAACCCACAAATCCTTAGCTGTATTTTCCATTTTTTCTCTTGCTTTGATCCACACATTGCAACTTTCCTCTCTCTCACTTTTCTCTCAACACAAGCATGCATCCATGCAATCACATACTCTCACACCTAAATCTACCAGCGCATTCTCAACATTAATTCTTGTGTTGCTTTTTCCTTTGTTACACAGGGATCAAATCAGGTTCATCTGACATTCACATAGTGCTCATATTTCGTATTCCTACAACATGGAGCTCATAACACAATGAGGAGTTAGATTTACAAAATAGGTATGGGTGGCATCCTCTTCATTTGAATTTTTTTTTTATAACTTCTAATGGAGAAAGTAAACAATTAATTTTGTTCTTGTATGATCTCCAATGTTATGCAACTAGATCACAAAATATAAGAAAAGGTAGATCAACGACTTAGAATTCAGCCTCTTTGAGGGGGAAACCTCCTTTAATAATACATAAATGAAAAATTCTTGGATGATTCAAATGACAAAACCTCCTTTCTATATATTGGAGTCTAAGGGGTCACAATATAATTGGATTCGACATAAAAATAATAATTTAAGGACACAACAATAATAATAGTGGGCTTCTATGGGGCACAATAATAACGATAAGGGGACTACATGGGTACAACAATAACAATAATGGGATACACCAACAATAAAAATAAGGGGATACATTAGTCTTATAGGGACCTAAAATGCCCCTCTCCTTCAAAAAAGTGTTGTCCTCAATGCTTGAGTATTTTTGGATTCTTATGTATAAAATTCTCATCCTCCCATGAGGAATATTCAACAGGTAAGTTCTTCCACTTGATGAGATACTCTGAAATTGATCGATTCCATAGATGTCGAGTTCTTGTTTCTGTGACTGCTTCACGTTCCAATATTATTTTTCCTTCGCTGTCAAGTTTCAGCAATATTGTTTGAACTGGGAGTTTTTCACCTATAACCTTCTTTAACCATGAAACATGGAAAATTGGGTGCACTCGGGAATATTCTGGAAGCTCTGGTTTTGTATGCCATAGTACTACTCTTTTGCAACACCTTGTAAGGAGCATAATAGTTTGGTGATAATTTATTATCGTTCTTAGCTTGCTTGAGGGACATTTTTTTTGTATGGTTGTAGCCATAAAAATACCCAGTCGCCTACATCAAAACTTCTTTCACTACGATGTTGATCTTCCTGTTAGTTCATTCGATTCTACACCAAACTGATGTTCCTTTAAGAGTTCGAGAACTTTTTGTTTATGCCCGATGTGATATTCCACTGCTTGAACCTTAGAATTTTCTCTTAAAGATGATGTGATGGATGGTGGATGATATCTATAAAGTGCATAAATGGGGTCATTTTGCTGCATTATGGAAGGAAGTGTTAATCACCATTCACAGAGACCTAAGTACCACGTGACTCGTTGTGTTTGGTTATCTGATACAAAGGAAATAAGATATCCTTCCAAAAAATTGTTCATTATCTGAGTTTGGACACCACATTGAGGATGATAAGATGAGCTATGAGCTAATTGAGTACCAAGACAAGAAATAATTTTGTCCAAAAATTTCTAGTGAAAGGGATCTTTGTCACTTACAATAATATTTGGGATTCCATGTAGCTTTTGAATTGTTTCTATAAATGTAGTAGCAATTGTATTGGCTTTAAATGGATGCGATAATGTACAAAAGTGTTCATACATGATAATTATATCAACTACCACCATGATGAAAATATTTCCTTCGGACTTTGGTAAGCATGTGATCAAATCCATTAAAAACACCTCCCAACGTTGAATTGGAATGTATAAAGGTTGTAAAAAACTCGGGATCTTAATTGTCTCATCTATATTTTGTTGGAAAACCAAACATTCCGCCAAAAACATTTGAATATCAGATTTACGTCCATCCCCAAAAAAATCCTTCTTAACCATGTGGTAAGTTTTTTAAAATCCTGAGTGCCCTCCTAAGGGAAAGGTGTGAAATTCCAAAAGAATATTTTGTTTGAGTTTGGAATTCTTACAAAGATATAAACGATATTTGTACCATAATGAATCATTTTTCCAGCTAAATGTATCATATGTGTTGGGATCTTTCTAAAACTTTTGAATGAGTGCCCACACTTCTTCGTCATTCTTTCATTCATCCCTTGCTTTGCTTATCCAATCTGGTTGGATAGTAGAAATGGCACAAAGAAATGCTTCCACATTCTCATCCTTTCTTGAGAGTGCATTTGCAACAACATTTTACTTCCCTTTTTTGTATATGATTTCAAATTCATAACCCAAAATCTTTGTGACCCATTTTTTCTTCTCTTATAAAGATAATCTTTGTTCTAAATAGTATTTAAGACTATCATGATCCATTTCTACCTTGGAGTGTCTTCCCAATATGTAAGTTCTCCAATGCTTAAGTGCATGCAGTATTTTCAACATTTCCTTCTCATAAATAGCTTTCTATAAATAATTTTCTTTGATTAGACGACTTTCAAAAGAAATGGGTCTTCCTTATTGCATTAAAACAACACCAATTCCATTTATTGAGGCATAACATTCCACAATAAAGATTTTTGTCAAGTCTGGCGTAGCTAAGACTGGTGCTTGCCACATTTCCTCTTTAATATGTTCAAAGGCCTTAGTTGGTTCTGGAGTCTAATAAAATGCATCTTTCTTCAGTAATTTTGTTAGAGGTGTTGTTATTCTCCCATAATTCTTAACAAACTTATGATAATACCTTGTCAACCTGGAAATCCTCACATGTGCTTTATGGTTTTGGGGATTTTTCATTCCTTGATGGCTTTAATTTTGTTAGGTTCTACCTTAACACCCTCATGAGATACAATATGACCCAGATATTCCACCTCATGTACTCCAAAGAAACATTTGGAGGTTTTTTCATATAATTGTTTCTCCTCCAATAGTTTGAGCACCCTGCCAAAATGTTGAATATGATCCTTCCAAGAATTATTGTAGATTAGTATATCATCAAAAAGTACTAACAAAGATTTACTAAGGAAGGGTTTGAAAATAGAATTCATCAAAACTTCAAATGTAAAAGGTGCATTGGTAAGGCCAAAAGGAATGACAAAAAATTCATAATGACCCTCATGAGTTCTCAATGTTTTTTTAGGAATGTCTTCAGTCTTCATTCTTATTTGATGATATCCCGAACGAAGATCCAACTTGGTGAAGTAAATTTCTCCATGTAATTCATCCAATAATTCATCAATGGAAGGAATGGTAAATTTATCTTTAATAGTGAGCTTGTTGAGCTCCCTATAATTCGGACACATGCACTATGATACACCCTTCTTGTGCACCAATACTAATGGAGCAGAGAAAGAACTTTGACTAGGTTGAATTATACCATCCTCTAGCATTTCTGCAACCACACGTTCAACTCACTCTTTTGGGCATAAGGATATCTATAATGCATGATGTTTGGTGAAACACTTCCTGGAATCAAATGAATAGCATGATCATGATCACGAATAGGTGGGAGGCCTTTGGGAGTCTCAAACACCTTGGAATGAGTGTCAAATACTTTTTGGAGATTTGGAGAACTATATGATTTCAATTTTTGAACCTCTAGTGAGCATAATTGTGAAATTATGCCTCATTTTTCTTTCTTCAAAAGCTTTGCCAAACATTAGAGCTGACTATATTTCCTAGTTTCTGTGTGATACCTCGTGATTCAACTTCCTTTCCTTCCCAAAAAAATTTAAAGAAAATTTATTTAAAATTAAAATTTATAGTCCCCAAATATTGTAACCCTTGGACTCCTAATATAACATCAGCACCACCCATTGGAATATAAATCATTATACTATTCAATACATATTCCCCCATGGTTTGCTTGATATTATGGCACTTTCCAAAGCAATTTATAGTTCCTCCATTTGAAACCATCACTTGACACTCTAGTTCTAGATATAGGAAGCAATTCAATTCCTTTCCTATCTTACAATGAATAAAACTATGGGTACTACCCAAATCAATCAACAATATTACCTTTTTTTTCTTGATATATCCTTCTATATTGAGAGTTTGAGGAGTGGTAATTATGGCCAATGCATTATAATACATGATTGGATTCATTTCTTCCTTCTCTGGGGTTGGTTCATGTTGTATATCCTCCTCTTTTGATGTTTCTTGTTCCTTTTCTTCCTTCTCTTCACAATCTATGTAAAATATTTTCTTCATGGCACTTATGACCTTTAGTGTATTTTCTATCACAACTATAACAAATCAATTTTTCTATTTTTTCCTCCAATTGTTGTGGTGTCAACCTTGAATGTTGTGTAAGGCTACAACAACATTTCCATCTTTATAGTTGTGCTTTGTATACTTCCTTGTTTCCATAATTTTTCTTTTAATTTTTCTTGCCACCCTGAATGCCTTCTCCAATAAATCAAGTTCCCAAAGGTGAAACTTGTGTTGGATGTTATCCTTTAAATTCCCTATGAAGACATCAATCCTATGCTCTTCTGGAATATTTGATACCCTGATATTCATTTTTTTGGAAGTCCTCAATGTGTTATGCCATTGAACCATTTTGTTTGAGATTTATCAATTGGCTAAAGAAGGTGTTTCTCTTTTTATCCTCATAATGTGCTATCATTTCCTCCATAAAAATTGACCAAGTGACAAGTGGTTTACGTGAAAAAACCCATAGGTACCATACAAACTAATTGGGTTCTAAATATAAAGTTGTAATGCATACCTTTTGTGAGTGTTTCACATCATGGAGATCAAAATATTGCTCCATTTTTAGTATCAATGTTACCGGATCCTTGCCATCAAACTTCCTCATATCGATATTTAGAATGTGTTGGTTCTTAAACCCAACATTGGAGTTTATAAAATCTCAATTCATATTCCTTTTTTCCTCATCATGATTTTCATTGATTACCTTTTCACCACCAGGAATCCTTTCTTGCAACAACTTTGTCAAACCTTCATTCAAACCTTCCATGTCTACTTTCAAACCATCCATCTTAGATTCCATGCCATCCATCTTAGCTTACATGTATGATTTTAAACCATTCATGTACACTTTTAATCCATATTTAAAATATTTCATTTTTTTTTCTATTCCATCCATCTTATCTTCCATACCATATATATTAGCTCCATTTCATTTTCGGTTACTCTTTGCGAGAGAAATTTGTTGCACTTGGTCTCATAATTTTGATATATCATATTACAATTCTTCGTCCTAATGTGTCATAGTAGATCTTTTTGAGGGCTTAATTGGTATGTAATTATTTTTGGGAGGAATTTTAGAACCCAACACTAATATATATGCTTCAATATTCCCTTGGAATCACTTCAAAATGATTTTTCAAACAAAATTTATGCAATTTAAAAAACAATATGCACACTTTTTTCTGGCTTTTGGGGAGATCGATATTGAACCTGATGTATCTCTATGGTTTTAGATTCAAAATATTTGAATTTAGGTCATGTAGTAACCCTCTGAGTCTTATTTCTAATTCCATACGTCATACCTAATTTTGATTCTTCAAGATAAAGTTATGCTTGATATCCCACGATGACCTGATTATAGACTAGTTCAGTATATCGAACTTGTACGAAGTTCCTCGTGTCACTGTTCCAACCTTTGGCCATGAAATTGCTACATAAAAAATAAATTCCATGCACTTTCTACCACTTTTTTCAGAATTCAAATCTAATTCCTGAAACGAGAGTTATGACAATTTTCCCTAGGTCACATGATTGAGATTGAATTTTAGAGCCTACAAAAACCCTAACTTCCCCAGATCATAACTTTAAACATATATCGAACCAAGATCTGAATTTTTTTCAAGATTTTCACCAAGATTTCTTCTCCACACGATCAAAATTTAAGCATCTGGAGCCTCGTAGAAAAAAAGTTATAGTAAAAATTCCAAGATGGCTTGTTTGAAGAAGCGAAACCCTAGAATCCAAAGCTTTGATTCCAAATGCTATGCAACCAACTCACAAAATAGAATAAAATATAGATCAATGACTTAGAAATTAGCCTCTTTTAGGGGGAAACCTCCTTTACATTACATAAATAAAGAATTCTTAGATGATTCAAATGACAAAACCTCCTTTCTATATATAGGAGTCTAAGGGGTCACAATATAATCAGAGTCGACATAATAATAATAATGTAAGGGAACAACGATAACAATTGTGGGATTCTATGGGGCACAATAATAAAAATATGGGGAATACATGGGTACAATAATAACAAGAATGAGCTACACTAACAATAATAATAAGGGGATACACTAGTCTTATAGGGACCTAAAATCCAACACCTAGATCTATAGTTCCATGATTTCAACCATTAATTATTCATGTCATGTTATTGAGGTTGCAGAAATTCAAAAAGGAGTCGATATGGCACACACTACCAGAGGCAAAATTCCATCCTCATGTCCAAAACTCCATGTATTTATCTTCATTAATTCAGTATGGCTCACATTCCTTCAGTATTGCACCCATGATCATAACACAACTTGATAGGGATAGTTATTCTAGACTTGCTCACCAAATTCATCCTCCTTTAGTTTATGTACTACACATTGAGGAGGAAAATCACTGAAGCCATCAATTTCGCCAACTACTTTTACTATATTTTTTTGCATTCGAACAATGTTGAGCCTAAAAAGTTAATCCCTTTGGTGTATGTGACTAAGTGTTGCGACCACAAATAAATAATTGAGGTGGTTAACTCTATCCTTTATCCAGGCTCCCACGCCCAACCCTATCCCTAGTCAAGGTTCTGATTTCCTTAATCCTTTTGGCCCATTTTCTATGTTAAGACAGAGAAATAGCTCTCATTCCCAAGTGTACCGACTTTACTATCGAGTGATCATGATGACAACAATCTTCAACTCTCGGTCTTGTTCCTTGACATGTCTCATTGCAAACCACCGAGAACCCCTTTAGAAATGGGGCAAGACATGAAACTTCATGTCAACAAATGGAGAAGTTTCTCGTATCTTTGTTTTGTTCCTCGGACTACCAGAACATTGTCTCTACTCAGCTTTTAGAACTTAGCATATTTTTTAACCCAAATTCCAAAATCACTAGCACAAGCAAATTACACCAAACACGATCACCTGGCATGAACTTCGAGGGAAAGCCACATCATCAATGTTGACGTCACTATGCCACATGGCAGTCCTATATGGTGCCACTTGTCACCCATATTTTGCCCACTTGGCCACTTGAAAATTTCAAAAATTCCTACCATTTTTCATCTTGTCTCGTCATGTTGACATCATCGCCACCCTAACTACCACATCTTCATCCTACTCATAATAATTGGAAAACGAGAAAGCGTCATATTTCTTGTCATCATTGGTCCATGTTGTCTTACATCCACATCACATGTACAGAAGAGGGGTCCTAGGCACCTATGTTTTTCATTAATTCCTTCATTATTTGATTTTTCCCTATGCGATAATTTTAGCATTAAGTGCAACCACCATCCATTTATTCATCTCTCAAGCTCTTGGTCTCAGGGCCTTAGGACCCTTGACAAATACACCGATGGGAAAAAGGATGAGACATAATTTTTTACATAGCAATTAACGCGAACAAAGTCTGTCTCTTTTGAGCTTGAAAAATGGCTCCCACGCCAACTATTATTGCCACTTGTGCACAATTGGGCTTTAGCATGTTCGTCCACCTAAGATGATATACGATGATGATTATTTTTTCGAGGGATAGACTGAAGGCCTAGATTAAAATGAGGACCCTCTATGTTCTCAAATGTTAACAAAATAAATGGGGCCCCTATATTATCATTTAGCAAACCTCCACTCCCCTAACACTTTTGCGCTACGTGGCAATGACTGTTGTGGATGAGTTGTTAGAAAAATGAATGGGAAGTTGTGATTAAAGAAAGGACCCCCCTAGCTGCATGAAAGTTAACAAGGGGATGGGATCCCTCTATTAGGTTGTATGTGGAACCACCAACCTGGAACCTTTCCCATTCAACAGTACAACTTTGAACCTTAAATATTCCGATCCCGAGGCTATTTTTCAAAGTGCCATACACTGTTGGAAAGGGATTTGTGCACTCTATTTGACCGAGCAAATTGTAGGTGCATTTGAGCAGATCTCCTAAGGTAGAAATTCCTTCAAATTTATTCTCTGTAGACCACCTGTCAGACCAATGACAACATTTTTTCCAACAATAACTATGCTTGAATTATCTTCTTCTTTAACTACTAAAAGGCCCTTTATTGAACCTTTCCCCACTAGAAATTGTTACCAATAAATTTTAGGTGTGAAGTGGTGTTTATACTACTAAAAATGAGGCTATGAATTTCCTTGGGTATTATGCTTCCCCAAAGAAACTTCTAACTTCAGAAAAATTAGTAGGCAGTGACCCCTTCAAGATGGTTTCCATCTTGGAAGGATCTATCTTCAACTCTCCTCCACCTATCATATGCCCCAATCAAACCAAATACTATTGTGAAATCTCACACTTCTTGATATTTTCCACAAATTGGTGCTTCTTTAATGTCTTTAGCACCAATTTTCAAAGGTGAGATGTGCTCCTCCCAGGTAGCACTCTATGCCAATATATCATACAAATAGCTAATAACAAATGAAAATATAAGAAGGCATAGTATATCATTCATTTTCCTCATAAATGTAGTTGGTGCATAATATAGGCCAAACGGCATGACTAACCACTCATACAAATCTTGTCTATTTTTTGAGGTGACCTTCTAGGTATCTTCTTGTCTTGCTCAAATCTAGTGATATCCAAAATTTGAATCGAGCTTGGTGAAGTATTTGGATTGCTGCAGTTGATCTGGTAGATGATTTATCATGGTAGGTGGTACATGTTATTGTAATGTTTTTTAACACCCTACAATCAATACACACATCCTAAGTCTTATCCTTCTTTAGCACAATGATGATGGGTGACCCACATAGTGAGGTAATCGATAGAATGACACACTGTTCTATTAGTTTTTGTAGTTGCTTCTTCACCTATCTTGTTTCTATAACAGACTACTTATACATCCCAATGTTTGGAAATTAGGAGTACATTAATAGTAATATATCTTTCTCTTGACCCCTCTTGGGTGGTAACCCTTTAAACTCCTAGAACACATTCTTATATTCCTATAGAATCTCTTCCAATTGTTGTTTCTCCTTCTTAGTACACCCCTTTAGGGATGGATTTTCTATCGCTGACTCTCCTACAAAATAATTTTCTCTTAAAAATAGTAAAACATAATTCTTTCTAGAATTGACCAGTTTCTTGCTTGGATGGAGCTTACCATTGAAATTTTGGACTTGCCCTTGTGCACATTGATGGTGAAGGATTTTTCATCCTTAATGAGGTTGTATTGGTTGTCTCTTTGCATGAATGTTTCATCTCACGTCTACATATAAGGGCTTCCAAACATCAATCCACATACATCAAGGGGAACCACATCTAATTCTACTTCATCAATAAAATCAACATTCATAGAAAATCTAAATTTTCACTATTTTTTTACCTTATTTCCACATCCTTATTTACTCATACCAATGGATATGGGCTTGGATGATCACAAACTTTAAATAAAAATTTTTTTACCAAATCTGTTACAATGAGATTCACCTGTGATCCTAAGTCGAACATAGAATTAATATTTTTATTCTTGACCTATATATTTATATGGAAGAGTTTGGTTTTTTTTTCTCTTCCCATTGTTGAAGGTTACTCGTATTCACCTATTTATGCACTGATTTACATATAATATTCTCATACACATCTCAGTTACTATCAACCTTGTTTCTCAAATCAGTGGGCATGAGATTCTTCTTTGCAGTATCTTTCTTTTTGTTCTTCAATTTAAGCTCTGGATGTAATTTCTAGCACTTATCCCTTATATGAGCATCAATGTTACAACAGTTTCTGGGATATTTTCACAAGTGCCTTTTGATTGTTGTATTTTTGTCCTTTTCCCCTTTCCACATCTTCTTCCCCTCCTTAGAAGTCTCCCGATGATCCTTCTAGTTTGACCCACTTGATTTTCCTTTCTGTTGGCCTTTGTTCTCCATGTACTATGCCTATACACAAGCCTCGTCCATTGATCTAGGTTTGAATATATCACTTTCTTCCGCAGATGGTTGTGTACACCCCCCAAATACTTGAGGAGAATTTCTAGGTTCTTTAGGGAAATACCCAACATTATGGCCATGTTTCTAAATTATGTGGTGTACTCTTGTACATTTTCCCCCTGCTTCTACCTAAAGTAATGCCATCAAATACATTGGTCATTTACATACCTGATAGGGTAAAATTATGAATTTATGAGGGTCTTAAACTCATCCCAGATAGACACTAAAGGGTCTCCCTCTAACCTTAAGGTCTTTATGTAGCTTTCCCACTAGTTCAAGGCATGGACCTATAATTTCATCTAAGAAAATGAGATATTTTATTATTCCTCTCTATGATGAACATTAAAATACACATTTAATTGTTGTGGTAGGTGATTTAACTTTAGAGCACCAATTTCACCTTGATATGGCTTGATCTCATCCTTCATTTCCATTTTGAATAAGGACTATGAATGGTTCATAACACTCAAACTAGGTTTTTCCTTTTAAGGTTCCTTCTTAAATTTCCTTTTTGGTTCTTCTTGGTCTACCGATTTCCGTTCTTATATGACTTCCATGTTTAAACCTTCATCTTCTCCAAATAGCCCAAGATTATTGGTTAATACCACCATGAGGAGGCTCACATTACAGTTTATATCTATGACTTGTGCTTCCATCTATGCAAAGCTCTCCTTTATGGGATATTGAGGGTTATTGACAAATGCATTGGCCATGGATGGGGTTATATGACTTCTATATTATCAAATCTCCATCCCTTGAAAATCCCAACTATATACCCAAAGGAACATACTCTGATACCAATATGATCTGTAAATTGTCATGGATATTCCATTGGATAGCTCGTCACGATATATCTACCAAAATATAATTGAAAATCCAAAATATACAATTTGAGGGTTTATTTCTCCTTAGAATATGGATCTATTAATTATTATTCATCGCATATGCATGTAAATTATAATTATGCAAAATATAGATAACAAATAAATAACACTCACTAACTAAAAATTAACACAAGATATAACTTGGGAAACCCTTTTGGGAGAAAACCTAGTTGGAAGGTGGAGCCGCTCTACTCTATTTCCTTGAAGTGAGGCTTGTGGCCCATGTACTGCTATAGTGCACAAATCCTCTTTCTTTTCTCTCCATGCATCCTCTCGGATACTTTTCTCATTTATGGAACAAAATGCACTCCATTAAAATGGAACCCCATTTCCTCCTGGTGGCCTCGTTGTAACACAACCTGATAGCCCGCTAGTAGTTAAGTTTGATTACTTAAACTCTTAGATAGAGTTACAAACATTGGAGTCTTCTAAAGTCTTCCGTTTCATGATCACGTTCCTAGTCTCTTTCCCATGAATTATGAGGGCTAACATGGCATCCTCTCAAATTATGGTGGTCAAAATAGGAAATTCAACTTTGAGTGGCATAAATTTTTTATACCAACTTTGATTGAGGCTCTTATTGCATCATTGGAAAGGTATTTGTGTGTAAAATAGTGCTAAAATATGTTATATAGTAAGAAGCAATATTTCACCAACCCTCCCCACCACCCAAAAAAAAAAAAAAAAAAAAAAAAAAATTATGTTCGATGCTTCAAACTTCTTCTAGAAGGTTTCAAACCCAAATTTTCTAAAATGGGACCCGCCAATAAAAAGGTTTTGTGAGTTGATTCCTCCACTTTTTCCACTAAAAAATAATCAATATGGATGATAAATAATATAATGATCCAATCTAGATAAAAATATTATTTCATTTGGTTTATTTTTTTTAATAGATGTGCATCATTTTTTATACTTGGATACCAATTCAGCAAGGCCGAAATTCTTATTATCATGTGGATCCTCATTGTAGTAATCAATAATAGAATAGAACATTACATTTTATGAATTTTCAAGTTTTTGTTTTAATTGAAATGGTGGCTCAAGTATAAATGTGCATTTTTATATTGGACATGTGTTTATAATGACACACTATCTTGAACTCAAAGTCAATGGAAAAGAAAGCACTATATGAACTACTTTCTATGTATAAATTATTTGAAGGTTAAGTAATGTATTTTTTCAGGTGTATGTATCAAATATTGCATAGCAACATTTTTTCTTTTTTAATGTTCTTTATTATCTTCTAAATGATTTTGTCATAGGTTTATCAACTATAGTCATATATCTAGTACAATATAATGTTACAACATATGCATTAAGGACATATGATGCATATGTACTCGCATCCTATAAATTTGGCATATTCTTTGTGCAACTATTGTTCCAAATATATGAAGGTTTTCATTTTAGGAATATTATTGGTTGTTTTATTGTATAATGTATTAGTTTGATGTATTCATATTTTCTAATCTTCACTTCTATCAAGTAGTATTCCAAGCTCATTATGGCATCATAGATTTTCCTTTAAAAGTAAAAATAGGGACTGTTATTTCTTTCTAAGCATTTGTCCAAGTAGACTAATCAATTCAAGGATTTTTGTTCTTTTAATTTGTGGTATAGGAAATTTGTATTTGCAATGCGAATTATTTCAATTTCTATATCTTCTTATTTGGTAATACCTATGAACTTTGGAAAGTTATAGATTCAAATGATTTATGTCACAGGTAATGTACTATCTAGGATCTTCTTAATTGTAGAGTTACTATATCTTCCATCTATTAGAGAATCTTATATTCATAATAACATGTATTCATGCTTGTTTCCCCTATTTTGGAATGATATTACAAATTAATAGTTAGATACATTTCCAAATAATGCGTCACCATGGAATATCAATTTCCTTGGAGCATCGATTCTATGTTGATCGTAATGATTGCATCTAAATAGATATTTTATGATGAGGTAATCAATTTCAATTGCTTCTAATATTTTAGTGTGCCTTCATTTTCTCTATCCTTATATGCTTCAATCAATGTAGTTACTAATACATCTTACTGTTGTTTTTCCATGATACTGGTATCTAGGTTGTAATCTTACAATCACTGACACTACCAATCCAAGTACCACAACAAGGCTACTTTGCAAAGTGGATTAATATACAACAGTAAATCTACTAGTGCACAAAATATACACATTTGTTTACAAATTTATATACAACAAACCAGCTTGGTTATACTAATCAAACTGATAATACAACAGTCTAGGGATCCCATACAGCGATTATGGCCCTCATACATCCATTGATACAATAAAACAACAACTAGGGCTTTGTATCTATAATGATGACCACCAAACTACCCTTACAAGGTACTCTAGTTGTCTAGCTGATGTAGAGCTCCTCACACTTGCCTTGGTCATACCCTATACACACATGCCATTACTTCAGCTATTGATCTGCAACAACACAAATATGAACCAACTCGATTAAGGCACTGAACTTGGATCCACCTACTCTCTCATTGACCATTATTCTTTCAACACATAAACACATCAAGACTATTGTCGAGTTGTTCACAACTATGTTTTTGAACAACTCTCAACTTCCCACTACTGCTCCTCGGCTCTTTTGGGACTTTCTTCCCACTAGTTCCTTCCTATGCTTCCTGATGAAGACAAACTTAGGGTCGTAGGGCTTCCCACTATTACTATCAAATATCCTTATCTAACAATGAACTTAGGGCATGGATTACTACAGAAATTTTGTTGTAGATTTTCTTTTCCACAAGGAAATTATAGGGCTACAAACTTCTCCTAGTTGATTATACCTTTGAGCACTTCTTTTTCCACTTCTAAAAATCTCTTAGTCCTTCAAGAGACTCTTTTCTTAGGTCTTGAAGCAAACCTCTACAATCCTTTGTAATTTGTTCTTTAGGTTGCTCCATCTTTTCCAACTTGGTCCACTCTCGCGTTTCCCTCCAACAGACCACAAGCATCCAATACAATGTCCACTCCTAGGACTTGGCATCCTCTATAATCCAACCATCAAGAAGAAGACATATGAAACTCATTGTTGTTGCCTCTTGCCTTGATTTTCTTGCATCCACTAGACTAGTTAGGGCACACCAACAACCCTAAACAAATGCTTCAAAACCACTGTTATTTCTTTCCCAATCTTTCTCCTACCATGGTGTCCATTCCTTAACCTTCAAGACACCTTAGGAACCCCCACAGGGATCTCAAACAACTCATACTACTACAGAAAACTAGGGTTTCCTAGTTGCATAAGAAAACATTGTTGTTTGAAGCCTCTTGACCTCTATACACCTGCGCTACTCCTTCCTGAGGCTACATCCTAGTTGACCTCCCTCCTAATTAAGGCCTCATGGCCCTCAAATCACCTCCAAATAGTGTTTTTTGCTACAACACTCCTGTGGCCACTTATAATATAGATTCCCCACATTATAATGCATATAAAATACCCTTAAAACATACCTCTAACCAGCGATTAGGGTCTGCAGTGAGCTTTCACTCTAGTCTATCCAATGCATGTCCTCAAACCTTCCTTATGGGTTTCCTTAGACCTACAGCCAAGATTCCAAGGAAACAACACCCTAAAAAGATAAAAACCCTCTCTGAACACGACCCCTTACCTTCCTAATTCGTTGCCTCAGTCACTTCTCCAAATCGCAGAGGTATTATTAATGGTTTGATGCACTTAGGATATGTCTAATGCCTCCACAATCACCTTAATTTATATCTTCATTAAGGGCTCTAATAAATTTTCTTAGAGGGCTAGTCCAAATGTCATAAGACACAAGCCTACATGACTTTTCATCCACAAAACCCATCATCCACATAAAAAATTAATATATCCACTTCTATAGCTTGGATTTGAATGATTTTTTGTTGCCTCTTTCCTCTCTCAAGGTCCTCTATTGGTCAAAATATTCTCATGGTTTTGACACCAAAACCTTTGGGTACAAAACCCCAAGATTAGGTTCCAAGCCCACAATTCACATTTATGGCACTCCAACCTCCAATCCCCAAACCCTAGAGGTTGGAGTACCTCCCAAGCTACAAATATCAACACTTACCAATTCTTTGCACTCATAAACGTGAAAAAAGAAATTGGAGTCCCCAATTATTGTACCATTGCAAATATGTTTTACTTGATTTGTTTTAGATAATCAAAAGAAATGTGAATGATTTTGAAATCTATGTATCCAAAACTAGATTTAAGTATTTTCTCTAAGTTCAATGTTTACATTACATCCCTTGTAACTATGTTTATTCTTTTTATTTTTCCTTTTCTTATTCATACCAACATGCAAGAGAGGACTCAAACGTTTATTATTATTTTCATTTTTTTGGAAAATAAATTTGTTTGTGTGATATGAGAAATCACTACTTGTGTGTATCAATTCCCATATTTTTTGATAACTAAATTTATTTGTAATGTCATTTCCACATCGATTTCCATAGAATATTGTTGGAAATTTCATCCCTTTTGTATATATATCCTGGAACATTCCAAGTGGATGTTTCCCTTTAACAGATGCTAGTTTAGTTATCTTACACTACAAATCTCAGATGCAATCTAAGTCTATGAATCCATATATTAATATTTCACGAGGTCTTTCACTATCCACTTTCGTATCCATGTCACTATTACAATCAAGTTTTTTGTTTTGAATTAATTTATCAATGTCTTGTTTCAAGGAATTTCTCCAATCCTTATTCATATGAACGTTTTAAGCCTTATACAAAGTTTTGGAACATAGTTACTTTTATTCTTATATGATAATTTTTACACATACTCTTCCTTCGTGGTATGCATTATTGAAGTGTAATTTTCTTCTTAATGAAACTACCTATGACATTGTTTCGTTTATTAGTTATGGAAATGTTTATTTTACAATATACATATGAACATTTATATTGATGATCAATCTTGTCAATGCCATATGGGAATGTTTATAACCCCATTGTCTAATTTCTACAAATGCAAGTCTTAGCGATACAATTATTTCCTGAAGTTATGAAAGTGTATTGACAATTATTAATGGTGATTTACATCTTATTGTGTTATGTATTGTAAACTATGAAAGTTATCTATTTTGAAATGATATTTTGCAAGAAACACGTATTTTGTTAGTGGTAAGTCATGTCCCATCATGCTCAAATATTATGTTTCCAAGTGTTGGTTTAA
This sequence comes from Pinus albicaulis, assembly GCA_034641835.2. Lineage (NCBI taxonomy): Eukaryota > Viridiplantae > Streptophyta > Pinopsida > Pinales > Pinaceae > Pinus > Pinus albicaulis. Next base: position 155,719,042 of record CM076583.1, on the reverse strand, counting down.
ACACCCATTCTACCTCGAAAAATGCAATTCCTCATAAATTACACATTTGTTTCTAGGTGAGCCTTGAATTTATTTCATATAAATTTTCTTTTCATCTTTATTATTAATATGGGCATGCTCAATAGATACTTTTCTTTTTTTATGCTTTTTCCTCCAATTGTGTTGCGACGATGTGTTTGTTTTATCTTATGTTATGTCATTTTGGTCCTTTTATTATGACAAATTGTTGCATCAACATAATACGTATGGTGTACATCTAATGTCTCTCTATTCCATGTTTACTAGGAAACATAGTATTGCATTTTTTTTCTATGTACCACTTTTTTTTTTAAATTGTCATAAGTAATATTTTTTTTTTATTCGAGCCTGTTTTTACTCGATGATAAGCCATTTTCAGCAACTGCGTTTTTTTCGATGTTTTTCCTAGCTTCATCCCCACGCAATGTCTATTTTATGTTATGATATGTCATTTTTTTTCTTTTTTATGATACATTATTGCATCAACATAGTATGTATGGTGTGCCTCAACATGTCCTTATGTTTTATGTTTATTGTGAAATATGATATTGCATTTGTTTTTTCCACATATAACATTCTTCAAATCGTGATAATATTATGCTTTTTAGTTGGACCCACTTTTTCTCAATACAATCCATCTCAAGGTCATATCACTATCTCAAGGTCAATACATGCTCTATTTAAAATGAACATGGCATATATGTTGTTGTTCTTCTACTGTGTGTTCAAGAAGAAATATATTTGGGGAATTTTTAGGTCTAAAATACATCTCATAAGGAAAATAATAAAATAAGACGTATGAATTTTTAAATAAGAAGGGAAACTACCTTTTTATTGTATTTTTGGCTTATATCCTTGCAGGTTCACTCAAATTTCAAGAGAAGACACTCATTGGATGAGGAATTAAATTCCACATCCAACAAGTGCCCACTTTGCATAACTCTGACAAAGTATTACAAGGTTGAGACATAAAATATTTTACTCACAACCTCCAAACAACCTAATAGTTTCACCGCTTTAGGTTCTCACATGCACTCTCATGCAATTTCATAGGTTTATCAAACTCAAGCTAAATATAGAATGACTCATAGCTTTGGAAAGAAATTAAGCTCAGAATACAGACTATATAATCCCAACTCGAATGCCAGAAATGGAGAAACATGTCCTTATTTATAGGAATTCGAGACAGCTTCCAAAATATTCTAGAGATATGACCTCACTTGAAAAAATCATAAATTGTAGAGACTATAGATCTCATATCTAAACTTTTATTTAGATTCTCTAAAATGTGGGTCAAATCCCACCAAAAGTCGGAGAAGTGCTTTAAGTTTTAGATATTCATCCGGAAAGTTATCCTAAGATTTCACTTTGTGTGATAGACCCTTCCACTTAGTCATCTAAATTTTCCTAAAAGTCTATCTAAATATTGACACAGTGAATATTTTATTAGAATCCCATGGTACTAGTTACAGTCAACATTAGGTGGCTACACATGAAATTTATCTCACCATGCTTCCTTACAAATAATTTGCCACTCGCTTGGATATCCGTAATTATCACTGCCACTTGAGTAATAAAAATATTTTGAGCTTCTGCATGAGATGGCATGATATTATAACATGGAAAGAAAGGTGATTCAAACTATTTCATCTACAGGATTATAAATTGATCTGTAGAATTGAGATATTTCTTTAGTTTAAGTGTGTTGAATGCATGTTCTATCTGAAAGCAAAACTATGCCTCATACTGGGTTATTGTTCAAATGTCTTCTTAGAGGTAATCAATAAATTCATTCTTTTTGATCGTCCAAAACATTTCATCCATTGAGCACCAATCATGTAGCGGGATTTTAAACCAGGGTGACCAGTGATTGTAGGGATTGGACATAGAACTAAATTCAAACATTATCCAAACTTTCTTGGCATATTTTCCATACATCATTATATTACAATAGTATGTATAGCTTAACCATAGCTCACACATAAAAATATATCTTCGTCATGCAAAAGGTGCAAATCTAATGGCCCCTTGAACTATCTTGGGCAACTCTACGAAATACATAATATTACTTACATTACTATGACTATTGTTGTTGATCCATTGTTTAAGAATGTACTTATATGTAGGACTCTCCTTAACCCTATCTATGATACACTGAAAACAAAATGACATATGACAATATTTACATAATAAAACCCGTTGGAAACCATCTGGAGTAGGGGGGGCGTATCGATGAAGTTGAGGATGAGGGACAACTGAACATATTGTTTTCTTTTGGAGGGACAACTGACATATTCCATATAAGTATATTATTATTGCCTTGTTCTAGAAACCTTTTGTTTCTAAGAATCCTTGCCATATGTTTCATGTTTGTTTTTACAATTAATTTGATTTACTTAAGGAACAACCTAAATCTTTTAATTCCATGTTTAATAGCAGGGATTTAGTTATGAGAAGATGGATATATGATTTCAATATCATTGAAACATTCTAATGCATACGAGCAAACTTCTTCTCTTCTCATATGCTTTTGCATCAAAACTCTTTCCCATACTTCATTGGATGCATTTATTTCTAAAATGTAAGGAAATTCATGTCATGAAAGAACTAGTCTTGTCATATTTTGGACCTTTTGTTTAATAATCTAGACTGGCTTCGTCATAGCCAGGGTCCATTCTATTCCTCTAAGCCTCTTCAGTAGGATTTTGAAATCCTTAGCTTGATTTTCATAAAACTACTTAATGTAGTTGAGGCTTCCCGAGAACCTTTTCAATTTCATGTGGTCATAAATAACGTATCGAAATTTTGATAAAGCCTTCAACACATTCTCTTGCAATTCAAATTTTCCCTCAAACGGGATTAGTTCTAAGTATTCAATTCTAGTTTTTGCAAACTCAAGTTTAGGTTTGTTGAGGACTAGTCTGTGATTAAAAATCTTGTAGTTAACTATTTCCAAGTTCTTTTTGTGTTCCTTTAAATCAAAATAAAAAATTAACAAGTCATCAATATAGACAGTAACAAATTTCAAATCTCCAAATATATCTTACATTCTCTTCAAAAATTCAAAGGGTACATTATTTAATCCAAATGGCAATACTCTCCATTGGAACTGACCATGTGGCACCACAAAAACAGTATTTTATCTATCAGATGGTTTGATTCCTATCTGTCAGAATCCATTCTTAAGGTCAAACTCATTGAAAACATTGTCATTACTAATTTCCTGAAATAAATCTTCTTTAGATGTAAAATGATACTTGATAGGAAACAAGGCATCATTTAATGCTCTGCAGTTGATCACCATCTGAGGTGTGCCCCTTTTCTGTTCTGAATGTTTGTTGACATAAAATTTTGGGAAAACCAAAGGTCTTCGACTTGGTTCAATCAACTTTCTTTCTGTTAATTTAGCTATCTCTTTTTTACGAAGTTTTAGATTTGGTGGAGACATTTAGTTTGTTGATGGCTTCTAAGGTTTCCTAGAGTAATCTTAGCTGCAGTAAATATCCACAAATAATTTCTCTCTGCCAAAATTAATTGGGTGTATCTATTGTACGCTCTGCTTCAATATTTTCCTTTAACTCTTTGATGTATTTTGTTCCTGGAATTTCAGTGTTTCTGATTACTTTGTTAATATTTTCTAGTTTTTCAAGAGAACATTCGACTGCATATGGGACAAGATCTATAAATCTATTTGTATAGTTGGAATTGCTTGGAATTTTTACAGTTATTCCTTGGATGTTAAGAAAAATATGGTTTGTTTCTACAACAAGGGGGAGATGGCTTCTTACAAAATCTTTACCTAAAAAAATATCACTACATGTATCAAAACTGTACAAATTTACAAAAGTGGGAATTCCATTAAGGAGAACTGGAAAGTTATAAGTCATAGATCTAATAGTCATTAATGTCTTATTTGTAGCTTTTAATTGCAGACTTGTGGGTTTCTAGAACAAGGCAACAACTGGATTCTGAGATGGAGTCTATGGCTATATGGATTTGACTTTGAGATTGAGTATAAAAATGGAAAAGATAATTGTTTAGAATATTTTCTTACAAGAGAAGCAACTCCAAAAATAAATCAGTATGTTCAGTTGTCCCTCATCCTCAACTTCATCAGCATCTCCCCCTAATCGAGATGGATACTAGTGGGTTTTAATATGTAAATATTGTAATATGTCATTTTTTTCATTGTCTCATAGATAGGGTTAAGGATATTTTTTCATATCAATACATTCTTGAACAATGGATCAACAATATTCATAGTAATGTAAGTAATATTATGTAGTTTGTAGAGTCACCAAAGATGTTGCAAGGGGCCATTAGATTTGCACCTTTTGCAGGACATAGATATATTTGTTTGTATGAGTCATGGTTAAGATATACATACTATTGTAATATAATCATGCATGTCAAATATGCCAAGAAATTTTGGTTTATGTTCGATTGTAGCTCTATGTGCAATCCCTACAATCATTGATCACCCTGTTTTAAAATATTGCTACATGATTGGTGCCCAAGGGATGAAATCTTTTGGACCATCAAAAATAAATAATTTATTGATTACCTCCGAGAATACATCAGAATAGCATCTCATTCATAGGCATGTTTTTTTCTTTCAAATAGAACGTGTTATCAGTACACTTAGAGTACATAGTATCAGGCCACCAAAAAATCTCATTTGTAAAGAGATATCTCAATTATATGGGTCAATTTGTATTCATGTAGATGAAAGAGTACGAAGCATGTATGGATATCCTTTCTTTCCATGTTATAATATCATGACACCTCATGCATAATCTCATCTATCACCAAACTCACACCATTTGTATTACTCAAGTGACAGTGATAATTATGGATATCAAAGTGACTGACAGACTCTTTGTAAGGAAGCATGGTGGGATAAATTTCATGTCTAGTCACTTGACAATGAGTGTGATCGGTACTGTGGGGTTCAGATAAAATATCCATTTTGTAAATCTTAAGATATATTTTCAACATAGTTTAAATGACTAAGTGGAGGGGTTTTTCCTCAAAAGTGAAATCTTAAGTTAACTTTCTAGACAAATATATGAAACTCATAGCACTTCTCTAAATTTTGGTGGGATTTGACCCACATCTCAGAGAATCTATAAAAAAATTCTAGATATGAGATCTATATTTTGTACAATTCATGATGTTTTCAAGTCAAGTCATATCTTGAGGAGATGTTGGAAGCTCTCTCTAAATCCTATAAATAAGGAGATGTTTCTCCATTTCTAGAATTTGAGTCGAGAGTCTAGATTATGTATTATGAGATTTCTTTATTTCCAAATATCTGATTCATGACTTCTTTAGGTTGAGTTCGACATGCCTACGCAAGTGCATGAGAGTGCATCTAAGAACCTAAAGTGGCAGAACTCTTAGGTTATTTGGTGTTTGAGAGTTATCTTTTTTTTCTAAGATTTGTAATACTTTGTCTTTTTCGATCCATGCCTCTGAATGAAGAAATTTTGTAAGAAAATGTGTAAGTTAATATTAGAGACAAAACCTACATTTTAATAGGAAGAGTCTATAACGAGCCAAGAAGCCTTCAACCTCTAAACAATGTTAGCTTTGGCTGCTCTTACAATCAATCTTTGTATTTATAATATATTTTATGTCATATTTTCTATTTTTAAATAAAATTTGTCCCTTATCATTCTACGAGTTGTCTCAATAATTTGAGTAAGCACTTTGAGCATTATTAACTATTAGTATAGAAAACAAGATGTGGTTAGTAGTGTGGATACGTGATATGAAGGTTTGTTGTAGAAAAAATTGTTGTTGGTTGTGTTTTCAGAGAATTGTAGCAAAAGGAAGGTGTTGTAACTCTTATGGAGCCCCATCCCTCAGGTGCATAGTATTTTACCTTCACATTTTTTTTCCTTACCTACTTGCACAATAATTAGTAGTGAATTGCATTAAAAATGGCCTTAATTAGTTTTGATTTATCTGTTGATATGAAAACTTCAAAGAAAACCAATTGGATTGGAAGGATATTAAAAAATTTGCTATGAACCCTTGTATGATACCAGAGTGGAAGTCAGGAATCTACTCCTAATCCTAATTGGCATCTTCCTCAACTATCTCGCAATAAAATTTATGAACTTCCAATATTTAAATTTCATGTAACCAATCTTATTAGATATGCCTCTATAAATGTACCTATTAATATTACTTGGCCCATGTATCAGATACATATCATAAAACCAATAGATGTTCAATGGGGAATTGAGAAAGGGTATAAGTATGTGAATCTTGGTTTAATACAAGTTGGAAGTAACCCTCTAGTCAGACCTGGTTTGAATGTGTTGTGCCTAGACTGTGTAATTGATTCACATCATAATCGATTTACCGATGCTTTTTTAGGATATTTTTAAGCCCCTTTGCATAATGGCATGATTTGGTCATTCATTATCCCAGGATATCAAGTTTCATTAATAGATTCCCATGCCAATGGACTACTTCAATATTACAATAATTCCTCTAATTTTAATATGACTAAGCAGTCCAATATTTCCCATTTACATTGCAATATTTTTTTACAGTTTGTTTCTACAACTCTTCCAGCACTCAACCCTCAGCTTACACAAAGAGTCACTATAGAAGGCATGGTGGTAGGACATGGGAATGCCACTCCTGTCACATTAAGATTTTTCAACTAATAATTCCTTATGATTGGACTATAGAATACCACCCATTATCTCAAAATTATTTTCTGACTCGAGAACCTAAAATATTGTATATCTGTGAGTCGAGTAGAGGACCAATAATTAAATTAAGAAATGAAAATGTAGCATCTAAACTCCTAGTCAGAAGTCACTCCCTCAGAATCCATGATTCTTCATATCTCAACAAACATTTAGAAAAACACAAGTATGAATCATCCTCTCAATGCAAGTTCTACATAGCTACTAGAAGTCCAAGTTATGATAGAAATTTTCAGGTCTTCCATAGACCTCAGTCTATCTTGAAATATGAACATTTAGGACAGCATGTAGAATTTCATGAATGCTTACATATTTCATCTCCAAGGGATATTAAGTTCATGAGATACATGCTACCCATAGAAAAGGTAAGAGATGATCTGGAAAAGCATCTACTCCCAGAAAGAAAACTTGCTCCTATAAATTTTGTGCAAAAATTTAAAGATGGGAATGTTGTAGTTTATGTAAATTTCCTAAAATATAGTAAATTTATTGATGAGAAGCCCCAAGAATTTTTAAGGCTTATCACATATCACAAGAAGTGCTATGGAATATAGATGACATATCACAAGAAGTGCTAAAACTTCAGTCTCATGCATCAGGACTTCATTCTAGTTTATATTATTTGAGTCATAAAGCTTCTGAACATTTTGATAATTTAAAATATGTAAATATACAATTATAAAATATTATGGAAGTAGCAGTAGATTTGAATATAAACCTAGAAAATGTAAATCTCGAGCTAGAAGAGGAACTTAGTGCAGAAAAAGTTTATAGCTAGACATTCCAGCTAGAAGAAAAAGATCCTGAGAGTAAAAATACTTCACTTTTACTTAAACAATTTTCCATACATAATCCAAGAATTTTTAAATTCGGAAAAGTCATTTCATTTGCTAGAGAGAAATTAACTCTAGTTCAATCACAAATCCAAGTCTTTGATCTTCCACAACAAGACAAGGCAGAAATAAAAATGGTAAAAGAAGAAGGCGAAGGATCTAGCCAAAGACCTAGAAGTGTAGACGGTGATAAACCAAACCAACCCTTTGAATATACATGGGAAAAGTGGGGTAATTCCAAGCATGGTTCTTCTGGAAAACCTCCAAATGATCCTTCAAACACTGATGAGTTCCCTACTCTTAGTCGAGCTAACATAGATCAAGTTATAACGATGAAATTGAACGATCCATACCTGGAGTGCATGGGAAATCAGCCAAAAATCAATTCATATAAACAAAGTCTCATGGTTATAATTAGCTTTAAGGATCACTTGTGGTTTCCAAGGTCACTTGGAACTATGGTGGTCTCGAATGGAATAATCTAACAAGCTCAATTTCATGAACAGTGATAAGAAAGTCATTGAACTCATCAAGTCAGTTCTCCATGAATTTTATGGAGAAATCAAAGTTGATGGTCATCATTATGCAGACATGTTCATGAAACAAAGTCTCTATGATATAAAGGAACTTCCTAAGTTTTTCTACACCATGTGGGATCTTATTTATAAGGCAAGGGATCCATATTATACAACTTATTTGAGAAAATATTTTTCTGTTATGCATGGCAGAATCCCAGATCATGTCAGGGCTTGATTTAAAGCCAAAAATATAGATATTGAAAATTTTCTCTTACGAGACTCCATGAACAAATTTGTTCGTTGTGGAGCCTGATTTTCATCCTGATTCAGAGGTCTTTGTTTTAGTTGGATGTATACCCCAGGAAGACTGTGCACCCCTCCACACGGGGGGTGCGAGGGAAAAGCTAAAAGCAGATGTAAAATTGCCTTGTAAAATATTGTAATTTCATAGTCAATCTAGGTCGTTCATTAAGTGGATGATCTGACGGTAGAAGTTATGTTTAATGTAGGGTTTTTTTCCCTAGAAGGAAAACCCTCATTTTGTATGAGAAGCTAAAAAAAGATGTAAAATTTCCTTGTAAAATATTTTAATTTCGTAGTCAATCTGGGCCGTTCATTAGGTGGATGATCTGAGGGTAGATGTTATGTTTAATGTAGGGTTTTTTTCCCTATAAGGAAACCCCTCGTTTTGTATGAGGTTATTGTATTTCGGTTGGGTATTGTATGTGTACTATGAGCAAGAAACAGAAAGGGGGATTGTGATAGAGAGTAGAAGATATTACAATGCATCTTGTGTCGGTTGTGTCTCTTCATCTTGTTGGATAATATAAAGGAAGGATAGGCTATTCAGGGTGGACATATCCCAAATTGGGTGAATCACATATATCTGTGTCTCTCTTGTTTTATATTTTTTATGTGTTTGTCTTTCCGCATATTTTATGTGTTCCATTGCTCTGTCATATATAATTTCTATAACAAAATTGTATTTACTCTGTAGAAGGAATGCCTTCGAAACAAGACATCCAAATCAGTGAAGAAACAACTTGGTTTCAATTCAAGTGTTTGTGATATCTATGTAGAAACCAATCATTTTGGCTAGAAAAATAAAAATAAGAATACCAACATAAGACAATGTGGAAGTGATTTCCTATGTCGAATATGTGCGAAGAAAATTCATCCAAGAAGGTTTTACCCTAGAAGAGAAATATTTCAGAGACCAAGAAAAGGATAATTTAAAAAATGCAATAAGGCACCCGAAGAGCACAATCAAAAACTTGCTTTATCTACAAGAATCCAAACCGCTAGGCATGCAAATTTACTTTTAAGGGTAAAACTCATTTTCAATATAAATTGTTTGATATTTCTTCTAATATTTATGATCCTACCAAATGGGAGCAAGTTGATAAGCCCCCACAAAATGAAGAATATTTTCCAGTTACTGACTCAGATGAATCAAACTTGCCATCTCCAAATTCTGAAGATTCATATTGTTATAAATCCACCTTAGATATTGACTTCATCTCATATGTCAATATGTTTCATTTAGAAAATCCCTCATACCTCCACTCTGATATTGCATATTTACAATCTCGTATTTCTACCCTCGCCCTGAGATATTTTTCCATTGGACATCGCCTCACAAAACAACTCTCGACTCTTCAGCGCCAACTTTCCAAAATTACGCAACCAAGCATGGTGAATCTTGGTGCCTATTACCCAATTGACACACCTACCACCTCTGCACACATTTCCAATACCCCCTCATCTAATATTCCACCAAGAAAGCAGTTTCCCTACATATCTACCATAAGTAGAGAAAAAATAATATTTCTTCATCAAAAAAAATACTAGGGATTTAAGAAATCTACTCTCATTACTTAGAGTCTCTTTGAAGAAGAAGAGGAAGAAGAAGTTGACCATGCTAGAAAACAACAAAGAGAAATATTGAACTTAGAAACCTCCATTAACAAGAAAAGAAGTTTTGTTAAATAAATCATAGCCATTGTTGGGTGCTAAAAGGTGTCTTTAAAAACTCCTAATTGCCTCACATTAATTATCGACCAGGGTAATTCTTTTTATTTCAAATGTGTACACAGTATGTGCAAGCTTATTAATACAAGGAGTAATGCTAAAGCCAATCGTTGAATACAGATGCAATCATAATTCTGAAGCTTAAAGAAAAGGATTCATCTATGCATTATAATCCAAAACTGTGATTCATTCTTTAATTCAAATGATTAAATCAACCGAGAGCACAGAAACAATAACCGAGCTCTTTCAGTTGGATCTAAACAATCGAACAAAAGGAAAGTAAATGGAAATAACAAGCTATGCTTTAAATAATCAAGACTAATTCATTTAACAAACAACTTCAATAAACTAGAAATGCGCACGCAGAGGAATAAATACAAAGATCTAAATTATCAAAGGCAATTCACTGTAAAGCAGAAAAGCATACTATACTTGCAGTAAAAGGAAAGGTATAGCGCAAATAAAAACAACGAGATTCACCAAAGATCGGGTCCTTAGCCGCCAACGAACACTGCTTAGTTACTCCAGAACAATCGAATGAACAACAATGAAACTATGTATTAATCATCGGAATCATTACAATACAAATTCGTCTTTAAGAACTATGTTATATTCATTACAAATGATGCGTAAATGAAAGATACATAATATAGTATGTAATATAGTTTGATTTACATTCTCCGTTCTTCTATATCATCGTATCCACTCCCTGCGTCTTTGTATTTTTCTCATTCGGATTTGCAACAAATTACTATCTTCAGACAGTTCGTCGTTCTCATGGATTCGATTTCTGATTAGACCATCACTATCGTGCCTTATTTCCTTTTGATTAGATCATGTTGTTCCTTTTTGGGAACATCTATGATTTTATCTGTTATTTTCATCATAAAAATAATGGAAATTAGTTTGAATGGTTAAACCATATCAGGACTATTTCACTCATTCTTTATCAAAATCCATTCATGATATTATTATATTGTAGCACGAAAATGGATGAAGAAGAGGAAAAAGGACAGTATTTGAGAATAAATACATACCTATTGTAAGGCTCAACATCCATCATGAGAGCTAACAATAAGGAACTGGCTGAAAAAAATTTAAAAATTAAATAAATAAATAAAATAAAAAATAGATTTAAAATATTTAATGGAGATAGAATAATTTGAAGATGTGCTGAAAGAAGAATATCATGACCATGAGCAGAAAGAATTAAAATGCATCTAGAATATCACCAGTAATAACTTGGTACTTCTATTCTTCAGATGAAAGGATTTGAAGATAGGATTGTTATTAAAATAGATGTCAAAGTAAGTGGTTATAAATAGTATTCTTTGGATGTACAACTAGACACAAGATCCATGAATTCCTATGCAAAACATAATTCCATTCCTAAATATTATTGGTATCCCACAAGTATAGAATTCATAGCTATAAATAAGGCATTAATTACTATTATAGCTATTGCTCCTGAATTTCCAATTATCCTTAATGGAATTCCTACTTTTGTAAACCTGTATATTTTTGATACATGAGTGATATTTTGTTAGGTTAATATTTTGTAAGAATACATCTTCCCCTTGTAGACACAAACCATATTTGTCTCATCATCAAAGTAATAGCTATAAAAATTCCAAGCAAGTCCAGCTATGTAAATGGAGTTGTAGATGTTATCCCAGATGGAGTCAGATGTTCTCTTGACAAACTAGAAAATTAGATATCATTTTTGGGATTCAACTGCATTAAGTAAGTCATTCATCTATGACCATTTCCATGAGAGGTAGTCATAACTGACTAATTTCTCATGATTTTTGAATAGTCCACTTAGCACTCATTGCATCGGGTGATGCTCATAGGGTGAAGAAGTGGGATTGAAACTAGTGAAATGAATCACATAGCGTCAATCATCACTTTTGGGGCTTGCACCCGGTAACCCGGAACTTCCTGAGAGGTCACCCATCCCAAAACTCCTCTAGCTCAAACACGCTTAACTGTGGAGTTTTTCCCCACAATCAAGCCCACTTGGCTTGCTACCCCATTTGCAAAACCTTAGCAAGTATTGTTCCTCCTGAACCATTCAAATAGAGATCCCTTTACTCTTTGTATTTAAGTATGAGGGTTTTTCCACAGTGCATTATATTAGATATCATTTTTGGGATTCAACTGCGTTAAGTAAGTCATTCATCTATGACCATTTCCATGAGAGGTAGTCGTAACTGACTAATTTCTCATGATTTTTGAATAGTCCACTTAGCACTCATTACATTAGGTGATGCTCACAGGGGTGAAGAATTTGGATTGAAACTAGTGAAATGAATCACATAGCATCAATCATCACTTCCAGGGCTTGTACCCAGTAACCAAGAACTTCCATGGAGGTCACCCATCCCAGAACTCCTCTGGCTCAAGTGCGCTTAACTGTGGAATTTTTCCCCACAATCAAGCCCACTTAGCTTGCTACCCCATTTGAAAAACCTTAGCAAGTATTGTGCCTCATGAACCATTCAAGTAGAGATCCCTTTACTCTTTGTATTTAAGTATGAGGTTTTTTCCACAGCACATTATGTTAGATATCATTGGAAATGGTCATATATGAATGACTTACTTAACGCATTTGAATGCCAAAAATGATATCTAATATAATCCACTGTGGAAAAACCCTCATACTTAAATACAAAGAGTAAAGGGATCTCTAATTGAATGGTTCATGAGGCACAATACTTGCTAAGTTTTTGCAAATCGGGTAGCAAGCTAAGTGGGCTTGATTGTGAGGAAAAAATCCACAATTAAGCGCACTTGAGGCAGAGGAGTTCTGGGATGGGCGACCTCCCGGGAAGTTCCTCGTTACCGGGTGCAAGCCCCAAAAGTGATGATTGACGCTATGTGATTCATTTCACTAATTTCAATCCCACTTCTTCACCCCTGTGAGCATCACCCGATGCAATGAGTGCTAAGTGGACTATTCAAAAATCATGAGAAATTAGCCAATTACGACTACCTCTCGTGGAATTGGTCATATATGAACGACTTACTTAATGCATGAGTGCTAAGTGGACTATTCAAAAATCATGAGAAATTAGCCAATTACGACTACCTCTCATGGAATTGGTCATAAATGAAAAACTTACTTAACGCAGTTGAATCCCAAAAATGATATCTGATATAATGCACTACGAAAAAATCCTCATACTTAAATACAAAGAGTAAAGGGATTTCTACTTGAATGGTTCATGAGGCACAATACTTGCTAATGTTTTGCAAATGGGGTAGCAAGCGAAGTGGGCTTGATTGTGGGGAAAAACTCCATAGTTAAGCTTTTTTTAGCTAGAGGAGTTCTGGGATGGGTGACCTCCTGGGAAGTTTCTGGTTACCGGGTGCAAGCCTCGGAAGTGATGATTGATGCTATGTGATTCATTTCACTAGTTTCAATCCAACTTCTTCACCCTTGTGAGCATCATCCGATGCAATGAGTGCTAAGTGGACTATTCAAAAATCATGAGAAATTAATCAGTTACAACTACCTCTCATGGAAATGGTCATAGATGAATGACTTACTTAACGCAGTTGAATCCCAGAAATGATATCTAATATAATGCACTACAGAAAAACCCTCATGCTTAAACTAGAAAATATTGAAAAAATAATCAGAAATGTTGAAATTCAAGGACCAGAATACATCAAAGAGATAAAGAATAATATTGAAGTAGAGTGTACAACAGATGCGCCTAATGTATTTTGGTAGGGGGAGAAATACTTTGCGGATCTTCCCTACAAATAAAACTACTCTGGGACACCTCAGAAGTCATCAACAAACCAAATGTCTCTGTTAGAGATTGAAATCTGTAAAAAAATAAATTGTTGTATTACTAGAAACAAAAATGATTGAACCAAGTCAAATCCCTTAGGCTTTCCCAACATTTTATGCCAACAAGCATTGAGAACATAAAATGGGTAAACCTAGAATGGTGATCAACTACAAAGAATTAAATTATGCCTTGTTTCCTATCACGTGCCATTTTCCATCTAAAGAAGTTTTATTTCATAAAATCTGTAATAACAATGTGTTCAACAAGTTTGGCCTTAAGAGTGGATTTTGGAAGCTAGGAATCAAACCATCTAACATATACAAGACTGGTTTTTTTGTGCCACATGGGAATTTCCAATGGCGAGTAAGGTGATTTGGATGGAAGAATGCTCCCTTTGAATTTCATAAGAGAATGGAAGATATATTTGGAGATTTGAAATTTGTTATTGTCTATATTGATGACTTGGTTACTTGTTATTTTGATTTAAAGGAACACAGAAATCACCTGGAAATAGTTCAATACGAGATTTTTAAGCACGGACTAGTCCTCATCAAACCTAAGCTTCATTTGCAAAAATAAAAATTGAATACTTAGGACTAATCATGTTTCAGGGAAAGTTTGAATTGCAAGAACATATGTTGAAGGCTTTATTAGAATTTCAACATGTTATTTATGAATGCCATAAATTGAAAAGGTTGTTGGAAAGCCTCAACTACATTCAGTAATTTTATGCAAATCAATCCAAGGATGTCAAAATCCTACAAAAGAGGCTCAGAGGAATAGAATGGACCTCATCTATGACGCCAACAGTCTAGATTATTAAATAAAGGGTCCATAATCTATCAAGCCTAGTTATTCCGGGACATGACTTGCTTACATTTTAGAAGTAGATGCATCCAATGAAGTATGGGAAGGAGTTTTGATGAAAAATCATACAAGAAAAGAAGAATTTTTTCATATGCATCAGGATTTTTAAATGAAACTGAACTCAGATATCCATATTCTCATAAAGGAATTCATGTTGTTAGAAATGAAATTAAAATATTCAAGTTGTTCCTTAAGCCAGTCAAATTCATTGTAAGAATAGACCTGAAACATATGGAAGAGATGCTTATAAACAAAAGGTTTCTAGAACAAGGCAACAACAGGATATTGATATGGAGTCTATGGCTAGATGGATTTGATTTTTAGATTAAGTATATAAAGGGAAAATATAAATATATAAGAAATTTTCTTATAAGAGAAGCAAATCCAAAAGAAATCAAGATGTTCATTTGTCCCTCATCCTCAACTTCATCAACACCTCCCCCTGGTCCAGATGGTTTCCAGTGGATTTTTATTTTTAATATGTATATATTATTTAGTGTCATTTTTTCTTTCGTGTCTCGTATATAGGGTTAAGGAGAGTCGTGCATATGAATACATTCTTGAAAAATGGATCAATAGTATTCATAGTAATGTAAGTAATATTATGTATTTTGTAGAGTCACCCAAGATGTTTCAAGGGGCAATTAGATTTGAAAATTTTGCAGGATATATATATATATATATATATATTACTTTTGGTTAAGCTATACATACTATTGTAATATAATGATGTATGTCAAATATTCCAAGAAATTTTGATTGATGTTTGAATGTAGCTCTATGTGCAATCCCTAAAATCATTGGTCACCTTGGTTTAAAATCCTACAACACAATTGGTGCCCAAAGGACGAAATATTATGTACCATTAGACATAACGTATTTATTGATTACCTTTAAGAAGACATCAGAAAAGTAGCTCAGTTTGAGGCATGGTTTTGCTGTCAGATAGAACATGTATTCAACACACTTAGGTTACATAGTACTGGGCGACTAGAAAATCCCATTTATAAAGAGATATATCAATTCTATGGGTTGATTTGTAATCATGTAAACGAAAGAGTACCGAGCATGTATGGATCCATTTTCTTTTTGTGTTATAATATCATGCCACCTCATGAAAAATATCATCTGTCACTAAGCCCACAACATTTGTATTACTCAAGTGACAATGATAATTATGGATATCGAAACAACTGACAATTTTTTGTAAGGAAGCATGATGGGCTAAATTTCATGTCTAGTCACCTGACAATGAGTGTGACCAGTACCATGGGATTCTGATAAAATATCCACTGTGGAAATCTTAGGATAGGTTTTCAAAATAGTTTAGATGATTAAGTATAGGGGTCTATCCTCCAAAGTGAAATCTTAGGATAACTTTCCAGACAAATATCTGAAACTCGGAGCACTTCTCCAACTTTTGTGGGATTTTACCCACATTTCAAATAATCTACGGAAAATTTTAGATATGATGTCTATATTCTATAAAATTCATGATGTTTTCAAGCTAGGTCATATCTTGAGGATATGTTGGAAGCTCTCTTGAAATCCTATAAATAAGGATATGTTTCTCCATTTTTAGCATTCAAGTTGGGAGTCTACAGTCTATATTCTAAGCTTAAGTTGAGATTCTAGATTCTATATTCTAAGCTTACTTTCTTTACGAAGCTCTAAGTCATTATGTTTTTAGGTTGAGTTCGACAAGCCTATGCAAGTGCTTGAGAGTACATATGAGAACCTAAAGTGGAAAAAATATTAGTTTGTTTGGTGGTTGTGAGTTAACTCTTTTCTCTCTAAGTTTTATAATACTTTTTTTTGGCCGATATGCACCTTTGAATGAATAAAGTTTATAATAAATTGTGTAAAACACACTTTTTTCTTGTATTTTCATTTTTGTTTGATGTGGATAAACTCAGAAGTATGTAGAGTGGGTACTCGTTGGATGTGGAACTTAATTTTGCATCTCATGGGTATCTACTCTTGACATTTGAGTGAACCTACAAGGACATAATCCAAAAATACAATTAAAAAGAGTAATTTTCTTTGTTTCCCTCCAAAATATTTTCCCCAGGGGATGACATCACCATCTTGAATCTTATTAGTTCTTTTAAAGTTAATTTTGTTAGTACATTTTTTTGTTTTGAGGCCCATTTTTTCCTCATAATTCTCCTAATGGCATTCTTGTTCCTATTTTATGTACCTGGAATTTTTTTTTAATGAATGACATTCAATATGTTATTTTTTGCCTCAACCTATTGGAAGTTTCTCGCAATGTACAATGCATTTTTATTTTCACTTCTCTCTTAGATATGTTTCAAAATGAATGTGTGATGTTTATATTGCAGATTATATCATATCAAATGTTTTATCCCAATTCAAATTAACAAAATAGAGGTTGACAATGTTATTATCATAAGAGGGCCACACTTGGATTATTTACATTAAAAATAAGTCATATCCATTGCAAACAAAATGACCTTCCCTATATTCCTATATTCATATGGAATTGCTATATATATGAGATACTCTTTCCAAACACTGACCATTTCCATATTCTCTATGAAAGTGGTTGTGAGCTATTGTTGCAAGCAATGAAATGCATTTTGATGGCCACCCATAATTGCGTTGCAAAAGGATTATATAATTTAAAGTCTTAGGGATTTTGCACTAAAGTTTATTTCTATCAAATAGAAAATTGTACTAATAGACTAACCCCATAGTGAAATGTGTAATTTTATGGTATTATTAATCCACAGGAATACATATTATGCATAATACAATTCCAATGGTATTCAAGATCTTTGGACAATTGTGATGAGTATTCAAAAATATGTACAAATTCACTTCCAATGGTATTCAAGATCTTTGCACAATTTTGATGAATATTCAAAAAGATGTGTAAATTCACTTACAATGGTAGTCATGATCCAATACAGAAATCATGCATGCACACACCAGAAGCTTCAAAAGGAATGCAACTGTATCAACGATCTAATTAACATGATTCTTTGTAAACAATCCAAGAATGCAGCAAGTTTGATTTGAATAAAATATTTTTGAGATTAAGGTCAAGAATAGTAATCCAAATTCAATGAGTATGGATATGATTTTTAAGGATAGCAGTTTAGAAAAGATGAATCTTTTTTATGGGATTTTAAAAACCAAAAGGAGAAAAAATAGAAAACTATTATGATCCATAAATTTAATGAAAATAAAATAAAATGAGAATGGACTTGTGTCTGGAGACATACATGGTTTATAAGATTTTTTTAGACGATTCACTAGATAACACACTACAATTGCCACAATTTCAAATACTATGTAATCATTCAAATTACAAGCACAACAAAAGCATAGTGTAAAAAACCCACAAATTAGTCCAGACAATAATGGAAATTACGACAAGATTATAACAAAATCTGGCAGAAATTTTTGAAAATATGAGTTATAGATGTCAAACTTCAGGATTTTGGGTGCACAAGAGGTTTTTGATGGTGTTGAATCTATTTCCGCCATCCAAAAAATGATTCAAACACTGCATCATTCTAATTTTTTGGAAAAAAAATAGCTAGATTCTGACAAGAAAACTGTCATCCAAGAGATTCTGTAGCATTCCGTAGACAATGCTACACAAAAAATGCCAAAATAATTTTCTAGAAGAAAATTGAGTAACCATTATCTATTTCCAAAAGTCAGTTTTCACATATATATTTAAAAAAAATTCACTCTACACTAAGTACTTTTATCCATGATAATTTTCTAGTTCGATCACAACACTACAATATACAGGTTCAGAATTCAATAAATATAGAATTGACAGTCCATTTACATATTTTATTTTTCAATGTTCAAGTAGATATAGAAAAAAAAAATTATGTGTTCCCATTGGTTCTAATTATTGTATAAATGTTTTCTTATTTGTCCCCTTCACCTTTATCGTCTTCCATGTCCTCATTGCCTTAAATTTAGTCTTTGTCTTTACCTTAGATTTTTCAAAGACCCATTTCACCTATCAATAATTTAAATTGATAAAGGGATTGAATTTGTTAGCACCATGCTCTATCCAACAGACATGCATGCATGTTTTGAATTAGCCTTGTGGGTTGGAAAAGCATATTTACACGAAGGAAGATGTATCTCTGTGGGGTTGGGTTGTGCATACATTATTCATCCCAGCCAATTACAGAGAGTTATTTTCATTTGCCTCCCTCTGGCTAAAATATGAAAAGTGGAATCATATTTTTGCAAACATATTTTCCTCACCTCATTCCCCTCTTCTCCATCTTTGGGCACCATTACTGCCCTCACAACTTTGTAATTACCCTCCTGCTGGCTCCACCATCACCTTGTCTAGGACCTCCATGATGGAGCTATAACCACAATGCATAAGAAACAATCAGTGGAAGGATGTGATAAAATATCTATTTTTGGTGCTCAGTTGGTCATTATGAATCCTATGTCTCGAATCCATCCCTCAAAACCATGGGGCAATGAAGTCGAGCCATCGTCATGGCTGACAAGATGCAATACTAAAATAAATGGGTGCCAATCTGAAACTAGTCGTAGATATTAAACCTGAAAAAGGGAGGACCTGGTTGTAAATTTCATAATCCCTTGGCCTAAGTCTAAAACTTGATAATCAACATTAATTTAGTCATTCCCCTGATAATTACCTATGTCCAGATAAAAAAATTCAAAGGATTTGACATAAACCACATGGTTAATGTAAGGGAGCCCACAAGAATATGCCAATATCCACACCAAACTTATCCATAAACAAACAAATAAATTTTACTAGACATTTCAATTCACTTGTTTTGATACGTGGTTTTTCTAGCTCACAATTCCAGAGGTTCATTCCATTATCCATAGATATTTCCATTTTTTTTAATTCCTTATGAACTTCAAGAAGTTGTATATTTTTCTCGGTCATTGACAAAATCCCGTCAAGAAAAATTTGATGAATAAACTTTAGAATAGGGCTCTAACCTTCCATGCATGCATGGAATAAAAAGGACTACACAACATATCCATACCATCATCCATTTTAACACAATGTTTGTAGCATGGGTGCTCACCTGGAAAATCTTAAACAGTATGATATAGTGCAGAACATGATGAAGGCTTCTGTTATAAGCTCTTTTTCTTTTCGGAATAGATCCATCGGTTGTAGGCTTTCCTTGAAGCTCATTAGTACATATGGATAGTGAGATATTTTCATTCAAAATATTGAGATACTTATTTTCGATAACAAATATAAGTCCTAACATAACAATGGAAACCATAACACCAATATCTCCTAATGGAGAGAGCATTCCTGGTAGGGGTAGGAAAACCGGGACAGATTGAATATCTTCTTTTTGGAACATAATTTTTAGCATGGATATTCCTTTGAAGACATGTTGGAAGAACTTTTGACCTTTATATTGAATAATATCGTTCTAGCATGGAATTTAGTTTTGTTATTAATTACAATAGGAGAAAAATTTAGATCTAATATTTCTCATATCCGAATATGAAATTCTAATGTGAAGTTGAATATGTACCACTTTGAGAGAAAAAAATTTATCACATCAAGTGAAATAGGAGCAACTCCCATCGAAGCAATTTTTATGGTGTGGTTCATAAGATATCTAAAAAGAATTGAGAAAAAGGGAGTAGGTAGATGGCCTAATGTTATCTTAAATGAAGGCATGAGTGAAAGAAAGAAAATATCGATGAGACAAAACTACACATGGATGAAAAAATGGAATAGCTACCTCAATGTATGTCCCACAAATAGCAGAATTGAGAAAATGAGAGTAGGTAGATGGCCTAATTTTATCTTCGATGAAAGCATGATTGAAAGAAAGAAAACATGGATGAGACAAAACTACACATCGATGAAAAAATGGAATGTCTACCTCAATAATTGTTCCACAAATTTCCAGGAGATAAAGAGTCTTGTTATGGAGAAGTTTCGTAAAAGGGTATGGGGAAAAGAATAGTGTAAAAAGAAGTACTACATTGAGGAATTCAACCCTACGTGTGATCTCCAACAAAAGAGTACATTGGAGCTAGCATTACGTGGAGGGAAAAGATTCTTATTGCTCAATTAAGAACCAACTCACATCAACTTCAATGTGAAATACGTCAGTGGAAAAGACCTAAAGAAGCTTGGGAAGAATGGGTGTGTACATTTTGCACATCTAGTGCATTGGAAATGAAAAAAAAATCATTTTGGAATATGATGCATTCAAATACATAAGAGAAAGTTATGGGATTATGTTAGTATTGGTTTTCTTGGCATTGCCTTTTCAGTGAGGGAATTGTTGGAAGGTTGGGCCAGCTCATCACCAATTTGAATAAGAAAATCATTGAATTTCAAAAGGTGAAAATTAGGGAACTTATGGTCCTGTTTAGTCAATTTAGTGTCCTAAATTGTTTTCATTAATGATCAATCTGAGGTTTGTAAACTGATGAAGTGTGGTGCACTATATGTGCTTAAGCAAAATATTCCTTACTTCGTTGTTTTGTATTATATGTCATTTTTAGGGGGGGTTCTGTTATTTGAGATCTAAGAATGGTTAATCTAAAACTATGGAAATATTTAAGTGAATCTGAATGGATTTTACAAGGAAGAAAAGGAAGTGTTCCAAAACTAATCTAATTTTCATAAAAACAAACCAAAAACTAAGGGCTAGTTAAGACCTAGTTTAGAAAACAAAGCATCTATCTAATCTGTTTATTTGTCCTAATCCATGGATCTTTTTCAAAAACTAAAATTGAGAATTGCAATGCCTATTTTAAATGAAAGTGGAAAATGAACAACTAGTGTGCCTTTTTTTACTTCAATCATTCAATAATTAGGTATGACCCTATTGAGATGATGTCAAGCAACTGTTTGTACTTTTAATCTCCTAATGTCTAGAACAACAAGCAAGAAATGTAATGAAAAATTCTAAGGTATGTTTAATTACTCCCAATTATTCAATTTGTAAAGAGTGATCTTCTTAAAATAATGTTAGGTAACTAATTACACCTGTTGAACTAGAGAACTAAGAAAATTTGCAAATGGATAACTCAAAAATTGCATTTCATTAATCATTCAACCATTCCATCATGATGAGATCAATTCCTTTTAGAGTGATTTTTAGGAAGATTATTGTTTGCAATTAAGTGAGGTTGTTGAAAGTAAAATCATGTAAGATTCAACTAAAATCAACTAATGTATAATTGACTTTCTGAAACATTCAATTGTAAAGTGTTTAGCCTCTTGAGGTGCCTTTGGAGAAATCAATTATGCCTTAGTCTTTGGAAAGAAAATGACAATAAGAAAGGTAAACTCAACTACTGTATGTGTGAGATATTTAACCATTTAATTTAGAATTAGCATATTGAAAATGGCTTTCATAAACATCTGTTGACACAACAATTGACAACTCTGTTCTAATGGAAATA
Organism: Pinus albicaulis; assembly: GCA_034641835.2. Lineage (NCBI taxonomy): Eukaryota > Viridiplantae > Streptophyta > Pinopsida > Pinales > Pinaceae > Pinus > Pinus albicaulis. The sequence continues at coordinate 155,696,804 of CM076583.1, read as the reverse complement.
AAAGACAAGACAATAAAACTAAACAACTGTGGTTTCCTAGCACTACAACCCTTAATTCAATATTGAAAATGGAGTTTCTATTTTCATGAAATGTTTTGGAAGAGTAAGTCTACACAATTGTGAATTAACATTAAACTATTTGAAAACTAGAAATGAAGCATAAGCCTAGTTAGAAACAGAAATTGTTGAAACAGAGTAACAGAAATTTAACTAAAAACACAAATAAAAACCTCCTTCAAAAGCAGGGGCCCTCCGCAACTGATGTGGTTGAACTCCTAGCTTGTTAAAGGTGCAATCAAGCAATCATTATCAAATTTAACTTATTATTATGATGAAAATAAAGTCTGGAAACAGAGTATACACTTAGAAATCTGAACTATACTAAACTGTCTCTTGGTTCTGTGGAACCAATATTTAAAGGGAAACTACATAACTGATTATGATTTAAACTAGCTACAGGTGTCTAACTCGAATTGCAATTGAAATAGGACTGTTGGACTCATAATTTGCTACAAAGAGAAAATCAGGAGTCCTACTGCTGCAGGTAACGTATTTTGGCTTGTATCTTTGACCATGAGTTTAGGCTCCTTTTTATGTCGATCTGGACCGTGTGAATAGGATAGAATCCATGTAGGCATGATTCTAGAAACACCCATGTGGCCCAATTCCTCAGCTGACACCTGGAACCTGCTAAACCATAAGAGTGGCTACAGAACGCACAATTAGGTGCAAAACAGGCTGCATTCTATAGCTAAATTGAAAAAACTTATCTAAATAGAAAAATCATGAAAATATAATATGAAAATTATTTAAATGCATCCTTAAGACAAAACTAAGAATTCTTCATTGATTAGGGTTTGTGATCTTATGGAAAAATGATGGAATGAGGTGGAAAAACTGTCAAAGAGAGGGTAATCCTGAGGATCAACAGGTCCCATAGAATATTTTTACTCTTGTGGACATCAAAATATAATATCTTTTCATTTCATTTCACATTAAAACTGGCGATTTTTTATAATAAATAAAGGAAACGAGATATATTTAGTTTAGTGTGTCACAAATTCTAACAATAATATATATATATATATATATATATATATTTAACATTCACATGAGTAGATTTGAAAGAATATTATGATATAGTTACCTTGTCTTGTTCCAAAACAAAAGCCTGAGTTATATAATTGATAAGTGCATCCAAATCCATGTTGACTCATTTCCCGTCCATTATGATTTCATCTTCTTAGCAGACACATTCGAAACTCTGGAAGAGGATTCAAAGTCATCACCTTTTGATGGGGCAGGTAGGGAAGTATTTTTTCAAAAGAGAGGCCACCTTCTTCTATAGAATACATATCACCACTACCTTCGACGGGAGCGGGTTAGAGAGAAGAAGAGACATCCACTAATTTTAAACATGAGAAGATGTGACAAAATTTACAATGAATTTTCATCCTCGCTTTGAGAAAAGAAGTTAATGAAAAGAAGGGGAAATTGAAGGAGGGTTATCAGTAATCACTCTCACTGTAATTTTCTCTTATCTACATAAAGGAATTATCAAAGAAATAGAAGAATATTTTTGTAGTTATATATTTATAAAAGCTCACAAATATCAATTGTGAAAATTCAAATATTGGAATCCCTACTCCAGCAATCTGATGTTATTTCTTCTACTTATTAATTTTGATACAATTTATTTATGGTGTTACACAGTAAACATAAAAATAAATACAACTTCAGCCTTCAAAACATAAAAAATAATGTGGAAACTAATACTGAGTAGGAAAGAAATAAACACACACATATACATTGTTGTTTCTAGACAATGTCCCTGGAAACATCGAATGCGAGAAAACCAGTGTAGCAGCTAAGGATTTTAATTATTATGCAGTATTTTTTGAGTACAAGTCCTTGGATTCACAAACTGTCTATTCGATACAAAGATAAAACTGGAAAAAAACATAGTGAAAATATCTCACATTGTCACTATAAAATATGGCATTGATCGGACTAGAGATGAGCCCTCTGCGTTGTCTTGGTGCAATCTCTGCATCTACCCATGCAGTCACTACATAAATTTTGCTTGGACTGCACTACACCTCCTCTTGATCTCCTACTCGCTGGAAAATTCGATTCTCTAGCCTCTCGGTATCACATCTCGGCTTCGGAACTAGATCTTGACTCTTCCCCAGCATAATTTCAGACTCCCTCTGAAGCTCTGCATTGCCACAACGTAGCTCTACGCTGCCTCTCTAGACTTCTCTTTTCCTTCTCTGCCTTGCACTCTCCGGATAGGAAAAAATTCCTCCTTTCGGAAAACTATCCCTGCCCCTCACTGCAAGAAATCACTTCAACCTTCATCCGGCAACTGTTGCACAGCTCCCTTGAGAAATTGATCTCATGATCCCTTACTCAATTTATTTTCCAAATGCCCATCAAGCTCCTTCTTATAATCTCTCGTTGAAAAATCAACAGGTAATATTAAAACATAATCAAAGGCAAATATTAACAGAGATTTGTTCTGTGTCTTTATCTAGAAGACTCACACCAGATATAATTAATACACTTTAATTAATCAAATTTCCTAAGATGAGACTTAGGAATACAATTAAATCCTCTTCGGGTGGAATTTACCAAAACTCTTTATGGGTATTTTTGAATTCATGTGTCTTATCCTCTCTACAAAATCTCAAGCCTAGAGCACATCTGATGCTACAAAAATCAACGCTCCCTCTTAGCAATGAATGTGCTCGTGTTTTAACCTCCTGAAGCATCACTCTGACTTTTGCACCATCCCAGTTGCGTTGTTGATGTTTGGTTTTTGTTTCCCAAAAACTACTGCATATCTCTCTTTTCACCGCATCTATGTTGTTGTTGACTTTGCATGTTGTTGTCAACTATTGCATCTACACCGCAACTCTGTTGTCGTTGCCACTACAACATTCACAACCCCCTCTTATCTGATGCTGTTGCTACTCAAAGATGTCTATCAACTGAACAAACTATGTACATATTGATGCATATTTCCACTGATTTCTGACCGTTTCTAACCTTTGCGTTGTCACTAAAGCCTTTGCATTGTTGTTGAGTCTGCTCTACTGACAACTCTGCTTTGTGCTGCTCAGTTCCTAATGCTACTAACCATTGCATTTTTCACACTGGAACCTGGCACTAACTGACACTGGTACATCCCACTACTATTGTGATGGGCTCCCGTAGCAAGGTGCTGATCCAAGAGGTGGACTCCTCAAGGATCCTACCCAACCTGTAGCTCTCTAAGGCTACAAAACCATATCACCCCACCACTCCCCTCTAGGTATATGGGCAATCATGGAAAACTCCTCCTCCAATCTAGAGGATAGCCTATCGATCTCTGTTGTAGTATCTTGTTAATCATGCTCCTTCTCCTTTTCCTTCTTTCGAACAGGACACAGTGAACTAGAGTTGCCCATCTCACCACAACAGGAACACTTGATCTTCGAAATATCCTTCTTTCACCTATGTTGCTCCTGCTGCCCCTTTAATGCAAGGACTACATTTTCCTCTTCCCTCACATCTGCTTTCTGGCCATTGTTGCTACTTCTTTATAGGTTTATTTTCACTAAGTCATGCCTCATCTCTTCTTTTTTGAGATCAACCCACATCCTCTCCTATCTGGAAATTTTTCTCTCCCCATAATGCTTTGAAAAAAAACTTTCCATTCTTCTGAGACGTTGTTCAAGGATAATCTTTCAAAATCCATACGCTGAGGCACTAACCCTACATCTTCCACCAGATCTAGGACATCCTAAAGCCTCGTAAGGAATGGGTCTATGCACTCCCCCATCTGCATCCTCGTGCATCTAATATCCTCCTCTAAGTACATCTTCCGCTACTCGGAAGACCCCTGATATAACGTGGCTAATGCATCCCACATCTCTTTGGTTGTGTCTTTGCCTACTATGTGAGATACAATATGATCTCTCAATCCGTCGAGGATCAGCCTCTTGGCCTTTTCCATCTCCTTCTTGTAGGCCTTAAGTTAATCTGCATTTGTGGGATCAGCTAGTTAGTGATATAATTTTTGAGATCATGCTCGTCTAGAAGGAAGAAAAATATTTCCTTCCAGATAACATAGTTGGAGGCACCCTCCAACCGATCTTGATCTCATAACCCAGTTGATACCATCTCGCCAATCAAATGTCGAATTTCCTCCTCTCTCCTCTGCACAGTTACTGACTAGATCTACGCACTCCCTGGTAGAGTAAGTATATATGCTCCCGGCTACTACTGCTCTGTATTGATAAATCAAATTCCTTGGCTCAGAATTCTCTAAGGAAGAAATTCCCTCATTATGTGCCCTTATTTCCTCTTCTCATGATTTTCTTTCCCAACAAAGTGTTGTAGAAAATTTCATCCCAGCTGAAGATATGCTCAACGCCGAATCTATTGCACTTCTCCCTCTGCCTATGAAAATATCTCGATCTGGAAAATTTACTCTCTATCGACTCTCTCAGAGAAATAATTTTCCACGAAAATCAGCCTTCCCTACTAATTGACTACGTAGCCCCTTTGGGGTTCGATCTATTTCTTATGCAGTCCTTATAACTCCTCCTTCTGCTCAACGTTGGGCTCTCCCTGCTCCACCTACACTCTAAAACCATGTGAAAATTCCAAGATTGGAATCCCTACTGCAAAAATCTGATGTTATTTCTTCTACTTGTTAATTCTGATACAAGTTATTTGTGGTGTTACACAGTAAACATCGAAATAAATACAACTGCATCTTTCAAAACATAAAAAATACTTTGGAAACAAGTACTGAGTAGGAAATAAATAAATACACACATATACACAGTTGTTTTTGTACAATGCACCCGGAAAAACCCAATGTGGGAAAACTGGTGCAACAACCGAGGGTTTTAATTATTATGTATTAGTTTCTGAATACAAATCCATGTATGCCCAAATTGGCTATTCGATATAGAGATAAAAATGGAAAAAAAATGTAGTGAGAAGATCTCACACTATCACTCGAAAATTCGGCACTGATCTACCTGTAAATGATCCCTCTGTGATGTCTTTTTGCAGTATTTATTTCTTCCCACCCAGTCACTACATCACTACTTTTGGGACTTAGTTGTACCTCCCCCTAATCTCATGCTCGCTAGAAACTTTGACCCTCTGGCCTCCTGGTCTCACACCCTGGCTCTGACAGTAGATCTCAATTTTTCCCTAGCTGAATTTCAAACTCCCTCTGGAGCTCTGCGCTGCCTCTCTGGACTTCTCTCTCCCTTCTATTCCTTTCACTCTCCAGATAAGGAAAAACTTCCTCCTCTGGAAAACTATCCCCGCCCCTCACCACAATAAATCAATTTGATATTCCTACGACAATTTTTGCGCTTCTCTCTTGATAAATCGATCTCTTGATCTCTTACTCAATGTATTTTCCAAATTCCCATCAATATCATTCTTATAATCTCTTGTTGACAAATCAACGGCCAAGATTAAAACATAATCAAATACTAATATTAACTGGGAGTTGATTCATGTATTTATCTAGAATATTCACACTCGATATAATTAATACACTTTAATTAATCACATTTCCTAAGTTTAGACTTAGGAATAAATTAAAAATGATTAATTATTTTAATTAAATCCTCTCAGGGTGGAGTTTCCCAAAACACTTTCTGAGTATTGTGGAATGCATGTGTTTTAGCCTCTCTGTAAAATATCAAGGCTAGATCACATCTGATGCTACAAAAATCAAGTTCAATAGCATCAATTTTAAACATTCCATGAGTGACAATCTAAGTAACTATATAAATGATATTATTTATTGATACGTAATAGTTGTATGCGTTGAATTTTCTATACGGCCAACCACTTTGATGCAACATGATATACACAGCCAAATTATTGTGTTCTTCTCAATATTTGTTATATTTAAATTTCTTTCATGATATCATTGACTATTTCAGTTAAGTGTTTACAAGGTTCCTCTGTCAGTTAAACAGTATGATCCATTGTGAGAATTGGTTGTTATGAAAAAAATCGTGTCAAAAAAATTAGGAGAACTATTTTTTTTTTAGCCTGATAATATATTACATATTATATATGATTACATTTTTTAATAGGGAGGACTTTAACCTAAAATCTCATGGAATTTTTTATAGGTTGATACTATATTACATATTAGACATGATTACATTGTTCACTCAAAGAGGAAATAACCCAAAAACTTAGGAAATCAAATTCCTCCCTCACACAACCATTGTCAGTAAGGATGGTTTTCCTTCTTCTCACAACCATTTCCAGTAAGGATGCCTCACCTAGGCTAATAAGAAGAGATATTCTGAATGATAAGTAATTATTTAATGTGTTTGAATGATTATTAACAAGGAAGCTTCTGACCTACTCAGAGAACGTCAAAACATGGAGAATAGGTTATTGATCAAGTTAAAAGTAGTAGGTCGAATTGAGAATGTTGAAACATGGAGATTAGATTTTTGATGAGGTTATAAGAAATAATTCGAATCTTTTTATGCTTTTTTAAATATAGGAAACTTCTTATGCCATGGAAAACGTAAGAATTTTATAACAAAATTAAATGTGATCGATTATCGCAACCAATAAATTATAGTATGCCAAAAAAACTTAAATTGATGATGAGTGGTTATGATTTATAAGGAAATAAATTTAAAATATTAATAATTTATTGCACCAAAGGTGTTTTCTAGGAAAACACCCTTCATCACAACCAATCGTAGAGCCTCATTTCCGTCTGCCTCCATCAAACCATTTTTTACCACATGGAAATGAACAATTAAATAAGAAAAGGGCATGTGTTTGCGTGACCTAGAGGTAGTGTTTTGTAGGTTTTAACCCTGTACAGAAAGTATATTCAAACGAATTCTTAAAAAGGAAAAATAAATAAAATAATAACGAGAGCATAAAACATAAAACATATATACACAAAGATTTTCCCCCGGATCCCAAAACAGGGACCGCCATCTTTCTTTTTCATTATGTTCCTTTCAATTTTACAATACATATATATACATTTTGAAGCATTTATAAACCACAAACCATTAACCCTCGATTAGAACATAACATTAATTCCCTTGACCAAATATACAAAATACCATGGACAAAAAACCATGATGCCCAAAACCATGTGTTAAACCCATGCACAAAACTATAGGTAGGTCCACATGTAGTTAGTCGTGGAAATAATATAACACACACCCAAAATTCTCCCACTTGTTGTTTTCCTTCCATAGGGGGGCACAGGAGAGCTTAGTCATTGGTCCAGCCCTACAATTCCCATTGTTTCTCTACACCGAGAGAACTTCTTAGTGCTCACAAACTTCGTTAATGCATCTACAACATTCTTCAAAGTGTCCAACTTTACCAGCAACGCCTTTTTTTCCTCAACCATACCTCTCACAAAGTGATATTGAACATCAATGTGCTTTGTCTTTGAATGATAAGAAGGGTTCTTAGCCAAGAAAATTTAACTTTTTCTATCACAGCCTATCATTATAGCTTGTTGCACCAACCCCATACTTGAACACAATCTCTGTAACCAAACTTCTTCCTTTCTTACTTGAGTGGCGTCCATGTATTCTGCCTCTGTAGTTGAAAGAGCCACTATAGACAATATCTTACTCATTCAATTGAATGCACCTCCAAATAGGCTAAACACATACCCACTTGTAGATCTTCTTTGATCTATATCTCCAGCCCAGTCTACATCAACAAAACCACAAATGTTTAAAAATTTGTCCAATCTTGGTCTTCCTTGGTAGTACAGACCATAATCACTAGTGCCACGTAAATACCTAAAAACCCACTTCATTGTTGTATAATGCTCCTTCCCTAGTTTTGGCATAATCCTGCACAATACTCCCACTGCATGTGCAATTTTTGGTCTAGTACATACCATTGCATACATCAAACTACCCACTGCGATTGCATATGAACACAGGACATGTCCTCTTCTTCTTCTTATGTCTTGGGACATAGTTCAACAGATAAATTTACACCTACAGGAATAGGAACCTTCATTGGTTTATTCTCCTACATATTGAACTTTTGAAATATTATCATGATATACTATTAAGTCCCTATATTAATAGTGTAGTCCCTTATTATGTTAGTGTAGCCCCCCATATTTTTATTGTTGTACCCTTGTAACCCCCATATTGTTATTATTGTGCCCTTACATTATTATTGTTAGGTCGGCTAGGATTACATTGTGGCCCCATGGACTCCTATATATAGAAAGGAGGTTTTTTCATTTGTATCATCCAAGAATTGTTCATTCATGTAATGTATTGGAGGTTTTCCCCTCGAACTGGCTTATTTCTAAGGCGTTGATATCTCTTTTCTTCTCTTTTTGGAGCTAGTTTCATAACATTTGGTATTAGAGCTTTGGATTCTAGGGTTTCACTACACCAAACAGGTCATCGTGGAATTTCCTCTATAACTTTGTTTCTACGAAGGTTCAGAAGCAGAAATTTTTAGAGCATGAAGCCAAAATCCTGAGGAACATCATCGCAAACTTTCAGAGCTTGGTTCGCAATATTTTCGGAGATATGATCTGTGGAAGTTAGGATTTTTTCAGGCTCCTGAATTTCATCTCAAAGAGGTGACCGTGGTAAAATATTCATAAATCTCTCTAAGCATCGAATTGGAATTCTGTAATAAGTGGTTGGAATTACACAAAATATAGTTTTTTTTCTATCAATTTAGAGCCAAATGAGAAAAAAGTGACACGTGGCAAGTCGTACAAGTTCGCTCTACTGAACCAGTCCATAATTAGGTCATTGTGGGAGATTGGACATAACTTTGTCTTGAAGAATCCAAATCAGGTCAGACCTGTGGCATTCAAAAGAGGATTCAAAGGGCTACCGCAGGGCCAAATTTCAGATATTTAAGATCCAAAATCATAGAGATAATTCAGTTTCAATATAGAGCTCCTCAAAATCAAGAAAAAGGTGTGTATTTTTTTCGAATTACATAAGTTTTGTTTGAAAAAAATTAGTTTGAAGTGATTCTAAGGGCATATTGTAGAATTTTTATCAGTATTGGGTTCTATAATGCCTCCAAAAAATAATTCCATACCCATTAAGCCCTCAAAAAGCTATCCTACGACGCATGAAGAGGAAGAATTGCAGTATGAGATATCAAAATTACAGTACCTAGTGCAAAACATTTTGATCTTACGAAGAGCAACCGAAGATGACATAGATGGTTTAAAAGAAGAAAAGGAGGCTAAGTTGGATGCTTTGAAGGACCAAATAATAGCTAATATGGATGATAAATTAGTGGAAGATCACATCGAGCATCAACAACAAGTTCTCTAACTCTCAAAGGATAACCTAACTTAGGTGCAGAATCTAATGAAACAACAGGAAGATCAACATCACATCGAAAGAAGTTCTGAAACAGTCACAGAAACAAGAACTCGATAAGTACGATCAATTTCAGAGTGTCTCAACAAGTGGAAGAACTTTCTTATAGAAGATTCCACATGGGAGGATGAGAATTTTATACAGAAGCATCAAGAAATAATCAAGCGTTGAGGACAACACTTGTTTGAAGGAGAGGGGCATGTTAAGTCCCTATATTAATAGTGTAGTACCTTATTATGTTAGTGTATCCCCCCATATTGTTACTGTTGTACCCTTGTAACCCCCATATTGTTATTATTGTGCCCTTACATTATTATTGTTAGGTCGGCTAGGATTACATTGTGGCCCCACTAGGATTACATTGTGACCCCATGGACTCCTATATATAGAAAGGAGGCTTTGTCATTTGTATCATCCAAGAATTTTTCATTAATGTAATGTATTGGAGGTTTCCCCCTCGAAGTGGTTTATTTATAAGGCGTTGATATCTATTTTCTTCTCTTTTTGGAGCTGGTTTCATAACATATACTTCCTATGGTTTTACGATAGCTTCCTCTTTGCCTGATCTCATTTAATTTCCATGCCCAAAATATAGTTTGCAGCACCAAGATCCTTCATGTATAATTTGGAGAACAATTAGGTCTTAAAATCCTGGATAATTTCTTTGTGATTTCCAACCAGCAACATATCATCCACATACAAGACCAAATAAATAAAATTGTCACCAATTAATTTAAAATACACACAGTGATCCTCTTTGCTTCTAGTGAAGCCAAGTCCCCATATATATGTATCAAATTTCAACTACCACATCCTTGGTGACTATTTTGACCCATACAGAGAATTTTTTAACCTGCACACCAGTTCTTTCTTACCCTTCACCGTAAATCCTTCAAGTTTCTTCATGTAGATATCCTCTTCCAGATCCTCGTGAAATTTTTTTGTCTTCACATCCATTTATTCTACCTCAAAATAAAATGCAGCATCAATAGATAAAAGTAATCTAATAGAAGTTACCTTAGAAACAGGAGAACAAATATCACCAAAATAAATTCCCAACACCTGGGAATAACCTTTTTCTACCAACCGAGATTTGTATTTCTCCACATTTCCTTCTTTATTCCTCTTCTTCTTAAAACCCCATTTTATTCCAATGGGTTTCCTTCTAGCTGACAATTCCACTAGATCCCATGCCTCATTTTTGTGTAAGGATGTCATTTCATCAACCATGGCCTCATTCGAGAGTTTTCCATCCTCTAAATCCACTACCTCCCTGACAGTTTTGGGATCATCATCAGTTATAGATAAAGAAAAATTTGAATAGAAAATAGATGGAATGGTTTCCTTCTTTCTCGAACTGATCTTCTCACAGCTGGATTTTGTGGATCTTCCACTTCTGAATCTTGTTCTATTGTAGAGTCAAATTCTTCCTCCTTTAGCTCAAAATCTATCTTCTCATGTTCCTTTCGTAGGACTTCATGTTTAATAACATATTTCACCTCTCTAAACACCACATCTCGGTTGTACACAACCTTCCTTGTTTCTGGGCTGTAAAGATTATAACCTTTTAAACCATCCTTATGCCCAATAAAGATGCACCTTTCATATTTACTATCCAACTTGGTTATTTTATCCTTTGGAACATGTACATATGCATCACAACCAAGGACCCTCATATGTGAAAGAGAGGGTTTCTTACCATTCCATACCTCATGTGGAGTTGTATCCTCCAATGTTTATGAAGGTGATCTGTTAACCGGGTAGCATGCAGTCTCCACTACCTCTGCCCAAAATTCTTGTCCTAACTCGGTACCACTAAGCATTATTATTGCCTTTTCCATCAACGTCCTATTCATTCTTTCTTTAACTTCATTTTTTTGAGGTTAGTATGGAGTAGTATTTTTCCGTGCTATACCACACTTCTTACATAACTCTTCTAATTCCTTCTAGCAGAACTCTCCACCATTATTTGTCCTCGACACCTTTATATTCTTCTTTGTCTAGTTTTCTACCAGAGCCTTAAATTATTTAAATATTTCAAAGACTTCAAATTTATTCCTCAAGAAATATATCCATGTATTCCTTGAGAAGTCATCTATAAATTACACATAGTACATAGACTTACCCAGTGATGGAACCGACATAGGTCCAAACACATCATTGTGCAGAAGCTCTAATATCATGTTCTCCCTCTTAGCACCAAACGAGAAAATCACCCAATTATTCTTCCCATACGCACAATGTTCACAAAAATCGAAATACAGAGAGCAATTAGACATACCTTCTACCATAACATTACCATGTAGTATTTGAAGGCCCTTCTCTCCAATATGTCCAAGCCTTTGATGCCATATCATTTTCTTTTCTCCAAAAACCACAAGTATTTCTGCTCCATTTTTAGGAACCATAGAACTATTGCACCCATCAATAACAGTGCTACCTAGAAGCTTGTACAAAGTTCAATTCCGAACTTCCTGCATCAATACCAGATCTCCCCGAACCATCTTGCAGGTATCTTTCTCGAAAATTTCTTTTACACCTGCATCATCCATCTTGCTTACAAAAATCAGATTTCTGGCCAATGCAAAAATATGCAGAACACCAAGAAGTGGTATAATCCTTCCACCTTGCAACTTCAACTTGAATTTTCCGTGTCTAACGACTATGGCGTTCCTATCATCCCCTAAGAAGACATCACCACCATCATACTTCTCATACTCGCAGAACCACTCCCTGTGGGGAGTGAAGTGAAAATATGCACCTAAGTCAATCAACCATGCCTCATGATCTACATCTGTATTTGAAGAAGAATCCAAGTACACATCCCCACCTTCATATTAGGTGTTTTTTTCCCCTATAGAAGGAGCATCATAATATCCATTTACTTTATGAAGAGCTTTAGATCTACAGTCCTTTCTGAAGTGCCCTTCCTTTCCACATTTCCAACACACCTTTATAGGATTTCCTGGAGATTTAGATCTCCCTCTAGATTTAGACCTCCCACTCGAGAACTTATTTTTGTTTCTTTTTTGAGACCGTCCCCATACAGACAATGCATATCCATTCTGGAAATCCATATTTTTCCGTCTTATTTCCTCCGACAGCAAGGCTGAGACAATTTCATCAAACTTCAAGGTAGTTGTATTGCTACCTATTGCAACATCCAGACTATCCCACGAATCTGGTAGAGACCACAGGAAACAAATGCACTTATCTTCATATGATATTTTAATATCAACAAACAACAAGTGACTTACCACAGTATTGAAGGCATTCATATGCTCTATCACCGAATCTCCATCCTTCATCCTTATATTTTTTCGTAGGAATAGTTTGTTCACCAGGGACTTAGATTTTTACAAAGTCCCTAACTTGTCCCACAAAGCCTTCGTCGTATTTTCCCCAGATACATTTAACAATAATGAATCTGATATACACAACCATATTGTGCTATTTTCTTTCCAATCCAACTTCGCCCAGTCTTAATCTGACATTGCATTGATTTAGTACCTAGATCTATCGTGATCCACTAATATTTATCCACCAATAGATCCTCCATCTTGAGATTCCACAACTCAAAACTCTTACCTTTAAATTTCTCAATATCTATCTTTCCACTACTCTCCATCTTCTTTCACCACAAGAATCAATCACGTGGATCTCCCATTAGACAGGTTCTACCATAGGCCCGAGAAAAACACCCCTCAGCAACAAAGGCATCCCCTTGAAGCCAAAAAAAATCTGATACCAAATGTAGGTTTTAACCATGTATATATATTATATTCAAATGAACTCTTAAAACAAAAAAATAAATAAAATGAAAATTAGAGCATAAAACATAAAACAAATATACACAGTTTACCCCTGGATCCCAAAACTAGGACTACTAGCTTGATTTTTCATTATGTTCATTTCAATGTTACAATACATATATATACATGTCGAAGCATTCATAAACACCTATGTATTAACCCTTGATTAGAACATAATCATAGTTCCCTTGGACGGATCTACAAAATACCATGGAAAAAAAAAACCATCATACCCAAAACCATGTGCTAAACACATGCACAAAACCATATAGCTAGTCTTGGAAAGAATATATCCATGTATTCATTGAGAACTCATCTATAAATTACACATAGTACACATACTTACCCAGTGATGGAACCAACACAGGTCCAAACACATCATTGTGCACAAGCTCTAATATCATGTTCTCCCTCTTAGCACCATAAGGGAAACTCACTCAATTATTCTTCTCATATACACAATGTTCATAGAAATCGAAATCTAGAGATAAATTAGACATACCTTCTACCATAACATTACCATGCAGTATTCGAAGGCCCTTCTCTCCAATAAGTCCAAGCCTTTGATGCCATATCATTTTCTTTCCTCTAGAGACCACAAGGATTTCTGCTCCACTTTTAGGAACCATAGAACTATTGCACCCATCAATAACAGTGCTACCCAGAAGCTTGTACATAGTTCCAATCGGAACTCCCCGCATCAATACCAGTTCTCCCCAAACCATCTTGTAGGTATCTTCCTGAACGTTGTTTTTACACCTGCATCATCCATCTTGCTTATAGAAATCAGATTTCTGGCCAATGAAAGAATATGTAGAACACCAAGAAGTGTTCTAATCCCTCCACCTTGCAACTTCAACTTGAATTTTCCATGCCTGATTACTATGGTCTTCCTATCATCCCCTAAGAAGACATCACCACCATCGTACTTCTCATACTTGCAGAACCACTGCCTATGGGGAGTGAAGTGAAAATATGCATTTGAATCAATCAACCATGCCTCATGATCTACATGTGTATTTGAAGAAGAATCCAAGTACACATCCCCACCTTCATCTGAGGTGGTTTTTTCCTCTATATAAGGAGCATCATAATATCCATTTCCTTTCTCGTGAGATTTAGATCCACAACCCTTTCTGAAGTGCCCTTCCTTCTGCATTTCCAGCACACATTTACAAGATTTCCTAAAGATTTAGATCTCCCACTCGAGAACTTATTTTTGTTTATGTTCTGGGACCATCCTTGTACAGACAAGGCATCTCCATTCTAGCACTCCATATTTTTCCGTCTCATTTCCTCTGACAACAAGGCTGAGACAATTTCCTCAAACTTCAAAGTAGTTGTATTGCTACCTATTGCAACAACCAGACTATCCCACGAATATGGTAGAGACCACAGGAAACTGATGCACTTATCTTCATCTCAGATTTTAATATCAAAAAATAACAAGTGACTTACCAAAGTATTGAAGGCATTTACATTCTCTATCACTGAGTCTCCATCCTTCATCCTCAGGTTATACAACTTTTTTCGTAGGAAAAATTTGTTCACCAGAGACTTAGATTGATACAAAGTCCCTAACTTGTCCCACAAAGCCTTCGTCGTAGCTTCCCAGATAGATTTAACAATACCGAATATGATATACACAACCATATTGTGCTCTTTTCTTACAAATCCAACTTTGCCCAGTCTTCATCTAACATTGCCATTGATTTAGTACCCAAATCTAACATGATCCACTAATATTTATCCACCAACAGATACTCCATCTTAGGATTCCACAACTCAAAACTCTGACCATTAAATTTCTCAATCTCTGTCTTTACACTACTCACCATCTTCCTTCACTGCAAGAATCGATCCCATAGATATCCCACTGAACAGGGTCTACCATAGGCCCAAGAAAAAAACCCCTCGGCCACAAAGGCATCCCCTTGAAGTCGAAACAACTCTGATACTAAATGTAGGTTTTAACCATGTATAGAAATTATAGGCAAACAAACTCTTAAACAGAAAAATAAATAAAATGAAAATGAGAGCATAAAACATAAAACAAATATACACAACGATTTACCCATGCATTCCAAAACTAGGACTACCAGCTTGATTTTTCATTATGTTCCTTTCAATGTTACAATACATACATATATATATATATATATATATATACACACACATGTCGAAGCATTCATAGAAATATATGTATTAACCCTTGATTAGAACATAATTGTAGTTCCCTTGGCCGGATCTACAAAATACCATGGACAGAAAACCATCATGCCCAAAACCATGGGCTAAACACATGCACAAAATCAGATATCTAGTCATGGAAAGAATATAACACACACACAACACGTTTTTCACCAACTTCGCCGCATATGATAAAGAACTCTCATTCCTCTATTTCATTGTCATTTTAGTGGATGCTGACAAAAATCCATGGTTTCAGGTAATATTTGAGGATGAGTATGGCACTCATGCAAGGATACGAGTCTTCTAAAGAGGAGATAGCTTTAACTAATAACCACGATGAAAGCAACAAAAATGAAAATAAAAATGAATCCCCTAAGTAGAAGCCTTCCATACCTCTATATTCAACGAAGGGATTAATTTTTCCATCAAAATTTTACTCCTCATAGGATGCACTATCGCTACTACAAAGGTTCTACCTCTTATGACTTCATTTTACACATTTTTCGTGCTAAAATATATATCAATCTGCTAAAGGAAATTATATTATAGTTGATATCACAACTTTAAGTGCCCCGTGGCCACATGTCCACCTCATTTGTTGATCTGCTGAAACAAATAAGAATGTTTTCAATATTGCCACTTGAAGTGACTCGCGGACACATGTCCACCTCAATTGGATCCTCAATATCCCCTTTAGGAATAGGAGCAGCAGCGCAAGTGAGAAGCCCTTCATTAATGGGAATAATTGTAAAGCCAAAATAATCTTGGCATGTTCTAGAGAAGGTTTTGATAGTTCTAGGCTTGACTTCGAAAGTTCTTGGTTTCATTAATACATTTTTTGGTGGTAACTGAACTATGTTCATGGATGGATATAAGGTAGACCATAGGAAAGTATTTTTAAAGTTTGGATATGCATGTGTCTGAATAAAATAAAATAATTTTGCAGTAGTGGTTATATCTTTCCCCTTTAGATATTTGAAATTTGTATGGCTTGTGCAAGAATTTTTATGTTAACTTGGGTTTTGGGCCATGTTTTTTTGAAAAAATCAAGGTACTTTACAAAACATATGAGGGTTTTTCTTTGTATTAATGGCTAGGATACTTCATGAGATATGAGATTACTAATGAAAAACTATTTTGTTTTCATGAGTGATTATGATATTTGAGTTTTCACTTGCCATTTTCTTTTCTGTGGAAGTTTGAAAGTTGTATTCACTAGTGATTATGATATTTACATTTTTACTTGCCTCTTGTTTTTATTGAAGTTTGCTAGAATAATTGAATTTAAATATTTTTGTAAGTTAATTTAGTATTTCAACATGTTAATGGGCATGCTACTTCATATTTTGGTTTCTTGTTAGTTTACAATTGGTCGCATATTGCTTAGTTGGCATATTCTTTCAGTGTACCTTTGCACTTTTAAGGGGCAATTGCTAGTTTTATTTTTTATTAATAAAATAATAAAATTTACCCACTCTAAAGAAAATTCTATTAATTTGGTATCTCAGTGACAAAATTACAACCATGGGACGATATTCCTCTTTTCGAAAGGACCAGTTTTTACTATTAAAGCACTCAATTTGGCCAAGGGAAGTGTATTTTTTAAGAAAATCCCACATGTGCACAAAAGGACATGTCATCCCTAACAGGAAATTCGACGCCCTTGGAAGCCTATAAATACAAGTGACCTCAACCTCATTTTTACATCACCAATAATCTTCTTCTTCTCTTCTTAATTGATTGATTCGCACATGTATGAGGTTGGATCAAGGAAATTGGTTCATAAATGTCTAAGGTAATAGGGTTTGAATCTCACGCGTGTGTTAGGGTTTTGGTTTCCGACCACAGGCTTGATACAGGAAATTTTTGGCCATAACAAAAGGAAGTCAGGCACATCCATGTGATTGGAAGCTCTCAATCGAATGCACATCTCTTCCTTCATGCAATTGAGCTCTATGGTTATAGATTGGCATTTGACCGTGGTTGACTGTAGTTGATCGCATATAGGAAAATTTGTCTCTACCCTCGATTTATGTTGGGAACATACTTCTAAATGTTGTTGGCTTAATTTTTCGGGATGATTTTGTATTGGCTCATTGTACTCTTTTTTGAAAATTTTATGACAATTTAATAGAAGAATAATTACAAATGATTTTCCCCATAGTGGGGTTTTCCCTAGTCATTGACCGAAAATCTAGTGTCTCTTGTTGATATGTCGATTGTCTCCTTTGTCATTGCATTTACTTTTATATCTTTAGTTATTGTTGATAATTGGAAATATTAATTACTGATGAAATAATTCTAATTGAATAATTTAATTGAGCTAAAGTAATTGAAACAACATAGAGTAGTTTTAAATTTAACATGGTATCAAAGCTAAGGTGAAGGACAATCCCAAGAGGAGAGAATAATTGAAGTACTTATCTTTGGAAAGTTGAAGGAGCCTATCCAATCAAGTCAATATGTCTCCCTCTTTCTTCAAGAAACATGATAAGTTGGGTGACTCATCTAACTTTGTTGCATGGAAAATTGGGTTGAAGGTCATAGCTGATAACAATGATGTTTTGGAATTAATTAAAGGAAAAGTACTTGAGTCTCCAAAGAGTGCTTATATTTCTTCCAAGAAAAAGCATAATAAAGGTGAGTTAAAAGCAAAGAAAACTATATCTGATCGTTTAAAGATAATTTACTTGCATATACTAGAAATTTCAAGAAGTCTAAGGACATATATGATAAGAAATTCGACATGTATGAAGTCAAAATTTTGAATGAAATCCTCTCCTTGAAATATCAACTCAAAGATTTGAAGATGAGTAAAAGAGAGTTTGTGAAATCCTACATTGTGAGGATATCTTGTCTTAGAGATCAATTTCAAAGAGTTCAGGAAATTTTTCTTGACAGGGAATTGGTGATTGTAACTCTTATAGATCTCCCTTCCATTTGGGAAACCTTCATTACTGCCATAAGCACCAACAATATATTCCCATCATTTGATGATATTGTTGGAAATATCACTCAATAAGAATCAAGAATGATATCAAGAGCCCGGATTCAAAAGCATGAAGAATTAGAGCTCGTTGCATTCTTAACTCAAAACGAGAAGAAGAAAGGAAAAGGAGTCCCATCAAATTCAAGGAAGCCTTCTCCTCAAAGCTTAAAGAGAAGGAACGATGGAGAATCATCACTCATTGAATGCTAAAATCGTCATAATAAATTCCATTATGCTCGATATTTCCCTAAGAAGAATAAAGGTCCTCACTACAAAACTAGAAGCAACAATAACAGGTTTGATGATCGAAGAAGAAGAGATGACTAAAGGAATGATCATAATGGAAGATATTAAAGAAGAATAAGAGATGCTTCAAGTGATCATGAAGAAGATCATCATCCTCAAAATAATTCAAGATACTCTAGGTATGAAAGTAATGTTTCCAATCAATTTGAATATATTCTTATTTATTCTCTCACTAGTTCCTCTACTTCAGATTCATGGAATAGTTGGTTGGTTAATAGTGGGGCCACTCATCATTTCTCTGGGTATAAGGAAGTTCTCTCTAATTTGGTATAAAGGGATTCAAATTTGAAAATTATTCTTGGAGACAACTCCACTCATCCCGTGAAATGATTTTGTTCCATCAAATTTCATTTGGAATTCGGGGAATCTATTTTTCTCCATGATGTGATGTATGTGCTGGGATTGAAGAAGAATTTTGTATCAATATTTTCTTTAGAATATAAAGGGATGAGGGTTTCATTCATCAAGGGAAATGTTCTTACCTATCCTATTGGAACTTCTATGAGAGATGCATTTTCATTGGGATCGAGATTTTAAGGAATCTATAGAGTCACTAATAAACTTATTCTATCATTGGTCCATGATATTAATCATCTAAGCGAGCTATGGCACCAAAGTTTGGCCCATCAATATGATGATGCTATTTTGAATGTTATGAAACCAGCTCCAAAAATAGAAGAAAAAAGAGATCAACGCCTTAGAAATCAGCCACTTCGAGGGGGAAACCTCCAATACATTACATAAAGGAACAATTCTTGGATGATACAAATGACAAAACCTCCTTCTATATATAGGGGTCCATGGGGTCACAATATAATCCTAACCGGCCTAAAAATAATAATGTAAGTAAACAATAATAATAATATGGGGGTTATAGGGGTACAACAATAACAATAAGGGGGCTACACTAATAGCAATAAGGGACTACACTAGTAATATGGGGACCTAACATGCCCCTCTCCTTCAAAAAAGTTTTGTCCTCATTGCTTGAGTAGCTCTAGATGCTTCTGTATAAAATTCTCATCCTTCCATGTAGAATCTTTAGTGGGTAAGTTCTTCCACTTGATGAGATACTCTGAAATTGATCGATTTCGTAGTTGTCGAGTTATTTTTTCCGTGACTGTTTCAGGTTCCCAATATGATTTTTGCTTCCTCATCAAGTTCTGGCAATATTGTTTGAACTGGAAGTTTGTCACCTATAACCTTCTTTAAGCATTAAACATGGAAAACTGGATACAATCGCGAAGAAGCAAGAAGCTCCAATTTGTATGCCATAGTACCAATCTTTTGCAACACCTTGTAAGGACCATAGTATTTTGGTGATAATTTATTATCGTTATTAGCTTGCTTGAGGGAAATTTGTTTGTATGGTTGTAGCCGTAAAAATACCCAGTCTCCTACATCAAAACTTCTCTCGCTGTGATGTTGATCTGCCTGTTGTTTCATTCAATTTTGTGCCAAATTTAGGTTATCTTTTAAGAGTTGGAGAACTTGTTGTTGATGCTTGATGTGATTTTGCACTAGTTGCACCTTAGAATTTTCTCTTAAAGATGATGTGATGGACGGTGGATGATATCAATAAAGTGCCATAAATGGGGTCATTTTTGATACAGTATGGAAGGAAGTGTTATACCACCATTCAACCAAAGAGGAGACTAATTTTTTGATCTTGGTTGTGGTTATTTCATTTTGATACAAAATGAATGAAGATATCCTTCAAACATTTGTTCACTGCTATATCAGTTTTTACCATCAAATTGGAGGATGATAAGATGAGCTATGAGCTAGTTGAGTACCCAAATAAGAAAACAAATAAATCCAAAAAATTTTCTAAAAATGTGATCTCATCACTATCATATTATTTTGTTTCATGTAGCTTTGAATTGTTTCCATAAATGCAGTAGCAACTGTACTTGCTTTAAATGGATGAGATAATGCACAAAAGTGTGCATACTTGGTAAGTCTATCAACTACCACCATGATGACACTCTTTCCTTCGGACTTGGGTAAAACTGTGATAAAATCCATTGAAATCTCCTCCCAACGTTGACTTGGAATGGATAAAGGTTGTAGAAGACCCTGGGTCTTAATTGTCTCAACTTTATTTTGCTGGCAAACCAAACACACTCGCCACAAAATTTCCAACAAAGCTAAATTGCTGCCATCCTAAAATGCATTACTCTTCATCCGTGGGTGTTTTTAAAAATCCCCGAGTGTCCTCCTAAAGGAGAAGGGACCAAAAATATCCGTTTTAGTTGGGAATTCTTGCAAATATATAAGCGATCTTTGTACCATAAGGAATCATTTTTCCAACTAAATGTATCAGATGTACTAGGTTCTTGCTGCAACTTTTGAATGAGTGTCCACACTTCTTCGTCCTTCTTCCATTCATCCTTGTTTCGGTTATCCAATCTGGTTGGATAATAGAAATGGCACAAAGCAATGCTTCCACCTCTTCATCATTTCTTGAGAGTGCATCTGCAACAACATTTAGCTTCCCCTTTTTGTAGATGATTTCAAAGTCATAACCCAACATCTTTGTGACTCATTTTTGCTGCTCTTCTGAAGATAGTCTTTGTTCCAAAAAGTGTTCAAGACTATCATGATCAATTTTTACCTGATTGACTTCTCCTTAGATAAGGTCACCATTTAGTGCATGTAGTATTGCCAACATTTCCTTCTCATAAATAGAATTTTGTAAATAATTTCCTTTGATTGAATGATTTTCAAAAGAAATGGGTCTTCCTTCTTGCATTAAAATAACATCAATTCCAATTCCTGAGGCATCGCATTACACAAAAAAGGTTTTTGTGAAGTCTGGCATAGCTAAGACTGCTGCTAGGCACATTGCCTCTTTAAGATGTTCAAAGGCCTAAGTTTCTTCAAGAGTCCATGAAAATGCATCTTTCTTCAATAATGTTGTTAGAGGTGCTGCTATTCTCTCATAATTCTTAACAAACTTGTGATAATACCCTGTTAACCTGAGAAATCCCTCAGAATCGCTTTATAAGTGGGGACTTTCCATTCCTTAATGGATTTAATTTTGTTAGGGTCTACCTTAACACCCTCGTGAGATACAATATCACCCAGATATTCCACCTCTATTACTCTAGAGAAACATTTTGAGGTTTTTGTATATAATTGTTTCTCTTCAAATAGTTTGAGCACCTTGTCAACATGTTGAACATGATTGTTCCAAAACCTGTTGTATATTAGTATATCATCAAAAAATACTAACACAAATTTTCTAAGGAAGGGTTTGGAAATGGAATTCATGAACCCTTGAAATGTAGAAGCTTCATTGGTAAGGCCAAAAGGCATGACCAAAAATTCATATAACCCTCATGAGTTCGAAATGTTTTTTTTAGAATATCTTTAGTCTTCATTCTAATTTGATGATCTCCTGAATGAAGATCCAACTTGGTAAAATAAATTGTACCATGTAATTCATCCAATAATTCATCAATCACAAGTAGAATGGGAAATTTATCTTTAATAGTGAGCTTAGTCTTGGCCCTATAATCCATGCATACAAAAACTATGATCCATCCTTCTTGTGCACCAATACTACTAGATTAGAGAAAGAACTTTAACAAGGTTGAATTATACCAACCTCTAACATGTTTGCAATCATACGTTGAATTTCACTCTTTTGGAAATAAGGATATCAAATGAATAACATGACCATGATCACGAATAGGTGGGAGTCCTTTAGGAGTTTTAAACACCTTGGAATGATTTTCCAAGACGTTTTGGAGATCTGGAGAAATAGATGATTTTGATGTTAGAACTTCTAGTGAGCATAATTGTGCAATTATGCCTCTTTGTTCTTTCTTCAGAATATTTGGCATGAAATTAGAGCTTATTATCTTTCCCGGCTTCCCCACAATACCCTGTAATTCAACTTCCTTTCCTTCTGAAAAAAATTTCAAGAAAAGTTCTTGAAAATTAAAAGCTATCGTCCCCAAAGATTGTAACAAATGTACTCCTAGTACAACATCACCACCTCCCATAGGAATGGAAATAATTGGACTAGTCAATAAATATTTCCCCATGGTTAGCTTGATATTATGGCATTTTCCAGAGAAATTTATAGTTCCTCCATTTGAAAACATCACTTGACATTCTGGTGCTGGGTATGGGAAACAATTTAATTCCTTGGCTACCTTATAATGAATAAAATTATGGGTGCTACCTGAATCAATCAACATTATTACCTTTTTCTTCTTGATATGTCCTTCTATCTTGAGAGTTTTAGGAGTGGTAATTCCTACCAATGGACATACCTATATGGTCGGACTCATTTATTCTTCTTCTAGGGTTGGTTCCTGGTGTATATCCTCTTCTTTTGAAGTTTCTTGTTTGTTTTCTTCCTCCTCTTCACAATCTATGTAAAATAATTTCTTCTCAGCACACTTATGACCTTTAGTGTATTTGCTATCACAAATGTAGCTAAGCCCTTTTGATCTTTTTTATTCCAATTTTTGTGGTGTCAACCTTGTAGGTTGTAGAAGTCTAGGAGTAGCAACACTTCCATATTTATAGATGTGAGTGGTAGGCTTCCTTGTACCCATAATTTTACATTCAATTTTTCTTGCCAACTCGAATGCCTTCTCCAATGAATTGGGTTCCCAAATGCGAACTTCATGTTGGATGTTGTCCTTTAAATCCCTATGAAGACATGAATCCTGTGTTCCTATCGAATATCAGTTACCCTTATATTCAATTTTTGGAAGTCCTCAATGTGCTCCACCACTGAACCCTTTTGTTTGAGATTTATCAATTGGCTAAAGAAGGTGTTTCTCTTTGTATCCTCATAATGTTCTATCATTTCCTCCGTAAAAATTGACTAAGTGACAATTTTTTTATGAGAGTAAAGCCATCGATACCATACAAATGTATTTTGTTCTAAATGTAAAGTTTCAATGCGTACCTTTTGTGTGTTTTGCACATTATTGAGATCAAAATATTTCTCCATCTGTAGTATCCATGTTACGGGTTCCTTGCCATCAAACTTCCTCATATCCATCTTTGGAATATGGTGGTTTTTCCATCCAACATTAGAGTTTAAGAAAGCACGATTAACATTTAATTTTCTCTCATCATGAGTTTCCTATACTATCTTTATGCCATTAGGAAACATTTCTTGTATCAACTTTGTAAAACCTTCCATGTCTGACTTTAAATCATTCTTCACATTTTCCATGTTTTCTTTCATTTTTTCTTCCATGTCATCCATCTTAGCTTCCATGCCAACTTCCATGCCATCCATCTTAGCTTCCAGGCCTTTCTTCAAATCATCCATATTATTCTTCAAACCATCCATCTTTGCTTCCACGCCTTTCTTCAAAACTTCCATTTCATTTTTTGTTGCATTTTGTGAGAGCGAAATTTGGTACACTTGCTCTTGTAATATTGATAGATCATGTTGCAATTCTTCATCTTTATGAGTCATAGTAGAGAACTATGATGGCTTTATGGGTGTTAAATTCTTTTTAGGAGGAATTTTAGAACCCAATACTGATATCTATGCTCAATAGGCCTTTGGAATCACTTAAATCTGATTTTTCAAACAACACTTATGCAATTTGAAAAAAAATAAACACCTTTTTCTTGATTTTGAGGAGCTCGATATGAAACTGAATTATCTCTGTGATTTCAGATCTTCAATATCTTAAATTTGGCCCTATATTATCCCTCTGAATCTTCTTTCAAATGCCAGAAGTCTGACATGATTTGGACTCTTCAGGACAAATTTATGCCAAATCTCCCATAATGACCTAATTTTGGACTAGTTCAGTAGAGAGAACTTGTACGATGTGCCACGTGTCATTGTTTCCTCCTTCAACTCTGAAATTGATATACAGGAAACTAAAATATGTTTACTTGTAGCCACTTTTTACAAAATTTCAATCCAATGCTCAGAGAGAGAGTTATGACGATTTTCCCACGGTCACCTCTTTGAGATGAAATTCGAGAGCCTAAACAATCCCTAACTTCCACAGACCCTATCTCCGAAAATGTTGCGAATAAAGCTATGAATTTTTTCCACGACGTTCCTCAGGAGTTTTACTTCGCTCTGTAAACATTTCAACTTCTGAACCCTTGTAGAAAAAAAATTATAGCGAAAATTCCACGATGACCTGTTTATGTTAAATTCAGGAGCCTACAAAAGCCCTAACTTCCACAAATCATATCTCCAAAATATTGCGAACCAAGATCTGAAAATTTTCCACGATGTTCCTTAGGATTTTGGCTTCACATTGTAAAAATTTCAACTTCTGACACCCTGTACAAAAAACATTATAGCGAAAATTCCATGATGGCCTGTTTGGAGTAGCGAAACCCTAGAATCCAAAGCTCTGATACCAAATGTTATGATGCCAGCTCCAAAAATAGAAGAAAAGAGAGACCAACACCTTAGCAATCAGCCACTTCAAGGAGGAAACCTCCAATACATTACATAAATGAGAAATTCTTGGATGATACAAATGAAAAAACCTCCTTCTATATATAGGGGTCCATGGGGTCACAATATAATCCTAGCCGACCTAACATTAATAATGTAAGTAAACAATAATAACAATATGGGGGTTACAAGGGTACAAAAATAACAATAAGGGGGATACACTAATAACAATAAGGGACTACACTAGTAATATGGGAACCTAACACTCAAATTAAAGAAATTGGCCTCTAGTATTCCCGATGTTCAAGCCCAACATGATGAAGGATGTCCAGGTTGTGCCAATGGAAAGAAGACAAGGGGACCATTCCCCTCTATCAAGAATAAGACAAAACACATCCTCCAACTCATTCATTCTTACATATGTAATGGTTCAACGCCCATGATAAGCTACCATGAGAAGCTACCATCCAAAAAGAACCTCTTGATCTTGGTCAATGTAAGCATGAGTGGCCTCCATCTACTCAAATGTATGGAGGATTCCTTCCTCAAGGGAAGTACCCTCTGCTTCTCCAAACCCATGGAGAAGCTCCCTTGCACCATAGTGGTGCCATACCCCATCACTGTAGTAACTTTTGTCAATGCAGAATATGTAGTGAGAGTGGGTAATGCTGAAAATGGGAGAATGTCTCCCTCTTCCTTAAGTATATCCCAAACTCTCTGCGCTATACTAGACTTCTCCAAGGTATTAACCCCTCCGAAATCTAAGAGTGGTGAACCAAATGGCAATATTTCTCTCACCAACTCTAGATCTGGTGGCCTCCCAGGTGGAATGCCCCCATGTAGTGAGACATCAAAATCTGAAGTGGACTGTATATATGAGTGGAATGATTTGTCCCTCTCTTCACTTGGCAATACAGTCTCCTTATTTTGTGTAGAAACCTCCTGAAAAAGATAAGGGTGAATTATCATCATCCCTTGATGTTGATCCTTCTTCTCGCCTCCCATCTCACAATCCACAAAAACTGATACATGCTGCTCCAGAATTGTGCTTTGGTTCCCACATGTTAGATCATTTGGAACTCCTTGCAAAGACACAAGGGCTCCTCTAATGGAAGCAATGGCTCCCTTCCCATATCCATGTGGTGATGGATCTCCTCCTGATGGTACAGCGTTGTTAGCTCTTCTTTTCTCATCCTCTTCATCAATATGTGAGAATGCCTCATCATCAATGAGAGACCCTTGATCTTGGTCTTCCCTTGAAGGAGGAACCTCCATATATTCATCTATAGAAGAGGGCTCTTCAAGAAGTGGGTATCTTTCCCTTGGCAAGCTATCATGCATGTTTCTATCCCCTTCAACAAAAATATGGAGTGGAGTTGGAAAAATAAATCTCTCCAACTCATGCAAAGGTTTTGAGATTTTGGGTTCAACAAGAGATATTTTACAATGTTTAATATCAAATCTCCTCACTAATTTCTTAGTGAACCCGATATAAGTGTTTAAATTTTCATGATAAAATGAAGCAGAACTATAAAACCACCAATCACGGGCCATACCTTTTAGGTGCAGCTTTCCTACTCTAATGGCCTCCTTTTTTGAAACTTGGTGTAGCTCGAAATAGGAATCTAGCTCCTTCACCCAAGCTTTGGCTGTGCACTTTGTTGATCCATAAAAGTTAGATAGAAAGATTATACCTCTCTTGCTTCTATGATGGTTTTTGGATCTTCTGTCTTCCTTGAGTTGGAAAAACCCTTGGAAGTCCAAGTGCTCTTTGAATCTCTATGATTGAGACTCATACTCCTGAAGATAGTCACTCAAGGTCTCCTTCCTTGGTGCAGCTTCTTCCTCCATTCTTCTTGCAGTGAATGTGGGAAATAAACTATGTTGTGGATCTACATGTATGGCTGAATTATCACACCCATCATGTGAATATCTAGGGCTTGCTCCACTTTCAAACCCTCTTGGAATTTTTCTACCCTTCTCGCCTTTCATCTCCTTGAGATCTTCCTTGATATTTTTCATAGTTTGGAAAAGAAGTTGGGAGATCCTCTCTTGCTCCATTTCTCCAAATAATGGAGTCATGCCTTTGTTTCTTCTATAAAACTTCTCTTTTTTGTGAGAAGCTTCTCCTCCTAATTTCATAATGTCTTGAATGCACAGGCTGAGCCAAGATTATGCTCGGATACCACTGTAATATTCCAAAATGGAAATAGCAGCAATACAAGACATAATAATGTAAAACACATCAAATATGATCATGAAATGAGAGGGATCAATATGCAGCCATAATTTTATTAATATATCAGCAAAAATATACAAAAATATCTTGAGGTACAAGCCACTCAAGCAGTAAGAACAACCCTCCAATGATCAGAGCAATAAACACATGAGTTGCTGCTACTATATAGAATGTCGGAAAGTAGTGACAAAACTATATATATCAGTGTAGCTTCTGCTGTAATCATAAAAAAATGTAATATTTCTGATAGATACAAAATCAATGCCCATAAAAGAAGATGTGGGCTTTAATACATGATTTCTATCCAACCCAGAAAAGATTGCAAGAAATACCAAGAAATATATAATGTGACAAATAACCCTGGGGTTGATATGTCACTACAAACTAGATCTAAATAGAATGAGGCTATGACAGATCTGAAATTATGATTTCATCCTCCAATAGTATTTCTAAATAGAAGGCTGATCCCTCTACTCGAAAATAGACCCTCCTAATGAGCTCAATGAACCCTCCCAGCAATTGCCTCCAAAAATAACGTAGTTTAGAATTGTGACTGCACTGTGAGGGATGGTAGATGGTTGGGCTGATGCCGAAGATGTGAAAATATTCTCAGGAGACCTCCTTGCTAATCCTCCAATGGATAGGCTACTTCTCCACTGAAAAACAAGCCCAGAAATAGCTCTATGTGATCCTCCTTTGCTGCACCCTGCAACACAACCCATCTCTAAACAGAAATTGCACTGTAGCTAAAGGAGGTAGCTTGGCCAGAATGCCAGAATGAGGAAATTAAGCTAAAATAACCTCTCCTTCCCTGAGGATGAGGTAGGTATTCCCGATCAGGAACACCCTTGTGATAAACAGCACAACAACCCTACTAAATAGCAAAGGAATGCAAAGTCTAATCAGACCAATATCAAAATGATAATCTAAAACATGAATCACAATGGATTCCATATCCTCCATATATAGCATGTGAGCCTACTCACATTGGGTCCCATCCATACTTTCCACCAAGCTCATGCAAGTTGTCCTCCACTAAAACTGCGTTGTCTCATCATAAAAGCCACTCCTCCATGACAACGATGTTGATTTGGTCAAAGTTGATTGAATCAACATGATCCAATCCCTGTTCACACCCAAAGGTTCTTAATCCAGTTGCTTATTCTTCCTCCTTTCACATTATCAGTGTTACTATTCCTTCTAAAGGGGTTTTATGGGCCTCTCCACCCACTTATTCACCTACCTAGTGATAAAAAAAACTATAATATTCCATTTAGATGAAGGCTAAATTTTTGGAATATTATAGTTCTCCCCTCCAAAATGTTTCTTGTCCTCAAGAAACTGTAAAGGTGGAGCAAAATTCCTCCCTTCCTCTTCTTGTGGCCTCCTCATCAATAGTTCCCACCACAACTCAACATAATCTGCAATAAATATACCTTCGAATGGTTCTCCCCAAGTATGCAAACCCAAATGGCTCACATCATGAAAAGGTGGAAGGTGTAAGTGGAAACCTCCATGTTGTCCCATGGCCTCCTCAAGGTAGGAGTGATGATAAGCATAGGTAATATCATCCCCAATGAGAGTCTCCCCTACCCATGCTATCATCCAAATGAAATGAGCCAGATTAGGTAGCTCATCAAAGAAATCCTCAACCCCTAGGTTTATGCAATGTATTGGGGCTACATGGAGAGATTAGATTTTTCCACCCAAGTTGTTTCTCTCTCCATTTATGGTAATTATGGGGTTTTTTCTGATCTTGGGCTGAAATTTCATGGCCTCCAATAATGGCCCAAGTTACCCCACCAAACAAATAAGCCATGAAGTGCCTCCCCCAAGAACTCAAGTTCTCCAAATGGCTCCTCCCACATGAAGAAAAGAGATGTAGTGTGGAAATCATGGTTTGCCCATTGTTTCTCCTGAAACATGAAAAATGTATAGTAGGGAGAATCATACTCCCAATGGGCACCTCAACTGTTGTGCTACTCTCCCAACAAAGCTTCCCATAAACATAAGAACATATCCAACATATGGAAGAAAAAACCAATGAAAAGAAGTCCCCATATGATAACCAGGAGGTGGATCATAGTTCCACATATGGAACCAGCGCAGTGCATCCCTTGCCTGCCTCAAAAAAAATAATAACAAGTGTCTTTCGAGCCACTTTTTTGCTGCCACAATCATCCTATAAGATAGGATCATGAAAGTAAAATGTGGTTCCAATGGTGCACACCAAGAATCATGTGGCCTCCCCCGCAAACCACCGATAGAATGGCCAACATCAATGCTGCAGATGGCCTTAAGTACATGACAATACAATATACAATAAGGAAAGATCCTCCTTGGTACAATATTCTGCTCATATAAAGTAAATAAGTACAAATCATAATGCAAAAATGTACCTCCTCTACTATGTACTTTGGTCATTGAGCTGAAATGGCTCAACTAAAAGTTCTCCCTCACTCTCCATGAGTAGGGAAGTGGCTGTGAAAACCTCTCCATCACCATCCAGGCTATGCATCTTTCCATATGCTGATATATATCCTGCTGGATGCCCTCTGAAGTGAACTCCTCCATCAAAGAATGAAATGCATCAAAGTGCATGGAAAGAAAGTCCACATGTGTTGCATGTAGTAGCTTCCTCTTGAGCTCAGAAACTCTAGTCAAGAAGACTCTGCCATAAGAATAGATGACCTCATCAACTACCATGTATCTATCATCTCCCTCTGGGTCATCAAGAATCATGCAAGAACCAAGATCCTTGGAGTACTCTACCAAGAGTTGAGACCTCCAATATGGATCAATCCTCCTAAGAGACAACACTGAAGATCTGAAATGTGAAGCTCCCCACATGCTGTTATCTTCTCCTTTGATATCCCTCATGCCAAATTCATTCTCCATAATGCTTCCATGCCCATCATGCAGTTGATCATGCTCAAATAGAAGTGGTGACTTTTGGAAGTTGGCCTCCCATGAGAATCTACCATCCAAAAAGAACCTCTTGATCTTGGCCAATGTAAGCATGAGTGGCCTCCATCTACTCCAATGTATGGAGGATTACTTCCTCAAGGGAAGTACCCTCTGTTTCTCCAAACCCATGGAGCAGCTCCTTTGCACCATAGTGGTGCCATCCCCCATCACTGCAGCAACTTCTGTCAGCGCAAAATATGTAGTGAGAGTGGGTAATGTTGAAAATGGGAGAATGTCTCCCTCTTCCTTGAGTCTATCCCAAACTCTTTACGTTGTACTAGACTCCTCAAAGGTCTTCACCCCTCTGGAATCTAAGAGTGGTGAACCAAATGGCAAGATGTATCTCACCAACTCTAGATCTGGTGGCCTCCCACTCAAGTGAGACATCAAAATCTGAAGTGAACTGTATATATATGAGTGGACTGATTTGTCCCTCTCTTCATTTCAATTGCCTTATTTTGTGCAGAAACCTCCTGAAATAGATAAGGGTGAATGCTCATCATCCCTTGATGCTAATCCCTCTTCTCTTCTTCTCCTCCCATCTCAAAATCCAAAAAAACTGATACATGCTACTCCGGGATTGTGCTTTGGTTCCCACATGTTAGATCATTTGGAACTCCTTGCAAAGACACAAGGGCTCCTCTAATGGAAGCAATGGCTCCCTTCCCATATCCATGTGGTGATGGATCTCCTCCTGATGGTACAACGCTGTTAACTCTTCTTTTCTCATCCTCTTCATCAATATGTGAGAATGCCTCATCATCAATGAGAGACCCTTGATCTTAGTCTTCCCTTGAAGGAGGAACCTCCATGTCTTCATCTATAGAAGAGGGATCTTCAAGAAGTGGGGATATTTCCCTTGGCAAGGTATCATGCATGTTTCTATCCCCTTCAACTAAAATATGGAGTGAATTTGGAAAAATAAAACTCTCCGACTCATGCAAAGGTTTTGATTTTTTGGGTTCAAGAAGAGATGTTTTACAATGTTTAATATCAAATCTCCTCACTAATTTCTTAGTGAACCCTGCATAAGTTTTTACGTTTGCATGATAAAATGAAGTAGAACTATAAAACCACCAAGCATGGACCATACCTTTGAGGTGTAGCACTGGTACTCTAATGGCCTCCCTTTCTGAAACTTGGTGTAGCTGGATATAGGAATCTAGCTCCTTCACCCAAGCTTTGGCTGTGCACTTTGCTAATCCATCAAAGTTATATAGAAAGATTCTACCTCTCTTGCTTCTATGATGGTTTTTGGATATTCTGTCTTCCTTGAGTTGGAAAAACCCTTGGAAGTCCAAGTGCTCTTTGAATCTCCATGATTGAGACTCATACTCTTGAAGATAGTCACTCAAGGTCTCCTCCCTTGGTGCATCTTCTTCCTCCATTCTTCTTACAGTGAATGTGACCAATAAACTGCGCTTTGGATCTACATGTGTGGCTGAATTCTCACACCCATAATGTGAATATCTAGGGCTTGGTCCATTTTCAAACCCTCTTGGAAGTTTTCTACCCTTCTCCCCTTTCATCTCCTTGAGATCTTCCTTGATATTTTTCATAGTTTGGAAAAGAAGATAGGAGATCCTCTCTTCCTTCATTTCTCCAAATAATGGATTCATGCCTTTATTTCTTCTATAAAAATTCTATTTTCTATGAGAAGCTTCTCCTCCTAATGGCATAATGTCTTGAATGCACACACTGAGCCAAGATTATGCTCTGATACAACTATAATATTCCAAAATGGAAATAGCAGCAATACAAGACATAATAATGTAAAACACAGCAAATCTAATCATGACATGAGAGGGATCAATATGAAGAAATAATTTTATTAATATATCAGCAACAATACACAAAAATATCTTGAGGTACAAGCCACTCAAGTAATAAGAACAATCCTCCAATGATCAAAGTAATAAACACATGAGTTGCTACTACTGTATAGAATGCCGGAAAGCAGTGACAGCACTGTCTATATCAGTGTAGCTGCTGTTGTAATCATACATAAATGTAATATGGCTGATATATGCAAAAGAAATGCCCAAAAAATAATATGTGGGCTCTAATACATGATTTCTAGCCAACCCGGAAAAGATTGCTAGAAATACCAAGAAATATACAATGTGACAAATAACCCTGGGGTTAAGATGTCACTGCAAACTAGATCTGAATAGAATGAGGCTATGACAGATCTGAAACAATTATGTCCTCCTCCAATAGTATTTCTAAACAGAAGGCTGATCCCTCTACTCAGAAATAGACCCTCCTGATGAGCTCAATGAACCCTCCCAGCAATTGCCTCCAAAAATAACGCAATTCATAATTGTGACTGCACTGTGAGGGATGGTATATGGTTGGCCTGATGCCAAAGATGTGAAAATATTCTCGGGAGCCCTCCTTGCTGATCCTCCAATGGATAGGCTACCTCTCCACTGAAAAACAAGCCCAGAAATAGCTCTATGTGATCCTCCTTTGCTGCACCCTGCAACACAACCCAGCTCTAAACAGAAACTGCGTTGTAGCTGAAGGAGGTAGCTTGGCCAAAATGCCAGAATGAGGAAATGCAGCTCAAAGAACCTCTCCTTCCCTGAGGATGAGGTAGGGATTCCCGATGAGGAACACTCTTGTGCTAAACAACACAACAACCCTGCTAAACAGAAAAGGAATGCAAAGTCTAAGCAAACCAATATCGGAATGATAATCTAAAACATTAATCACAATGGCTACCATCCCCTCCATATATAGCATGTGAGCCTACTCACATTGGGTCCCATCCATACTTTCCACCAAGCTCATGCAAGTTGTCCTCCACTAAAACTGTGTTGTCTCATCATAAAGGCCACTCCTCCATGAGAGCATTGTTTATTTGGTCAAAGTTGACTAAATCAACATGATCCAATCCCTGTTCACACCCAAAGGTGCTTAATCCAACTGCTTATTCTTCCTCCTTTCACATTAAGAGTGTTATTATTCCTTCTAAAGGGGTTTTATGGGCCTCCCCGCCCACTTATTCACCTACCTAGTGATAAAACAAACTATAATATTCCATTTAGATGAAGGCTAAATTTTTGGAATATTACACAAAGTGTCCTTCTCCGTTGAGATGATGAGGAGGTCATTTTTTGTATAATAGATCCCCCCTAAACTTTGAGATCAGAGATGGAGAGAGAGAGGATTAGAGATTCGAAACTACGAGAGACCTGAAAATAACAACATATGTCAAAAATAGGTAAACATGTCATGAGTCAGGCATTCCCATGCTTAGTAGTTGTATCATAGTGATTCTCAGAATAGGTATGACTATCATGTCCACCGTTAGGCACAATGTCAAATCTGTGTCATAATATGATCAATCTAAAGAATTGTCTCCTAAAATAATATACACAGCTTGGGAGAGTAAACAAGGCTAAGTGATGTAAGCCTCTACCAAAGGTCTTGGTCGTTTCCTCTCTGAACGACATATTTCTGCACATGTGAATAAAGGAGTTGAAGTCAAACATGTGAGAAATCATCTAATTACTAGTCAATGATGAAAAACTTTAACGGACGCGAGGATGGACACCGATAAGGATTATGGTCTCCAAGATGTCCAATACATATCTAGCAAGTGTGAAAAGTTTGTTTTCATCAAACACTCATAGAATCATTTAGCTGGGATCCAATAGTGAAAACCCCCAATCAAATGCAGGGTAACCTGCCACCAAGGACTGCAAGTTCTAGGGTACTAATATGTTTTTGGATCTCCTTCCTAGATATTATGTTGAATTCTATAGGAAGAGATATGTCAAAGGTAGGAAATAAGGTGTTCTACATCTTTTGACACAAAATGGGACAAGAATGATTGTTTTGGAGATATATTTAGAGCAACAAGGAAAACAGATGGAGGGAAATTTCAGACATATGATGGTATGGTAGATACAGGAAGCATAGAGTAGATGAGTCCCTTGAAAAATAGAAGGCATGACATTAAGGTTACCAGGAAGCTTATACTTAAGAACAGCAAAGAGTGTTAGGATATAGGGATGTAGTAACATTAGGGTATCAAGGCTAAACTCATAGGATGGTAGGGTTCAGCGAGAAGATGATAAAGAGGATTTTTTAGGGGGTGCCATGTTCAAGGGAGTGACAAGAGTACTTCTTCCAAAATATCTTTTAGAATATAGATATTGGGCCAATGTTCTGTCATATTTTACCCCCTATGATTAAGTTTAACGAGTCCAGAAAGGTAAACTCGGTGGTACTTTCATATTTAGAGAGTCTAAAAATATTGTAAAGACAACTCCAAGGGGTACCTTTGTCATGGTTGATGATTGGGTGTGACAAATGGTTAATAGTATACCCGGCATAGTTCATTTTCTGTAAGTTAGTCCATTGAATCCGGATAAAGAGAGAAACCTATGTTCAATAGACGTCTACCTCATTTTGTTACGAGTATGAGGAGACAAAGTAAACTTGATATTCTTCGTGAAATTTTCATGAGTCAAATGAAGAAAAAATCGATATATCTTCATAAAATTTTAACGAGTCAAATGAAGAAAACTTGATATATCTTCATAAACTTTTAATGAGTCAAATGAAGAAAACTTGATATATCTTTTTTCAGTTTAAGGAGCTAGAAAAAGAGATATAAATAATTGATCAGTTCTTCGTAGTAGTAGTTTTACGAGCCCAAAGAAGTTAACTCAAGGTTTTTTCAGTTCAAGAGCGAGAATATGTCCTAAAAAAATTGTGCTCATTCAGAGTCAATGAAGGTCAACGCTGCATAAAAAAATTAAAATATCATTAAAACATAAGTAAAATTTGACATAATAGTGAGACGGTACGTGTTTAAACCAAATAGGTATGAATAGCTTCAATTTCAGAGACTAGCTAAAGTGATTCATATGTTGAGAGTGACTATAAAAAGGGTGCAAAAACCCTCATTTTCACTATTTGAAGTTTGTGAGAGTGCTCTAGAGAGAAAAAGGAGCAAAACTTTCCCAGGTGACTCGATTGTGGGAAATCCAGGCGACCATTCGACATTCCCTCAGTTCCAAGTAGGAAGTGTCATCCTTATCTTGCATTTGAATCCTTAATTTATTTTTGTTGTTAGTAAACTTAGCATTGTTTAGCAAGCCCTAGGTGTCTTTTCCAAGAAACATGGTTTCCCAGGTCATGGTGCGTGTTAAACTCCTTTCTCATGAAGAGGAAGGGCGTTAGCACACTCTGTGAATAAAGGAGGGTCGTGTTAGCTGACCAAACACAAGAGTAGTTTGAGTTTCTTGATTTTTGAGGGTTTTGTGCCAGCTAAAAACTGATCTAAGGTTTGTGTGATGCATGAATCAGGCTTATAATATGATTCTTTGGAGAGAAATAACCCATGACCAAGAGGAACTACAAATGCTGAATGAGCTAGCATGTTCGGCAGCTTTGAGATGATGTGGCCAACTAAATTATGCGAGACTTGACCTAATGAAAATTCAGGAGGATCTCTTGAATTGGATTATCCAACAATGGGATTAACAACAAGGAATTTTTAGGATTTGGGACCATGAGCTCTCAATCAGGTGAGATGATATATATTCCCTCACTATTTTATCATACAGAGGTGCACAAGTAAACTTCACAGGAGGGAGAAGAGAATCGAGGACCACTGTTGATTTGATTCGAACACATTGCATCGAAGGAAGTCAACCAGTGAGAAACAAGATTCCAATAATGTGAATAGCATCAAGACCATTGAGGTATATTTTTTGGATGATCATGCGCTTGGCAGGGGCTAAGATCCAACATGTGGCTACAAAATCTCGGGTGTTAGTTCCATTGGATTTCTTGTAGCCTCAAGTTTTCAAATGGTGTGATGGAGTCCTCCATTGGGTGAAATAAAAGCTGACAGAATGTAAGATACGGGCCCAAAGAGAGTTTGGATATGGCACTTTGATCATATCCTTCATACTAGAGAGATTTCCCGTGATGAGGCCTCGAGTAAGTCTTGGTATAGCCAATCCCAGGGGGCCTAGACAGGATCGATGGGCATCCCTAGCACCTCGCATAGGAGGGGGGTCGATTAGACATTTCTTTGAGGATGATTCTTTGAGTGGCTCAAAGGGTAGATCCCCATGATTTAGGAGTATTCGTATGCCGACATGAACTATACGGGGGATCTAAAACTGATATATCCACCTGGAACTCAGTGGGGGCCACTAGGTAAGAGGATAGATAAAAGATAAAAATATTTTTTTTCTTTTGAATTTTATGCAAAAAAAAAAAATTATGGGTGAAAAAATTTGACATGAAGCTTTTTCTTGACACGTATGTGGCACCGGTTCATTCTGTGGGTATGCCTCTCCATTCTAGGTGAAGTGATTATCTACTTGGGGATGGAGCAGCAATAGAGGTCATGGCATCCGTCGAAGAGGGATATGACATGCAAAGTCTACACGATTTTGCTAGGAACCTCGAAGGTTTGAAAATGGGTGTGTTACCAATTCCCATGAGAGAGATACCTATCCATATGCAGCGACACACACTGGGTGTGCTGGAGAAATTTTTGGTTCCTCTAAGGGGGTTAGATAGAGCAGTGATCTGTTACCATGAGCAAAAGGCTCAGCAGGAGTATATTATGGCCATCAGTTGTTAGAGCGAGCCTTAGCAAAGCCATTTTTTTGTTAAAACACCCAAGTTTTGGGAATTTTTGATGTAAATAGAGTGGAAACAATCAATATATATATATATATATATATATATATATATATATATATATATATTATGGTGATTTGATGGTGTATGTGTTTTGTGTTTTTTGTAAATTTTTATGATGAAAATCTTACACTCCAATACATAATTTTCCAACAAATCAGCTAATGCATTATATTCTCTAGGAATGTGTTCTTATGTAATAAACTCGAATTGAAATTCTAAAAGTTGTACCCTTAAAATTTAATGTAACAAGATTGGATTGTGAATGTGATAATGATTAGTCAAATGCATAACAATAAGTTGAGAGTCTAACCTAACCACCAGATTGGAGATGTTGCGAGATGTAGCTTCAGTAAGGAGTTCGATAACGGACATGTACTCAACAATATTATTGGTGACATAACCAAGAAACCCCCTGGAACTAAGTAGTTCTGACTCAGGTGTGTAAATAACCCAAACAAATGATGTAATGTGTTGTATGTGACGACTGACACCATCCACATATCTGACGTACGGTAAGGGTGACGAAGACATTTGTGCAAAGAGATACGTGTATAATACAAATACCCTTTTAAAATCCAAAACAATCCAGACACACCAAAAGAATCAAAACTTATATACATAAAATTACAAAGCAGATGCCTAGTAGAACAATAGGCTAAATAATTTTTTAGATAGAGCCCATTATGGGGCTATGCGAGTGGGATTTCATCGTAGTCCTGAATTTCATAAGCTACTTTTGAAATAACCTTAGTAACGACATATGGACTGACCCATAATGATTGAAGTGTTCCTGTCCCCAAGAGATCATGCTTCTGATTGTAAAGTAAGATGAGCTCACCCTCTTGGTAAGATCGAGGCTTGACATGTTCGTTGTATTGAGCTTTGAATCATCTCTTATGTGATTTGAGAGGTAGTGTGACATATCGACGAGTATCATCCAATTGATTTAGTGACAACAAGCACTCTTGTTTGGCTGTAGTTTCAAGCAAGGGTTC
Source organism: Pinus albicaulis (assembly GCA_034641835.2). NCBI lineage: Eukaryota > Viridiplantae > Streptophyta > Pinopsida > Pinales > Pinaceae > Pinus > Pinus albicaulis. Next base: position 155,658,812 of record CM076583.1, on the reverse strand, counting down.
AATAGTTAGTTTGAGGGAGGGAATCTCACACTCGATATGAATAACTGCTTCCAGGGCATAGGAAAGTTGAAATGGCATGAATCTTGTAGCATTTTTCACTAACGTTCGATATACCCAAAGTGCATAATATAACATTTGATGCTAATGGGTTTGATTGCCTACTAACTGGAGGATCATAGTTTTAAGGATGCCATTGACGGCTTCCACCTGGCCATTAGCCTTTGGGTAGTAGGAAGAAGAATGTTCTTGTAGAAACCAATAAATGTTAATTCAGACATCATATGGTGGGATCCATGGTCTGTAGCGATTGTGTCAGGTACACTGAAATGACAAATTAGTTGATTAAACAATATTAGAGCATCGTTTTATCCATCATCTTGAAAAGTAGGAATGGATTCATCCCATTTCATGAAGTAGTCTACAACGACAACAATGTAGTTGTTTCCGTCAAATGAAGTGGGATTAAAAGTGATCATTAGGGGAATTTTGAGGTTTAAAATCGGCCTCCTAAGGAAATTATAAAATAATAGTGGAAATAATAAAATAATATTTGATGACATCATCAAATTTTAGAGGGAAAAAAGAAAAAACTACTTTTTCAACTCGTATTTTTAACTTATCTCCCAATTTTTTTACTAAAATTTCGAGAGATAGTACTCATTTGATTCAAAATTTAATTCCTCATCTAAGGAATACCCATGTTGCATACTTTTGATGTTTCCTGCTACACAAAAAATGATAAATACATGAAAAACATGATTGCAATCACATTTTTCATGTATTTCTCATTTTTTGTGGAGTAGGGTCCATTGAAAGTATGCAACATGGGTACTCCTTGGATGAGGAATTAAATTTTGCATCCAACGAGTACTCCCACTCAAAATTTGAGTAAAAAATTTGGGAGATAAGTTGAAAATACTGTTGAAAAAGTAGTTTTATTATTTTATTATTTTTTAATCTTTTTACCCTTTTACTTATAAAATGGTGAATCATCCCCGTTGCTGACATCATCATCCTAAATCCTATTGGTTCTTATAAAGTTTATTTTGGTTGTACATTTTTCTTAGGAGGCCCATTTTAGACCTCAAAATTCCCCTAATGGAAGTCAATGCCCCATTTAGAAAATAAGCTGACGGAAATAATCAGGTGAATAGGGGCAGGGAGTGCACACATTTTATTTGTGTATATTTGACAAGGATGACATTTTTGAACTGTAGTAATACATTCTTTCAATAAGGCTGGCTAGTAGTATCTTGCGCGCAAAATTTTCTGGGCAGTAGCTGTTATCACTCATAATTTTGTGAGTAATATTGTGAGTCATTACTTGACATGGTCATACAGTTCACTCCTCAAAAGGGTAAGGACTCCTTAAAACTTTTTCAAGTTGGCATAGGAAATTTCATTTTTTCATATTTAACCTATCCTAAGTTTCAAGACCACCCTGATTTCATCTCAAAAACACCTCCATATAGGTCACATCATGTTCCATCAGTCATCATTTGCTGACATATTTCATTTCCCAAGCTTACAACTCCGAAAAGAGGGTTTTATGTTTTCAGAATGCAGATTTTTCTTGTTTTATACATGTTTTTAGAATGTATATTCTGGACAGCTGGAGATGTGTTTCAAACACCCAAGAGAGTTTTTGCTTCAAGACATACTAACCTACAAAAACCGCCTTTAGTTTTGTAATATCTATCAAGGATAGGGAGAAAATAGCTCATCTCTAAACCCTATGTTTTCAGAAAAACAGAGTCATTTTAGTGATGAATAAACTTGCTAAAGGAGAAAAGGATGTTTTTTGAAGAGGAAACACCTCAAGGCTCTTAAATTGAGTTTGATTATGTTTTAAGAAGTTAAATCCATGTTTAAAACCAATTTTATGCTGCTGGAAGATACATTTTTGAAACAAGGCAAAAATCTGAAAATTACACTGTTTATGACAGTTTCGTAGCGTTTCCTAGGCTTGAAGCGAGAAAAACGCTACGAAACCACGTGTAGCTTTATTTTTGTTTAAAAAAAATACTTTTGGTAGTTTCCAAGGGGAGGAAATTATAGGGAAGATGTGTTATAACATGATGAATACCATGCAAGAGAAAAGAAGCGGAAATTCTGATGGAAAAGATCATTTTTGTACGCTACAAAAATGCCATGTTTTCATAGCAAATTGTTTTTTAAGGTTTCTGAGCAAATGGAAAAGTACATTGTAAATGAAATATATTTTTCTTCAACACGGGCCCCTCTACAAAAACCTCTCTCAGTTTCTGAAAATCCATCAGGGTTTGGAAATTATACACTCGTCTTTGCACGCTACGAAACTGCCCTATTTTCGTAGCGAATTGTTTGTTAAGTTTTATGAGCAAATGAAAAAGTATTTTGAAAATATTAAAGAGGTTTCTCTTTAGAACAAGTCCATATACAAAAACCTCTCTCATTTTTTGCAAAGCTATTAGGGTTTGTAAATTATACACTCATATTTGAAGCCTATTTTTTCAAAATTTTCACTAACCAGATTTTGAAAAATTGTAAACAATCGACTTGGAGGAGGTCCAGCTTAGCATCCACGTGGCATAATGACACATCAGCACTCTAGTACACTCAGAAAATTAGTTGGTTGTAGTTGATAAGGTTTATTAAATTGATTTGTTGAACTATTAATGAAATAAGAGTCCTTTTTGTATTCAAACTCCGCAAAATAGAAATATCCCTAGGAAGTCTCCAAGTGATAGAATCATGTTTGAAATAGGTCTTTGAGGCGGGAATTCGAAGCTATCAATGTGGCATATCATTTGTATGAGTCCTCATTCTATAAAAGACTTACTTTTAGAGTTAGAAAGGGTTGGGAGATGTTATGAAGGCATTACTCTTGTAATCTTTTTCTATCAGTAATATACAGTTGCAGCAGCTTATTTCAGACCTGAGATTCATCTATGTGTTCTTATGTATGTTTATTATATCAGCCTTTTACTTTCTCTCCAGTTTTCTATTTGTATGATCACTTGGAATTCATGATTACATGCTCCAACTTCCATTTATACACCTAGTATGTTTTTTTTTCATGCTTTATTAGTTTGCTTATGTATAATCACTTTGAATTCATGGTGACATGCTCCAACTTCCTGTATGCATATAGCTTGTTTTTCTATCCTTCATGTGTGGTTTTATAAGAGCAAAACTGCCTCAGATTCCATGAGATAGATTTTATTGTGACTTAGTTTTCATATTGACTCCATAAGCCCAATTGTAGTAAACCTTATACATCTTTCACCTACACAAAAACACATTCAATCCAATTTAGAGTTAGCCATCTGATTTCAAGTTGTTCATTGAATATCCTTTATCCTTTTGAGAGAGCCCTCTTAGAATGGAAAGGCTAATTTCCAGTTACAAGTGGTTTGAAATAGTTACTCCAAGTTGACCATTGAAGCAGCCCAACAAGACTCAATTTGGTGATAACAGTAGCCATGCTAGAAAGATGACCACCACATGCCCCAACATCGTATTCATTAATAACGTGTTCCGCCTTGACATGTGTAAGACAAAATCGAAGAATTGAGTCAGCGCATGATGATATAGAGTGTTGTACAATACTAAGTAGTGCTTATCTTGATGGCAGATGTGATGACGATCGTTTGACGATAGATCTGGGCGAAAACGTTGTGTTTGGAAGTTGACAGGAATTTCTCCGTACCAAGGATTTGCATAATCAACCAGATAGACAGATTCATTAGGAATAGGATCGTGGTCTACTTCATCTGGGTCAACCTTGGGAAGGTCTGACAACAATTCAGTGAAGACGAGGGATTTTTTAGCCTTGGTAGTGGTGAAAACCAGATCAAATTGTTGGAGGGTCACAAAACATTTGCAATATTTTCCTCTGATAACTTAACGAGACAAAATGTGTCTCATGGGATTCTATAGGGAAATAACAATATCATGTCGCAGCAGGATGTAGTGTCGGAAGTGATTGACAGTGAAAACAATTGCCAAGGATAGTTTCTCCACGTGTGAATACCGTAGTTCATGCCAAACAAGGCCTTTCAAGAGATATTAAACCACATGCTCACTTTGATCGTTGTGAGTTTGAGCCAGAACCATTCCAATGGAGGATGGTGAGGCTACCAAGTATAAAATAATTTTGCGAGCATAGTCAGGAGTACTAACTATGTGAGATGATATGAGTGTTTGTTTCAAGGCATCAAATGATCGTTGAGCTTGATCATCCCACAAACAAGCTACTCCTTTCTTTAGAAGGCGCATAAAACCTTTCTTTAACTTGGCATAATTTACGATGAAACGATGTAAAATAATTTCCTTCCCTTGAAAACTTTGGAGTTGTAGGATGGATTGTGGTGCGGGAAATTGAGTAATCACCTTTACATTATCTGGATCAACCTGTATCCTGTGTTTAGAGACAATGAACCCAAGAAGAAGTCTAGACTCGAGAAAAAATACAGACTTATGTGGATTTAGAAAGATGTTATAGAACCTACACCTAAGAAATATTTCTCAAAGATGAGATAGGTGTTGGGCTCATTTCCTAGAATGAGATGGAAGATCATCCATGTAAGCTTGAAAAATATCTCTGATATCGTGAAAGAAATAGTCCATGGCCCTATGAAAGGTTGCATCTGCATTCTTGAGACCGAATGGGAGCTTCTAATATGTAAATATTCCCCAAGGATAGATGAAGGTAGTTTTGTGTTGATCATTAGGTTTGATATAAATCTGGTTAAAACCCGAGAAGCCATCCATGAAGGAGAAAGATTCACAATCGGTGCAATTGTCGATTATTTGGTCAATGAAGAGAGTTGGATAGTTGTATTTTGGACATGTGGTGTTTGAATCAAGGTAGTTGATATAGGCATGAATGGTACATTGTATTTTGTCTACATGAACCATATTAGAGACCCATTCAGTCAAAGGGAACAAGGTTGATGAAATCACCACTTAACAGTTTTTCGACTTCAGTCTTGATAGATGTTTTGTGAGGGTGGATCGATCAAAGTCTTTGTCGAACTGGTCTAGTATTATTGTAAATATTTATCTCATGCTCAACAACATAAGGATATATGTCAGGAATTTCTTCATGATACCAAGAAAAAACATTGTGAAAGGCAGGTGAAGCTCGCAATTTCCTCAGGATTACAGTCAGCTCCAATCTAAATTTTTTCCATGATACATGTTTTGAATGAGATATCGATGAGAATATTTTTTGAAATATTTCCCAAGTTACCTTTTAAATACATAGTTTTGATAGTCATATAAGACGAAGAAATAATCTCGGGTGGGTCAAAAGACAGGATTTGTAGAGATGTCGCATCTAAATCAGATATCGCAGTGCGACGATGAGAATCGCCCCAAGGTCACTCTTCTAAAGACACGATCTCTTGAATAAATTTGTATGAAGGTAGGAATTCATTGAGGAGATCATTAGAATGAGTGGTGGTGGGAGAGGAAGTGGTACCATCAATCATAACCAAAGCAGCTGAAGAATGAGACATAGATTGAATGGCTTGATAAGCCAATTCAGCTAGTGAAAGTGGCATATGTTCTCCATAGGAATCAATGTTTGAAGGGGCCGAAAGGATCTAGGGATTAGTAGGGCCATTAGAAATGGTAGATAATATTATAACAGTATGTGGAACCTTGAGTGATGGGAGAGGAAAACAACCTAAAAGGGATGAACGCTTCAGAAGACCAGTACCAACACTGACATAGGAGTCGGGTATACCACCCACTAAGGGAATTGTGTCACTAGGTAACGGGAAATAATCTGGGGTACATAAGGATATCTGATCAACTATGACTAATTTCCCATCCAAATGGAAGAGGATGAGTCGGAAGACTGAAGAAACAATGGTAGTCAGGGCATAAGTCCAACTGCGGCCCAAAATAAGATTACAGTCGAGATGAAAATCCATGACTTCAATATCCACCATTACCATTTTCCCACTTAGAGTGATAGGGTAGTTGGAAAGTTATACTTTCGGGATGAAAGTGTGGCCATCAAATTATTTGAGGGAATTCGACGGCAGTGAAACAGTGGGAGAACCCAGGGCGATCCAACATGAAGTGGACATTACACAGATCGAAACACCTTCGTCAATGACAGTTTGATGGAAAGATCTACCTTTCGATATAACTTGCACCTGAAATGTAAGCTAATGGGGAAAACGAGGCTTAATTTTTTCCATGTAAAAAATTGTTAAAGTGGAATATTGAGGGTCAGTTCCACCAATTGTCGAAAGCAAATCTTTCCTTTGTGCTAGAAAGGTTTATAATAATTCGAGGGTAGACATAGCATATGGTGCTTGTGCCAAATATTCTACAATATTATAGTTTTGGGCAGCATGTGCATAGGTATTGTGTTTCATGCGATGAAGGGTCCCTTTAGGGGGATGAATCGCAAGTTCAATGAGAAGTCTTTTGATATGAATACTGTAGATAGAAAATATTTCGGATTAATCACATCATTAGGATTTGGTCGACATTTCGAACCATCTAATGTGGTTCATCCTCAGGACAAGGTGAAGAATGAAATTGATCTCCATGAATAAATAGTAAGGATGCATCATTGCCCGGAGTTAGCTGTTAAAACTAGCTGTTATTTAGTTAATTAGTTAGAAAGTTTAAAAAAAATTAATTAGTTAGAAATTTAAAAAAATTTAATTTAAAAAAATTAAAAAAAAAAAAATTATAACTTTTAAATTTCTAACTAATTAATTAAATAATTAATTTTTTTAAAACTTTCTAACTAATTAACTAAATAACGGCTAGTTTTAACAGCTAACTCCGGGCAATGATCCATCCTTACTATTTATTCATGGAGATCGATTTCATTCTTCACCTTGTCCTGAGGATGAACCACATTAGATGGTTCGAAACATCGACCAAATCCTAATGATGTGATTAATCCGAAAGATTTTCTATCTACATTATGGACCACAAAAGTCTTAGATCTAACGATATGAATATTGTTAGGTGGCGATGGATTCTAACACGAAGTAGTTTCTGGAGTGTTGGTGACTAGAGTTCCATAATTCTTTTCTCGCATTTGTAGATCAAATATTTCAAATATGTAAACAGTCGACGATCCTTCACCAGAGGAACGAGGATGTGAATCGTCGTTGCCCCCTTGTGGGGGTTTCAGTGGGTTCGATATGAGGTGTTTTTGTTGCTGAGCAGGGAAAGGGTTGTTGAGGACCGCAGGGGTCCAACTAGTGTAGCTTTTTACAAGAAGGTATCTGCATTCTTGAAGGCGAGGAAATTTATAAGTCATGTCATCCTCCGCATAGATCTTGCAAAGGAACTTGACAGTTTTTTCCTTCCCAATATTAGACTTGGAACCATCTTTATGTTTGGGGTTGTTTTTCGTAGCAAGCTGCTCCTTAGAAGGAGAGGTATTTTTCTTATTCTTCTTATTCTTACCATTGATTTTTTTGTAGACTGCACAAATTTTATTGCAGTGGTTGGAAGAGCATCTGATTGGGAATTATGATTGGTATCAACAGATAACTGGGCAACTTTCCCACTAAGTTATTTTACAGTAGCCCCATAGGTAGCGCTGAAGAGGTCGTCATCATGCGCACCAGGGTGCTGAGTAGCGATATAATTGGAAGTTTGAGGGGTATGGGGGAGAATATCATAGAGTGTGCCAGATTGAGAGTAGATAAAATATAAATGTTGGGCATGACAAATGGATTGGTTTTCCGTGACCGCACCAGCTATGCAACATCCTTGGCAATGGGGAGAATAAGTGACTTGCAGAAGAAATCTACTAACAAGTGATTCGAAATGGGGGCTTTGATAAGCCTCCACCTGTGTCTCCATTCATAGATATGATTAGAGATCTGGGTAGAAGTTCCTTGGCGTAGAGTAGTGAGGAGCTTCGTTTCGGTTTCATAGCAGGTAGGAAGCTGGAAGTGCTTTAAGAATTCCATTGCCATAGCATAAAAAGTATTGATTGACGCACGTGGTAACTTAATGTACAACTTGGAAGCATTACCAATAAGGGTGCAGGGGAAGAGTCTGAACCGTATACTATCATCAACCATGGATTTCGATACACGCCATAAATGGTAGGTGGTAACATGCATAGTTTGATCATCCCCTTGTTTTCCTTTCAATTTCAGAATGTATGCGGGTATCGTGTGTGGGATTGGAGGCCAATGCACATTTTGATTGATGGGGTCATTAATAAACTTATATAGATCATGGATATCAAGTGTTTCCAAAAAATGCAAAGGCGTAGGTGCCCCCAAATCTGACCAAGGTGGTGCAGGATGACTTAAAGGACCAAGGAGTCCTCCCATCAAGTTGTTTCAAATAAGATACATGGGATTCATAGGATAATAACTTCCTGGTTGCGGTGGTGAAGTCATATAAGGTGGAAATCTATATGGGATATTAGGCTTGGTGGAAAAATATTGGCTGGCCCCTGGATAGAAAGTGCCCCCATGGATCAATTGTGGTTGAGGAGGGGGTTCCCAAATGGATGTAGGAAGACTAGGTTGAGGGGTACCACTATCCACATAGTTTGTAGCAGGCACATCACTAACACTAGAATAATTTCCACTTGGAGGAGGTAAGTCGATAAGTGAAGAACCATGTTTTCTTATAGGTAGAAGGGGAACATAAATGCCTGCGATAGGTATATGCATGTTGGAAATAGTGCGCCCAATCATATGAACCTAGGGGTTAGAACTTAGCAATGGGTTCCAACCAAAAGGGTTGTTGAAGGCAATCGTGCTAACAACGCTACTAGGAGCAATAGGTGGTGGTCCAGGAGCTGACACGAAAGGGGTGGAGATCGGGATGTGTTAGGGTCCTATAATGATAGGGATCATAATTTTGAATTGACCATGTTTAGTCTTGTAATATTGTACATACCTTTGCTTTCTGCAAATGTTTTCCATATTAAAAAATGAAAAGAGGGTATGTCCTAAAATAATAATCAAAGGACCAAAAGAAGAAAGATCAAAAAAGACATAAAATATGAACCCCACCAAAAGGAAACAAAAATAAATTCTTAAAGTTTTGCACATGCAAATTCCACTACTCTTAGTTTACTTTACATTTTCAAATAAAATTGTGTGCATCTTGTACAAAATTCCACAATTCATGATGATCATACTATCTAATCTTGATTATTCATACCTTTAAATTTCATGTTATGATAGTGAATAAAGATCTGACCAAACCATTTAATCTTGGTAGATCTGTAGTTAGGTAGATAATAAAATGAGCTCATAAGTTTAATTTGAGCCATTGGAAGATATAAGGTTAGAAATAAGTTAGTTTGCTTATCAAAAGAACATAAAAGGTTCAGCAAGCTCAAATGCACCCAATAAAGGAAATAAAAAATGTTAGGATAAATAAAGGGTGGGTAGGATACTTTCAAAAGTTATGGAAAGTATCATTTGGTTTATCTCTTATCACTAATGTCTTTCCAACATTTCCCCTTATCATAAAAACCCTTTTCCCCTTTGGAAACCATTTCCCCTCCTAAAAACCCTTTTTCCCTCCTAAATCCCCTTTCCCTTGTGAAAACCCCTTTTCAGCTTGAATAAACTTTATATTCTCATAAAGCGCAAAAACCCACTTGTTCAAAGTTTTAAAACACAAAATAAAATATTAAGCGGACCCCACTTTCCTTTTCCCCCTGCTTAATACATTTCCCGACCTTATTTCATTAAGCCTCCCGCTTTAATATTTCATAAACACCACACTTTACATTAAAACGTCCCCACTATCATTTTAACCCTTCGCATATATAATACCTGACCCCACCTCTTTGAAAACCCGCATATCCATCAACCACTTGATCCCCACAAATCAAATCCAACGCTCCCCGGTCCCTTTTGCACTCCCCGTTGTTCAAACTTTAAAACAAAGGGGGGGGCTATGAAATGGGTGGTTTTATCCACCCATTCTCCTGCCACATGGCGTGACCACACTTTATCACACCCCCCATTCCCCAAACCACCAAACTACTTTTTACCATGTGATAAACCACCCAAGCCGTGAAATAAACCACCACTGTTTGAAATAATAGAACCCCACGCCATGCGATAAAACCCAGCATTCAAAGATAATAAAACCCCACCCTAACTATTATTACACTATTTTGGTTGAATTGGGGAAAAGACCAAAAAAGCCTTTACCGACCAGAATTGAAGCCCGCAATCGCTTGAACCCTTTTGCAGACCAAAGCTTCAATATTCCAGGCAATCCTAAGTACCTACCTTCATCAATTAAGCACGGAAATTGATAACTGAACCAAACTAATGGCTTCACAGAGTTTCCAGACTATAAAGCCTCTTCAACCACCATTGTTAGATGTCGACCACACCCCTTTGGCTACTAAAGACTTTAAAATTAATGATATTATGACTGATAGCAACCTTTTGGAGCTCCATTGTTGGAGCCATGATAAATTTGTTGACCAAACGGATGATATTCATCTGTGGGACTCTAATTTGCCTAAATATACATTTCCACAAAACTATCAGTTCCCTGAAATCATCAGACTGTGTCAAATCAGCTATTTTCCCAATGAAAGAGCCATAGTCACCCCTAACCAAGAAATCTTGTTTACTATCACTGTTCAATCTATTGATCAAATGTTGCAAAATCAAACACAACCTGATGAAGTTCCTTTCTCCATTGAAACCCTTACTGAGCTTTACTTAAAGTTGTATTTCCCTAAAAGGTTTCAAATCTTTCAGGCTTTCCTCCCTCCATCAGTAGAAACCCCTAAAAAAAATCCTCCATACTCTGCTACCATGTTTTCAGAAAGAACCAGACAAATTGTGACTATGATGTCCTGTATTTTAGGATATTTCACTGATGAGAATGTAGATGCATCCATCCTTGGTTCACTCTCCATATTTTTCCCAGGTCATCCTCCAGCTACAATTTTTAACTTCGCCCAATACATGGCAGATGCCATACATGATCAACTGATCAAACTGCCATAAGAAGGAGTATTCAAATACTCCTAAGTATTGTTTCATATGTTCATATATTTTCAATCATAAAGGTTCGAAGTCAACCTACAAAAACTGGACACAGAGGGTAATCCCTAATCTGTTGTCTTTTTGACATCCTTGAACAGAAAGGATTCCAATGAATTCAGTTTCGAAGATTTTACTTATTCTGTTGTATATCCAGTAGTTAATATGCTTAGCAGTAGCATTCAACGTATAATTGGTGAAGAAATAAAAAAGGTTCTACAACTATCAAAGCAGAGAAAAATAGGAGACTGGTATTTATACCAGAATCATACATAAATCAAAGTGTATGGAAGCTCACTAATTCCATACAAGCTTCCAAAATACCTCCCAATGAGGATATTTGCTTTAGAATACATCAGAAAAATCTTGAACTATGATGAGATCAATTTCCTTTCAGCCAAGAAGAAGACCCAATTCAAGATTAAAAACCAACTAGGGCCTTTTATATGCAACACAAGGAATGCTGGACAGGAAGCAGACAGACGTTTACAAGATTCAAAGTTCAACAACAGTTTCAAATGGTCATATGACCCCTTGGGTGTCATAAGAAAATTAAGAGTTAATTTCAAATTGGCCCCTTTCATTCATGAGTCAAATCCTGAGATTGAAAAATATTCAAACCAGTCAGAGTGGTTGGAAAACACTTTACAGGAGGTGGAGAAGCATCTTGATACTAGTTTCATCCTGCTTACTCCAGCCCCATAGGACATAAATTCAAAAAGGGCTAGAGAAGAAGGTTCTTATTCAGCAAAAACTACATCTAATACTAAATTCAATATTATGTACAGGAAGAAAACAAAACTAAATCTAGTGATAGAGCAAGAAGAGACAGTTGAAACCATTGGAATAGATATTGTTGTTAGAGATGATGCACCTCCAACACTTTCAGAAGAAACACATCAGCCATCGACCTCCAGTGCACAAATCATTCAAAATCAAAATAGTGCAGAGGTTTCATCATATAGAAAACCAGTTGATAAAGAGAAATATATCATGGAGAAATACAAAGAGATTAAAATAAAAAATGAAGCATTGAAGGTTGTCACATATGCACAGTATTGAAAGAAAACTCCTAGTGATCAGAGTAGGTTTCTTTCAGCTTATGACCTCAAGACAAGGAACATGCAAATAAAATTTCTACAACCAAAAGTGTAGGCCCCAAAAACATCAGAATATTATAAAAAGACAGCCTTTTAATTTCTTGCCAAAGATGTACATCCAATTGACCAGATTGAGTTTCACAAACAGGCAGGAGAAATTATTTAGTCCACCATGACACACAAAGCTTTAAGTGTCTAGAATTTATAGAATTCTCTAGAAAATATAAAGACACACTTAAATTTAGAGAGAGCTTCATCACAAGCAAAGGATAACAGGATAAATTCACTTGAAGATTTGGTAATGGATGTTGGTTATAATCCAAAAGATATCAAAGCAGCAGAAGAAATAATAAAGAAGAAGAATGCAGACATAGTTGCACTGAAGAAACAACTAAAGTTACCAACTACAGAGCATCCATAAAACAAAGAGATTTTGGAAACTGATAATCAAAAGGATGAAATGATGAATCTCATCATTCAGTTGACAACTCAACTGAAAGAAATGGAAACAGAAATGGATAAAATTGTGCAGGAAAAACAAGCCAACATGGAAGCAATTCCCATTACTGCTATTCCTATATCATCTACAACAGCTCCATTGTCTACAGCATCTCCAGTATCAACATCAGTTCCAACAACTACATCAGCAACAGCATCAATAGTACCAATAGCCCATCCCATTGATGAGGCTAGCAAATTGATCAAAGAAATGGAAGACATGTCCATTCAAACCACAGAGATAAACAAGCTCAAGGAACAAGTAAAGAGTTTAGAAGATGAAAATAAATTGGTAGCAGTTAAATATTAAACTGAAGTGCAGAAAGAAAATAGATTGACTGATAGAATCCACAAGCTGGAAAAGGCATTATCACTAAAAGAGACTTTAGCCCAAGAAAAACAGCAATCGTGGGCCAATATAATTAACTCAGTTAATGATATTTATTGGCCTTATATACAGGTTATATTTGAACAAAAATACTTGATAAAGGAGGTTGGTGATGCAATTAAAAAGGTCAAAGCCAATCTTGGAAAGAAACCAGAGGAAGATTATGAGATAATCAAATTCCTTAATTCTAAAAATAAACAGGAATTGGAAGAACTCAGGATATCGGATAGAACAAAAACTATCTTAGAGGTGAAGAAAGGGATTTCCAAAATAAATCTGATGATACAGCTTGAAGATAAATGTTAATCCATGGAAATTGCAGTGAATAGGTTTATGATCAAGTTTGAGGTATTGAGACAGAAAGGTATTCATAATCCTCTGGTAATCAATGATAAACTCATTAAACATGAATACTATGATAAGAAGATGAGGGAAGTAGCCAAAGAAACTTCCAACCGTTCATCAATGAAGAGTGTACCCACAGGCAAAGTACTTTTACAGACTCTCGAAAACTTCTTTTACCTCCAGCATGAGGTAAATCACCTTTTTATAAATAAATGTACGTTTGAAAAATATACTGAGGTAGATGATATTACCAAAGGATGATGAAAATCAAACTTCTAGATGAAGAAACATGGGAAAAATGGTGTGATTTACTATGACAGGTTAAAGATAAGACATGTGAAATAATGCACACATGAAAGAAGACAGATGAAAGAAGCATACAGTGTGAACGAAAGAAACAATAACAACAATCAAAGAAAACAGGGCCAGATTTCATTCAGTTAATAGGTGTCACTATCTTTTTGCAAAGATATTTTATTTTCCTAAAATAAATCCTAGTCAGTTGACAGGATATTTTTTGTAATATTTTGTATAAATACTTCATCATTCAAAGTATTAAGGGTCGGTCAAGTGTGGACTACTGAACATTTTGTTAGTTGATTGATCTTCTTGCCAAAGGGTTATTGTACCAATTTCCAGTCGACCGACTGAACCAGTAATAAATAAACTTCTTTACAGGATTCATGTGATGAGCCATTTCAGTGAAGTATTAATTTCAATTGTTCATGTTCTTTCTTTAAGTATTCCACAAACTTATATGTGTTCTGAATTTGAATGTTATAACAGGAGTTTTACTGCAGAATTTATTTAATTACAGTCTGCTTTTGAACAGTTGTACATTTTTATGTTTTCTTCTGATATCTGGTTTAGAGAATTCTTAGTTGCTCTCTAATCCCAATTGACATCTTCACCCTTCTTCATTATCTGTTTTAAGGAATTCTTAATTTCTCCTTGATCCCGATTGAAAAACCACTTCACCATTCAGCCTTGAGATCTAATTTTGCTCACCTATCTTGCCCTGTAACATTTTCCTTATAATCTGATTCTGTTCTGTTTCAAAGCATATTGACTCCATAGCCCAATGGAAATTTGATAAGCACATATTCATCTAAATCATTAATTTCACCAACCAACCAAAACCAATCAAAAACCAACCCAATCAATCATACATAACTAGCCTAAAATAAATTAAAATAAACAAATTTAAATCATTAAGAGAGAGCCCTCTCTGAGTATTAGGAAGACTAGATCCTGATCTCCGAAAGTGGATAGTAGTTACCTCTGATATTTCTTTTAAATACTTAGAATAACCTTTGTAAATTTCAGAGTGATAACATATTGGCGACCATACTGGGGAAACCAATCCCTAGTTTAAACAGATCTTAAAAGAAACAATTCTTCTCATTTTTTGCATTAATATTTGAAAAGGTTGTTTGAATTTATCATAGAAAGTTAAAATTCTATCTTCTAAAAGAACATATTATACCAAGGCTCATCCTAATCCACAACCTGCTAGAATTGTTGATGATCCTGATAGAATTTTAAGAAAACCTAAAAAAGTAGAGAATCAAGGAAGTAGTAGTAGCATATTCATTTTCTAAGGAGTTATCAAGCATAGAGGATATTCAATTTGATTTATCATTTGAGCATTCTTTATTTCATACTAAATCTGAAAACTCGGTTCATGATACTCTAATAGACACCAATTTTATTCAATTTATTGAATCAAAGAAGGATAATATACAACTTGATTTAGATCAACAGGTTCTAGATACTTTTGACAAACTTGATGCTTTAACCTCAACTTTGATAAAAGACATAGATGAAGCCTTTTTTCAACAATCAGTTGAATTAGCTTCCCTAACTGTTTCTACCCCTAAGCGCTCTATAGTATCTTCAGAAATTGTAAATACAGCTCCATTCAGTACCACCTCGTCTATAGTATCCACTACAGTTCATTCCACAAAACCATGCATACCTAAACTTCCTCTCCAACCTAAAGTTTCGAGTCCATCATCAAGCTCGAATCCAAATTCAAGCACCACTAATTTACCTCCCAGTCAAGCTACAATCTTAGCCATGGCAGCCATATTTTCTCCTTTGGTCTTACAGGCCTCTTTACATGCCATGCCGCAAGATTACCAGAGTAAAAATTTTCAGTTCGATGGTACTGGTCAGTATACTGCTCAACAACATGTAGACAAAATGAAAGACTTTTCTGAGTTACATGAAATTTATGAGGCTCATGTTCAAATGAGATTATTTGCACAAACACTAGCAAGAGATGTCAAAAAAATGGTTTAAAGATTTATCTACTGGTCATATTGTTGATTTAGTTGCTTTTCATCGATTTTTTATCAGTAGATGGGAGAGAAATAAAAACCCTCTCCAGATATTATCTGAATATGAGAACATTAGAAGAGCTATGGTCCATTCAAGATCATCAAGAAAGTTGGTAATAATGCATTTCACCTTGACTTGACTTCATAGCAAATGTATTCTGTTGTCAATGTTGAAAATTTACATTTTTATGAGCCCCCTTTGATCGATGATCAAGGGATTGATGTTCAGCTATCACCTATAGAATATTTCTCGCCGAAATTTCTGGATGAGCTCAAGGAGGATATCATCCTTGACAAGAGGACAAGAGCATCTAAGCGGGGAAGTGTCGACTACCTTCGAGTTGGGCTCAAAGGCAATAAGCCAAGCAAGGCAAATTGGATGGAAGTTGGAAAGGTGAGGGAGTTGTACCCTCATCTACCGAACAGGTAATTAAAGTCTTTTGGGGTCCAAAAGCTTCCTAATGGGGAGGTGTGATGATGATCAGGAGATCATGAATTTTTCTCAAAATTGAAAGTGCTTGAAATTGTGCTGAACCTGAGCGACTGCATAGATATTGTCATTCTGATTCTGGTGTCATGAACGGTTTGAAAAATCGATGTTGTATGAGGGAGATATCGCGTTCTGATCGATTTCCCAAACAGCTAAAATTTTGTGACAGGAGTGACTGGGATGCCCAGTTAGCATGCAGGTATAGTCAGCAAAAATAAAATATTCTCAAAATATTCTGTAGAAATTATATGCACTAAGCATGCATATGTCCAAGATCCACCTGATCTCACACTATTTAACTTTATAAAAGATACTGAATCTATTCCACTTGTTAATCTTTTGCGGAAAAAATAATTGCACACACATGTGAAGCATAAACAAAAATATTCAATCGCACATAACACAGTTTTTAACCGGGAAAGCCTAAAGCTAAAAACCCAAACTATATATTATGTAACATGGGGATCATATGACAATCTCATACAAGCATACAAAGCTTATCACAAGCTCTCAGTACAGTACAATCGGCATACACTAATCAGGCCCAATCTTGCAAATCCATGCACCGATCTTTGCCACCTGCTAGCCTACCTCCATTGCGCAATATCTGATGAAGAATAGCTATGAATGAATTTGAATTAATCCATCCCTAACTACGCAATCCTCATTGGTGTCTCCAATGAGTGTGTGATGCAATCAATGCATCACTATAGTCACAACAGATAGTCTATCTTTCCCTTTCACCTATCTCTCCACTAGTCTCCACTGAAACTTCCATGCACTGTAGTTAACTATTGTATTGTTCAGTTGATTAATGAGTTATTATTTGTGAATTAATTAACTAATTAATTCACTCCACTCTCACTAGTGTATCAATCAGTTAGACTAGATACAACTAGCTCAACCGAGTCTAACTGAGTTAAACTAAATACAACTCCATAACTACTTCTTCCAACTGTGTCATAACTCTGCCACTTGAGTTCTAACTGAGTCCTCCATGCATTAGCTCCAGTAAACCCTTAGGAATAGCGTAATTCCTTCTGTCAGCTGATGTGCCACATATGTGCACTGAACTGAAGTGCTCCAAGAGAATAAGTTGTTGTTTAGAGTCTGATTATTATTAAGAGCTAATAATAATCGACATGCATCTATTTTTAGATTGACGATCTATAAATAGACTTCGCCCAATATTCTAAATATAGAATTTCATCTATTTTTCCAACTTGATCAACCATCCACAAATAGCATCCTGCAACTTCTGAAATATGATCATCATGTCTAAAAATAGACATAGTCTAAAAATAATAGCCCTCAGCAGTTCAATTTAGTGCCGCTTTACTCTTTCACTAAGCTCATCATCTTCTGACCCCTAACAAGATAGGGATTATCCTTCACTCCCGATCTTCATGGTATTCCGTTTCGAATCATTCGGTGTACTACGTAACACCGCATCCTGATCCTTCGTAGGAATGTACTCAAGCAACATGATCTTCCGCTGCACACAATCTCTGATATGATGATACCTGATATCAATATGTTTAGATCTATCATGAAACACAAGATTAACTGAGAGTTTGATGAAACTATAATTATCACAATGTATCACTGTGGGATCTAAATGTGAACCGAACAAACCAACCAAAATCTTCCTCATCCAGATAGCCTCACATGCAGCTTGACTTGCTGCCATGTATTCCGCTTCTGCTGAACTAAGTGCCACAGATCTTTGTTTCCTGCTGTACCAAGAAATTGCTATAGATCCGATACTGAAAATCCCTCCTGATGTGCTCTTTCTGTCTGTTGGGCTTCCTGCCCAATCTGCATCCGTGAAGCCATGCAACTTCACCTCATCTTTCCGGTCTCCAGACATGACAAACCACATCAGATGGGTGCCCCTAAGATACTCCGCATGCTTGCTGCCTTTCCAAAAGAGCTTGGTAGGCTTAACCATCGCCAGAAAGCCGGTTCACCACATAGCATATGTCCGGGGTCTGTATCAACTAAACACATGAGCCAACCCACCAACCGGCCGATAAACAAAGGCATCCACTACCTCTCGCCGAGATGTAGCATCCTCTGTCCCTCCAATTTCCTGGAAGAGGAGTGTCGATAGGCTTGCAGCCTTGCATGTGAAACTTCTCCAGTATCTCCCAGGAATACTTGCCTTGAGACACAAACAGTTCACCTTCCCGCTGCCATATTTCCAATCCAACGAAATAATGAAGGAGGCCCAAATCCTTCATCTCAAACTCATTTGCAAGATCATCCTTGCATGAGTGTATCAACTGCTCATCACCTGTTAGTATTAAATCATCAACATAAAGTACAATGATTAAAAGCTTACCCTCCACCACAATCTGGTACAGGTTTGCATCCACCTCACTCTTGGTGAAGCCAAGTCCAGTGAAATAGTTGTCGATCCAATTGTACCAAGCACGGGGTGTTTGTTTCAACCCATACAACACTCGTTTGAGCCTGCACACATGCGACTCGCTGCTAAAGATCTCAAATCCTTCAGGCTGCTCAATGTACACCTCTTCCTCAATGATCCCATTAAGGAATGCAGTCTTCACATCCATCTGATGAATGTGCCAACCCATCTGCGCTGAGAGAGTAAGGATGGTCCGTATGGAAGAATACAATGTGACATGTGCAAAGGTTTCTTCATAGTCAATCCCCTCAATCTGTGAGAAGCCCCGGGAAACAAATATTGCCTTATACTTCTTGACACTCCCATAAGCAATTTGCTTTACCTTGTAGATCCATCTTGATCCTACATCTGATTTTCCCACCGGCCTTGGAACAATCTCCCAAGCACTGTTTCTGACAATGGAGTCATACTCTTCCACCATGGCATCTACCCATGTGGGCTCCTGCACTGCTTCTTCGAACGAAGATGGCTCTGTCATGATACACTTGCTCATAAGAGCCATGTATCCATTATATCGGTTAGGTGACTGTCTCTGTCTGCACTGTGATGTAGGGACTCCTACATTCTGTGCCGCATCCACCTTCAGTCTCTCAGCTTCTGTGGTATGCTTTCTGCCTTGTCCGATGTTTAGTTTTGCATGAGTGGACACCTCCACTCCATGAATCTCCTCTTGTGGCTGATCCACATCCGGAGGCTCATCTTTAGAAACAAGCAGTTCCTTCACTGCATGCAAGTCTAGCTCTCTCTCAAGCATAGCTTGTGTAGCACCCACGATCATTCTGTTCTTTCTCTCCGTGACCCCATTCTACTGTGGGTTATGAGGCGCTATGAGTTCTCTTCGAATTCCTTCTTTGCTACATAAGTCTTTGAATTCGCCCGAGATGCATTCACCACCATTATCGCTCTGTAGATCTTTCACCTGCTTCCCCGACTCCTTCTCCACCAATGCCTTGAACTCACAGAACTTTGAGAAAGTTTCACTCTTCTTCTGCATGAAGAAGATCCATCATCTACGAGAAAATTCATCAAAAAATATCACATAATACCTGTGTTTTGCTATTGAAGCAACCGGGAATGGTCCACACACGTCTGTGTGAATTCTCTCCAGGATCACCGAAGCATAGTTCTGCTTCTAATGAAAGGTGGTCTTCACAAAATTACCCATTGTACATCCTTTCCACTGATCTGAATGCGCAAGAGTACCCTTGGGAAGTATAGTATAAATTTGCTGCAAAATATTCAAAGCGCCATGGTGAAGATGGCCCAATCTCCTATGCCATAATTCGCCCTCAACGTGGCTCACCACTTCTTCTGCTTTGCCAACCATTGCAGCGTAGCCATCTACCTCTAGCTTGTAGAGATTCTTAATTCGAACCCCTATCTTCTTGGTTTGACCCATTTTTTTATGTCGAAGGAAAGCTTTTCCCTCACTGAAAACAACATCATAACCTCTGTCTTCCAACATTGAGACTGAGACCAAGTTCTTCTTCAGACCTGGAACATGCATGACATTCTTCAACAAGAATGGATTACCGGACTCCCTCTCAAAGGTAATGGTCCCAATGCCAGTTTCATTGTACCGACCATCATCACCCATCTCTATATGCATTTGGAGGTTCTTCTCCTCCAAGTCACTAAACAACTCTTTGTCTCCCGTCATATGGAAAGACGCACCACTGTCAAGATACCACACCGATCCCATGTAGCTTGAAACCAAGCATGCGTTCAAGGAAAAATCCAGCTCAAAATAAAAGGCTAAGGCCTCTCCAGCTGCAGATCCAGCAGCCTGCTTATTCTTCTTCTTCTGTGGACATTTAGTGGCGAAATGTCCATGCTCGTGATAGTGAAAACACTTCACTTTGGACAAGTCCTGCCTCTTGCCTTTCACACCGGATTTAGAAGGATTTTTCTTCCCCTTCCCTTTCCTTGATTTGGCAGCCAAAGCACAATTCTCTTCATCTTCATTCTTCGATGAAGATCCATCCCTGGTACCCAACCTTATCTCCTCCTGCACAAGATCCGACCAAAGTCGCTCCCATCCTAGCAGTTTCTCCCGTCCATTGACAAAGTCTTCGTAGCTATGCCAACTCTTTGGAAGCCCAAGGAGAGCCAATCTCACCAAGTCTTCTTCATCAACAGTAACCCCCACACTTCCCAGTTCATCCTTGCAGTGGACAAACTTCGTGAGGTATTTTGGAATATTGTCGCCTTTCTCCATTTTTATTTTTCTGAACTTGTCTTTAAGTGCCAACTTCCTCTGGTCACTTCTGCTTTGGAACAAATCTGTCAAATCCTTCCACATTAAGAATGGAGTGGCTTTCTCATGAAGGCTGGACACAATATGGTCCTTTCCACCTTCCAACAGAATCCTCCTCGTCTTTGCAGTCTTCTTTTGCCATGCATCAAGTAATGCAACATCGCTAGATCCCGACTTAGGAACATCGCTATCGATGAACTCCTTCAGCCCACTATCCTCCAGCATCGCCTCCATCCTGTCCTTCCAAGCTATGTAATTCGAGTTCCCATAAAGGGCATACTCCAATCTCAACCCGTTAAAAGACATTTCAATGTATACTCGATTTCTGCACCAAGAATCTTCTGTAGAAAATTCGAATTGTCCACCAGCACAAACTCACTTCACAATTGCAATATTCAATCAACAATGCTCTGATACCATGTAGAAATTATATGCACTAAGCATTCATATGTCCAAGATCCACTTGATCTCACACTATTTAACTTTATGCAAGACACTGAATCTATTCCACTTGTTAATCTTTTGCGGAAAAATTAATTGCACACACATGTGAAGCATAAACAAAAATATTCAATCGCACATAACACAGTTTTTAACTGGGAAAGCCTGAAGCTGAAAACCCCAACTATATATTATGTAACATGGAGATCATATGACAATCTCATACAAACATACAAAGCTTATCACAAGCTCTAAAGATAAGACAACTCATCATACACTAATCAGGCTCCATTCTTGCAAACCATGCACCGATCTTGCCACCTGCTATCCCGTCTCCATTGCACAATCTCTCGATGAAGTAACAGCTCAATGAATTTGCCAATCCCCATCCTGACTCAACCTCAATGGGTATCTCCACCTGAGGCAGATAACCAATGCATCACTATAGTCAACGTATAGTCTATCTCCACTGGTCTCCACTGAAACTGCCATGCACTGTAGTTAACCGTTGTATTGTTCAGTTGATTAATGAGTTATTATTTGTGAATTAATTAACTAATTAATTCACTCCACTCTCACTAGTGTATCAATCAGTTAAACTAGATACAACTAGCTCAACTGAGTCTAACTGAGTTAAACTGAATACAACTCCATAACTACTTCTTCCAACTATGTCATAACTCTGCCACTTGAGTTCTAACCGAGTCCTCCATGCATTAGCTCTAGTAAACCCTTAGGAATAGTCATTACGCAATTCCTCTGCCGCCGATGCCAAGACCAGGTAAATCTAATTGAATTGTCTGCGAAATCGACAAGAGCGAGGAGTCTGATTATTATTAAGAGCTAATAATAATCATACATGCATCTATTTTTGATTATTAATCTATAAATAGACTTCGCCAATATTTTAAAATAGAATTTCATCTATTTTTCCAACTTGATCACCATCCATAAATAGCATCCTAACTTTGGAAATATATGATCGACATGTCTAAAAGGAGATATTCCAAAAATAGACGGTAACGCCAAAAATAGCTTACGCCTTATACTTAGTGAAGTAATTTCGTTAATACCACAAGTTCAATATCTTGTTGAATATCAACATATTCCATTCTCCTTTGCACTTAAAAGAGGCTTCAAATGGTATTCCGTTATATGAATTGTAAAGATCACTTTAGCTATGCATAAAAAATAGCCCTAACATCAATTATGGCTGCAAAACATCTTTAAATCTGCAATTAGATGATCCAAATAATTTTTCACAAATCCAGATCTAAGCATAAAATACATTAAGCAGATAAAGTAAAATATGGCTCCATGCATCCAATAGACAAGACAAGAACAGTGTATTTGAAAGAATTTTTGTATTATGTTAAAAGGGGGCACCTGAGAGGAAAACAAGAAAGGTGTTTTCCGGTTCTCCTCAATGGGATGGCCTGGATGGCCCTCGCACTCCCACCTTAGAATCTCTCTCTTGTTGGTGTGTAAAAACTCAGACAAACACATAGAACTCAGAATGGGAGCTCACAAAGACAAAATATAGATAAATGTGACCTTCATGTATGGATCCGTGGTGATCTTTAGGCAACAAAAGGCAGACTAATGAATGGGAAAACCCTTCTATTTATAACAAAATATTAAGGCGGTCTAGAACTTGGTGCATGAATAAAATATTATTAATCAAATTCTAGAACCACCCTTTAGGAATATTTTATTATATTTGTTGGAGGGAAAAAGATTTTTGACTTGGGTCAATTCCTTTATTTATAAATAATAAATAAATAAATGATTTATTTACTATTTTAAGGAAATGGTGGGAATGTAATTAAATAAATAATTATTTATTTAATTATTTATAAATGATTTAGTCAAATTTAACTAGGAATATTATTTAAATAGGATTTAAATAACTTATTCCTAGGAAATAATCAAATAAATAAGGATTTATTTAATTGATTTCCTTTTTTTTGGTTAAATATGACCAGGAAATATAAGCAAATATAGATTTGTTTATTATTTCCTTTTGGGGTTTCCTTTTTAGACCATAAACAACTTAATAAAGGTGTTTTACTAAGTTATTTCACATAGTGAAAGCAATTTTACTTAGGGTAAAATTGGTCTTACATGGTGTACTTGGGTTCATCTAATGATAGTAGGTTAGATGACCAAAAAATTGTGTAACAGATTGCCCCCCAATGTATGAGTGTTAGGAGCAAATCGTATGACCGAAGTACGTTGTAAGAACTCAATCACTAGACATCAAGAGGGAATTCAGAGAGAGAAATGTAAGGTAGTCTAATGTGCTAAAGAACTAGACCCTGAGGAGACGAGACTTACAGGTGCAACAAGTCTCTAGTTTATGAAGTGGTACATGTGCTAAAGGCGGCGGGGGAGGCATACCTATGCCCACCAAGACAAAGTACAAAAGAATAGTATGTCCAGTAAACAAGGAACTGAACTATAAAGTACATGCTGGCATAAATACGAGCCAGAAAAATAGAATAGTGAATCCCACATACATGTTGTGCCTGGAATAACCGTCAGTACTTATACAATAATATTTTAGTACATGAGATACAAATACAACCCAGATGCCCCCTATACATGGGGAAGGGCTCGCAAAATCGGACTGATACATGCAAATCGAGAAGGTGCTGCAAGTGGCTGAGGCCGACATCATCAAATGGAGGGAGCTGCATCAAAGACTGAAATGAAGAGGTCATCTGGGCATGTGGGGGGCTACCTGCAGGGCCACCCTCTCATGAGGGTTGAGACATCTCACACACACCCAGGAATCACCAATAGCTGCTACTGCATCACTGTACCATCAAGTATACGGATCTCGATCATGCTGAAAAGAGCTAGAGAAAGGTACACCGCCCTCTAGACCTGTCTTCTGGAATGAATGAGCTGATGTCGACAAAAGGAGGTCTGCCATAAGTGAGGCAATAAGGAATCCTTAACTAAGGCACCAGAGAAAATAGTAGAGTGACTGACAGACTGATACTAATGATGATAATGAAGTAGGGGATACTGAGTAGCGAATGGACGACTTCCCTTCTTAAATCATAAAGGGCATGGATGACCTAGCAGCAACTGACACAATATCGTGAGGGATAGGGGACAATGGGACTAAAGGCCATAATGTGCGACACGAGAGAGGGACCAAGCAAGGAAGGATGGAGGACTATAGCGGGGTACAAAGGGACTCAGGATAGACTCCATGAATGCGATGATGACTCAACTCGGATGCTATAAACAAGGGCGACTCGATGGTGCTTCCACACAGTAAAGGTCCAATGGGGGACCATGAAAACATGAGTACAAGATGGTAACTCATGACGAAAATCAACACAAACAAGTACAAGTATGGAGGCAAAGTGGTGCCTCAAGTACAAGTGTTGTAAGTGAGGAAATCCGATTTTGAGGAGAGGTGAAGAGACCCTTCTTGGGAAAAATGGGTCCTGGTTAAGTATCAAGGTACTAAAAACTAACAGGTACCTAGAGCTCATGAATAGGCCAGGTCGCACTTTTTGGGGTCTGTTCTGTGACCTGGGTAGCAAGTAATGGGCAGAAAACTGTGACCTGTCCCAGGAAATGACCTGAAAAGTGCGACATGTCAGAGAAAGGGGGTTTAAGTTCTGTTTCTGGCTCAGATCTGGGATTTTTATGGTTGAGGGGCATAGGTGCCCCCAAGCATGTTGTGGTCATGCCAAAATGTATTGAGAAAAAAGGGGAATCTAAACACATTTTAATGATATGGTGCGCCATTTTTTTTCGTTATGGTTATGCAGTTTGAGAAAGGAAATGGAGGATAACCAATCTCTTTTAGTACTGCATATATGAATCAAATGGACTTTAATTTTCTGGGTTGGCATACCTAGTGCCACTATCCCAAACAGAGGATTTGGAGATAATGAACTGATGCTCTCTTAGAAAACCTATAGGTTGGTCAACAACAATGTCTAAAAGACTGGGTTTCTGATGTAAGATGAAGGAACGATAAGGGGTATCATCCCTAGAGTGATCTGAAGTGATATGGGACTCTAGAGGTTCTTCTAAAGGTGGAAGAATAATGGTACTAAAGTCGGCACGACCAGATACACTAGGAGAGTTGTGGAGAATTGCTTCTCTTGGTCTCTCAAATATGGGTGCCCCCTTACCCAAACATGGGGTTTCAATGTAATGGCCACGAGGTGTATGTGGTGCGGCCGCATGGGTTCGATGTAAGGGGGAATATATAAAGTCATGGGTGGGTATTTCTTCCATAATGTCGTCATCGTGATAGAAGATGGGGTGACTGGTGGAAGAAAGACTACCTGATGCAGCGAAGCTACCTGACTCATCATCATGAGAAGAGAGGTTCACATGCGCATCGCCAAAAGGGGTGACGGAAGAGTAAGAAGATAAAGGATCTACTAATGTTGAGCCTTGGGTGATCGCTGAAGGAAGGTCAAGTGAAACAACAGGGGAGGAGTTAGAAGGAATGTTCCCCGAGGGTCTCATGGATGATGATAGGTAGAAAATGTTGGACGAAGGTTCTATCATCTTTCCATCAGGAGGGGGAATGTCAATGGGAGAAGTCATGTCAGGTATTTTTGCCGAAGAAAAACACGCAAATAGGGGAGAGGTGGACTGGTTGCGCTTGGCCTCGAATTGGCGGACCGCGGCTAGAGAGGTGCGGAAGTCCTTGAGGCGGGAACAAAGGTGGGTGTAATGGCCATGGAGATCACACAAAGCGCAGGGGTGGTTGGTGTGAATAGTATTGCGGTTCTTGGCCGTGGTCGTGGAAGAAAAAAAGGCTTTAGGGAACGTGATATTAAACATGTGCTTGAGATGAGGCAGTTCAGGACAGGTATGGATGGTGTGACCAACAACATCACACAAAGCACACTGGATGGTATGCTTTGGAGGCCGAGGAGGGGCAGGGTTTGTTGGGGTAGCCTTGTCCTTTGATGCCCCCCTGCGAGCTTTTCCATTCTTACCCGAAGCGGTCGCAATAGGAGGTGGTTCCTGTTGAGGTGACTGAGGCACTGTTGCAGTGGGAGAAGTCATGGGGACTGGTTGAACCGTGGTCAAAGCAAGATAATGTTTGGGTTGACCAGGCGGGGTAGTGGATGGAGGGTCAAGGTACCAGACAGGTATGCTCAGCGTCAAATTGGGGAGGGAGAGGGTGGCCATGATGGGAACCGAATAGACTCCGGGAGGGGGAGCAAGGAAAGGTATCTGACCAGCAAGGTAATGGCCAGGAGGGACGGCTCCAAGATGGTTGAGACCTGGTGGAACCAACCCAGGAGGATAGAGGGGCTCATGGGTAACAGTTGTAGGAGAAGGGCCAAAAGGAAGAAGTCTAGCTGGCTGAGGCAAAGGGCTAGGAGCGGGTTGCGGCGGGCGAGGTTGAGGTTGCTAACTAGCCGAAGCGGACTGCTTAAGGTTGGCCCGAGACGATTGCATCATGCAAACATTCGCTAAGTTGGGATCAGAGGCAGGAGGAGGAGGAAGACCAGGGAAGGTTCCAAGCAAGGAGGAGTCTTTTTAGACGCCAGGGGAGACACTGGTCAAAGAATCAACAGTTTGCTTATTGGCTACAGAAGAGATGATCAACTCAGGGGAGGTCTGAGATTTAGGCTCATGATATATCAACTGGTCAATAGTGACTATCTTTCCATTATGAGGGAAAACCATATTGCGATGAACCGCGGATGGGATAGCAGACATGGCATAGGTGTAGCTACACCCCAAAATAATGTTGTAATCGATAGGGGCGTCGATGACTTCAACGTCAACACAAACAGTCTTGCACGCAAGAGTGATAGGATAGTTGCGGAAAAGGCCAATGGGCTGGGAGGCGTGGCCATCCCACGCTCAAAGAGTGATCATGGGAGGGGCCAACTCAGGAGATCCGAGTTGTTTCCAAACCGAAGCAGACATCACACAAGTGGATGCCCCCCTCATCAATGATGCACCGGGAAATGTTTGCGTTCCGGATTTTGACTGGGATTTGGAAAGCTACGGAAGCAGGAAGAGGAGGAGACTCTGACTGATGGGCGTCGAAAACAATCAATTGGTCATCTGCGGGATCTACAGCACCCAGGGAAGATAGTAAAGCTTTTCTTTGAGAGGGGCACAACTGGAGGAGTTCCAGCATTGAAATGGCAGCAAGAGATATGGCCAGCTCATCTACTATGCTATATGAATGGGCAGCTCGGTCAGAAGCAGCATTTCGGAGTAATGGTCCCTTAGGAATCTTGGTATGAACCTCGGCTTCGGGCTGAGGGATATGCAAGGGACCATTAGTTGTCGAAAGAGGCTCTGTAGAACCTAAAGAGGGTGACTTGGGGACAGATGGAGCAAGAGGCTGGGGGTACGGACGGGATTGAGTTTGAAGGTTAAGGTCGACGGTTATAGGTTGGTCAAAGTTCATCATGAGGATCTGGTAATCAGAGGTACCATATGGAGGAGGTTGAGTGGTTACTGGTCCGTGAGGTGGTTGGGTAGCCACAAATCCCTTCTGTGCATCCACTTGCTCTTGAGGGGGCGGTGACTATTGTTGCGGGGGTTGAGAAGAAAAGGGAGGCGGGGGTGCGAATGCTGGAGGAGCTGGAGCACTAGGCTGCGAATATGGATGATAATGAGGTTGGGTAACAGTGTGGTAAACCGGAGGTTGGGTAGAAAGAGTAGGCATGCAGGATCCTGGATGCGTGCTACCGGGAGGGGGAGAAGTGCAAGAGGTGGTGCCCCCTCCCCCAGGAAAACCATAGCTCATGGGAGGTTGAGCGGATGGGTGAGAGAGAGCTCCAAAAATACCGTCAGTGGCATGAGGTACCCCCGGTGTGTTAGTGCCACCGGGTCTGGGGAGGTCAGGAAGGACGGTATAAAAATAACCAGATTGAGCATAGATCAAGTCATATTTCAAGGCTATTTGGAGGGCGGCTTCTTCGGTTTGAGGAAAATGGGATGTGACATCTTTGCTGATGGCGGGTAAGAGAGATCTAAGGAACCAGTCCATGTAGACACGGTCTTTGAAGGTAGGGGCTTGACATAGGCTCTTTCTTCTCCGCCATTCTTTAACGTGATCGAATAGGCGGGTCGCAGATGATTGACAGAAAGAAGTCAAAAGTTCGATACCAGTGTCATAACGAGGGGGAAGTTGGAAATAAGATAAGAAGGAGCGGGCAAGGATCGCAAAGGTGTTATGGGAAGAGGCGGGCTGGTCAACATACCACTTAGAAGCTTCGCCTATAAGCGTGCGTTGGAACAACTGAAGACGGATGGAATCATCGGTAATGGAATTGGATGAACACCGCATGTGGAAAGATCGGATATGGTTAGAGGGATCTTCACCAGCAAGACCTTCGAACTTGGGAATGTTGGAGGGGAGCTTGGGTGGCATAGCAGGCCAACTAACATCGTGGCAGATAGGATCATTGATCAGCTGATTGAAGTAGGGGAGACTAAGGCCGGCCATATAAGGGAGCAATGGGGCAGTCGAGGTAGGTCCCGTAGTGGTTCCACTGGAAACGGACCCAGCAATAGAACTGGGGTTGCCGCTGGCACTAGGCCCTGAACTAGACATGGTGAAGGTAACAGGGGGAGAACCCGAACAATCAAAAGAAGATTCGGAGTGCGGACACGGGGGAAGACTTACTCGATGACGACGGGAAGGAGGAAGTCGACCAACCGGAAACTGAGGGTGAAGGCCAAGAAGTCTCCGGGAGAAGCGCCTTGGGGGCACAATGATGACAGGAAGAAGAAAAACCAACAAGGGCAGGGAGGGACAAAATCAAGTGAGGTCGAGGGCAGAGAGGTGTAGTGACAATTTATTTTTAAGTCTTTGCCAGGCAGTGTTAACCATGCTCTTCTTCACTTAGGGTCAGTGTGTGGCATGTGTTGATTTTAATTTTTTAAACCCAGACGTTTTGAGAGTAAAAGAAAAAGTGTGTTGCGTAACTGAAAATAAATATGTAAATAACAGTATATAATGTTGAAATAATAGAAAATTTAACAGCTTACAATCCGTCGATCTAACCCAAGAAGGCGGGTCTCTCAAAACTAGTCTAAAAAGAGGGAAAAATCTAGTCAAAACACACGAAAAAGAGGTCGATAGATCTAAGGTTGGGAGGGACAGGGATCTAAAGGATAAATCTGCTGGAAAGAGATGCAGAGAACAACAAAGAGGCAGAGGCAAGGTTGTTGTAACAAAAGGGGAAATCAACTAAAAGGAGGAGGGACGAAGAGGTGGCCCTAGAGGTAAACCCAAAAAAAACTATATGAGGTGATTTGAAAGGGATAAGAGCTAATCTAAAAGGATCTGAAAAGGAAGTATCAGATCTGACAATAAGAAGGCTGAAGCACTGAAAATTCAGACGTCTGAAACAGCTAAAACTCTCCCACCAAAAGTGGAGGGTACTAAAGCCCTAAGGGGAAATATTCCCACTTAGTTGAGTGAAACAGATCAGAAACAGGTCTAAATGGGCAGAGACGGAGGCTGGAAAACCCTGACAGAAGCTTCAGACAAACCCAGAAAAATTGTTGGAAAATTGCATAAAAAAGTGCAGGTCACAAGTTCTGACCTGTTTTCAGTCCAGGTCGCAGGTTTGGGGCAGAAAAGTGCGTCCTCAGGTCCAGGTCATAGCTTTTGGGCCAATAAGTGCGACCTGCAAATCCAAGTCTCTCGGCGGCAGATTTCAGAAAAAAAGTGTTGTCTCAGCTGCGGCTGATGTCGATCACCTGCGCAATAGGGCTAGAAACACATGGAAGTTAAAAAAATTTAATGTTTGAGGTTTTTAGGGGTGAAAAGCACCATAAAAATAGGAAAAACAAAAAACTGAAGAGAAACCCTAGGGTCTGAAATAGCTAGATATGCAGGAATAGATAAAACGACAACGGTCGCAAAAGAAAACCTGTGTGGAGTCACCAATTGTTAGTATGAATCTTTCGTCGTAAAAGATCACTTTAGATATGCATAACAAATAGCCCTAACATCAATTATGGCTGCCAAATATCTTTAAATATGCAATCAGGTGATCCAAATAATGTTGCACAAGTCCAGATCTAAGCATAAAAAGACATTAAGCAGATAAAATAAAATATGGCTCCATGCATCCAATAGACAAGACAAGAACGATATATTTGAAAGAATTTTTATATTATATTAAAAGGGGGCACCTGAGAGGAAAACAAGAAAGGTGTTTTCTGGTTCTCCTCAATGGGATGGGTTCTTGACAGTCCTCGGCACTTCATATCTAGAATCTCTCTCTCTTGTTGGTGTAGAAAACCCAGACAAACATAGAACTCACTGGGAGCTCACAAGACAAAAATGGAGAAAATGTGACCAAGTGTATAGATCCAGGGTGATCTTTAGGTAACAAAAGGTGACTAATGAATGGGGAAAACCCTTCTATTTATAACAAAATATTGGGGCGATCTAGAACTTGGTGCATGAATAAATATTATTAATCAAATTCTAGAACCACCCTTTATGAATATTTTATTATATTTGTTGGAGGGAAAAGGATTTTTGACTTGGGTCAATTCCTTTATCTATAAATAATAAATAAATAAATGATTTATTTACTATTTTAAGGAAATGGTGGGAATATAATTAAATAAATAATTATTTATTTAATTATTTATAAATGATTTAGTCAAATTTAACTAGGAATGTTATTTAAATAGGATTTAAATAACTTATTCCTAGGAAATAATCAAATAAATAAGGATTTATTTAATTGATTTCCTTTTTTTGGGTTAAATATGACCAGGAAATATAAACAAATATATATTTGTTTATTATTTCCTTTTGGGGTTTCCTGTTTAGACCATAAACAACTTAATAAAGGTGTTTTACTAAGTTGTTTCACATAGTGAAAGCAATTTTACTTAGGGTAAAATTGGTCTTACATGGTGTACTTGGGTTCATCTAATGATAGTAGGTTAGATGACCAAAAAATGGTGTAAAAACATTTGCTAGGTTGTTGATTTGAATTGGTACAAATTTTTTGGCTTGTTGGATGGGTGACACATGGTTAGCCAGGAGGCTACCACGTGTCCCCTATACGGAGGATCAAAATTTTATTTGGGTCAAGGGGGTTTGACCCCGTGACCTCTGGCGCACCCACAAAAATCATCAATCAAATATGCTATTGGGTGTTACTTACCATATAAAGGGTGGTAGTAATATTTAAACTTTACAAATGTTGCACATGGGGGGGGCGGGCAAGACCGCCAACGGTCCCAACCCGCCGGTGGCCCCATTTGTAATGGTCACGTGACGGAAAACAACACCGTGACATCAAATGTTGAACTGACAGCTACGTAACCACATCTCTGGCAGACTATACTCAAAGGTTATCACATGCAAACAGGTTCCATTAAATGTGCCAGCGGTTTATGGAACTCGGCCTCCAACGCGGTTCCCCTCCAAAGTTTTTAATGCGGAGATGTAACAAGACCGCGAGGTTTAAGGGGGTTTGGCTTGTGACCACCCTACCCCTTAAACATTTAACTTAAATGCAAACGGTTAATGTGGCATAGGTTAAGCATGTCATTTAAATTAGGATGAATTTTCTATTTTAACTGCAGTTAAAATGCAGTTCTCCACATTGAGTGGAGCATCTGTAGTTGTCATTGGGAAAATCCCTAGGGAGGTCAATTTTCGACCAATTTGGGTGAAACAAGAGTCTATCTACACTAATTTGAGCATTCTGGAGCCATTGGTGTAGAGAAAATAGCCATTGGAGTCTTGTAAACACATGTATTTTCAATTTTGAGCATAATGACAAAGCGAGACATGCCATTGGGAGTTGGACCAGCAGATGTAGCCAAGGAGGGGTGAACTGCTTCATCATGCCTACTGTGTAAATCTTATGTGTGATGTTATTTCTCTGCTATACACTATTTTTTAGTGTTATTTAAGCTTATTTACATTCTTAAAACTCACAAATTCATCTATGTTTCATGGCTAAATTACTCATTTCTTAAGCAAACAAATAGAGACAAATTGTACATGTTTTATAACTGAAAAGACACTTAACACAACAAACTGATACAGTCCTTTCAGATCAGTTTATTAGTAGATGGGAAAGAAATAAAAATCCTCTCCAGATATTATCTGAATATAAGAATATTAGAAGAGCTCCTAATGAATCTATTCAGGATTACTATATTAGGTTTAACAACATTTACAATGCAATTCCAGCGAATATCAAACCTCCACCAGACTTAGCCCTAATTAAATTTCCATATGGTTTTGACACTGATATTTCCTATCAATTATGAGAAAGAAACCCTGAAACTTTAGAATAGATGCAGAGTAATGCAGTTAGTGTAGAAGCTAACTTACTAGCTAAAAGATCTAGGATGAGAAATGAAAGGAGAGTGACCTCTAAGGAAAAACCATCCACTTCAGATAATAATATAGATTGTTTATCTAAAAATTTAGAAAGACTAATGGATAGATTATAGAACATGGAAAGAAAACCTCAGTGGGAAAATCAACAAGGTCCTCAAATTAGAAACCCCAACTTTAGGAAAAATCCTAATACTGGTAAATCAAGAGAATTAGTACCCAATCAATAGATTAGACCACCTTTGCTGAAAATTCACAATAGCATGAAGAAGAACAAGACACCCAGATAAACTTGATGGGAATAAACAATGAAGATGCCATTTTTCTCACCTAGGAAGAACAAGAGTTGTACATGTTACAACAATTACAGTTAGATTCTGGAGAATCCTTTGACTACAAACAAGGCTATGAATCTGCTATCTACAAATTTCATAAAGAGTATAGCCTTAGAAAAAAAAAAGAACACAGAGGTTCCTATTAATAAATCATTCCAAACCCAAATTAAGAAAACAATAGAATCTCATGTGACCAAATTTCTACAAATTCTCCCTAGATAAACTCAGAAATATTCCACCCAAAATATTGTAGACATCACATCAACTGCTACTCAAACTTCAATTGCTACTCAAAATGTTACAAACAAGAAAATTGAAAACAAAGAAGTTGATACACAAACTGAATTACCAAGTGTTGATAAAGAAGACAAAACCACACAAACCATAATTGGTAAAAATGAAATGATTAAACCAGACAAAACTCAAATTCCATTCAATATCAAAAGTGAGATAGAAAAATTGAAAATACTAGTTCCTTTAACAAAGCTAGTGAAAAATGACTCATACAAGGTGAAACATTAAGCTTAGCTGAAGGTGAAGATGTTGTCAACCTCAATGATGATCAACCTGAGTTATTATTTGGTCCTGAAGTAGATGGAAAACATCAACAAGGGAGTGTCCCTCCATTCTATATTAGCCCAAACATTCATGATAAAATCTTACATAATGCTATGTTAGATTCAGGAGCATCTCATAAATTAATGCCTAAAGCAGTCATGGAAAAATTAAACTTAGACATCACTAGACCCTACAAGGACCTTTTCTCTTTTAACTCTAGTCAAGTCAAATTCCTTGGCCTGATTAACTCTAGTCCAATTCCCAGCAAAGAGTATTTTCATGGACATAGTAGTTACCTCTGATATTTCTTTTAAACACTTAGAACAGCCTTTGGAAAATTAAGAGTGATAACAGGATGTATTGGACTCCACTCATAACTGGTGTAACAAGGTTGCTCGGGCTAGGCATAGTATAAATAGTAGGGTGACCAATTAGTTGTGTAGTACTAACCGTAGGCATGGGAAGTGATGGTGGAGAAAAATTGTCCACAAAGGACCATGACCCATTAGTCACCACAGGAATATTGAATGTGGGAACTGACGAAGACATGACAAGTACAGGTGCTACCTGAACCAACATTGGACCAAGAGGATTAGTGAGGGGAGGATTGCAAGCAGGTACAACTCCTTCGTGAAACAATTCCTCGGGAAATAAGGTTTCTGATGCAGCAGAGGTATAAGAAAGTTGTATGCACTATTCTTTTTCTTTTTTTAACACCGAAATAAAGATCAACCAAACCCCAACAAAAATATAGTTGGGTTACAAGAGGACAATCCATCAATTGAAAATTAAATGGAGGACTTCCCTAAGTTGTAGGCATGCGAAAATTGTTCTGGCAATCTACAAAAAAACCCAATACCAAATAACCAACCGCAGATTGCATTCATGTGAAAGTCATTTTGGCAATCTTCAGCAACCATAATACCAATACCCAAGCGCAGTGCTTTGTGGCACAAGCGAAGCTCCAGACTCCTTTCCACAACGCCAAACTCCTATACACAGATGTGTGTTTTGGCCGAATCTCCTTTGGATTTTTTTTTTAATAGTTTATTTTTTTACTTAGACAGTCGTAGAGCCCGATCTATATTTTTCCTGACTAAAATATCGCGGAATTGCCACTAGATTCATGCTCCCAAATATGTGGTTGATCAAAGTAATCATCGAACTGAGTTGTATCAAATGAATCGGACCAGAATCATATCTTTGTGCGTTAATTAGCTGAGGTATCTGATATACGAGGAAAAACCGAAATATCTATCATGAATTGGTTGTCTTCGTGTTAAATAAGACACCACACTGTCATCATCATTTAAAATAGAAATCTTGATGCATAGAAAACAAAGTATCTCTATTACGACATTG
The DNA here is from genome assembly GCA_034641835.2 of Pinus albicaulis. Taxonomy (NCBI): domain Eukaryota; kingdom Viridiplantae; phylum Streptophyta; class Pinopsida; order Pinales; family Pinaceae; genus Pinus; species Pinus albicaulis. The sequence continues at coordinate 155,623,897 of CM076583.1, read as the reverse complement.
ATCAATTCATTACATTAATGGACTCTCTATTTTTGTTTAACACACTCCTCTTCTCTCTTGATTACAATCCAATAAACAAAAAAATCAATCCTTTCTCCCTAATGACAATCAGAAAACAAATCCTTAAGTACAGTGTCTCCTTCCACAAATGAAGGCTTTTTCTATTTTTTTGAAACATAATCCTAATATAACTTAATGAATCAGCTACTAGGCTAGATCTCCTCATAAGGAGGATCATCTTGCCATTTATTTCTATTTTCCTCATATTTTTAACAACAAACTAACTACTACATATTTAATAACTAATAAGAACTTAATAATATTTTTTTTTCTCCACTACTTGTTAACCACAACATGTTATCACACTATCACATTGTTGGCTAAGTCTAGATTCTCCTGCATCAGACTTCCAAGGAGGAAAAATATTGTTCCATCATGTCTTCTCAATCCACTTGATATTTGTGTAACTCTATAGCTATCATCCAATTGGCATATTCATCTGGCTGCCCCTTCCATTTAACTAAGTATTGATAATATGTTTGGCTCCTTGTCTTCTTTGCTACTCTTTTATCCAGAATAGCTTCCACTTCCTTATTTGTCGTTTTTGGAATTTTCTCCTCCCATTTTGGGGTATCAACCGTCTTTTCTGTAAATTCATATTGTAGCTCTGCCACTCTGGCTCCTTGTATGGGTACAAATCTGCAATATTGAATATAGATGATATACCAATCCCTTTTGGTAGCTCAACCTCATAGGCATTGGTTGAAAACTTTCTCATAATTCTACACAGTCCTATGTTTTTCATCTTTAATTTGTTATAAGTCCAATAGGAAACCTTTCCTTTATCGGGTAAACCATGACTAGATCGCCCACTTGAAATTATTTTTCTTTCCGCTTCATATCATCTCTCTGTTTTTATTTTCTGTTGCTTTCCTGCAATCTCTCTTTGACATCTTCTTGTAGTTTTAGCATCTTCTCTGCAAACTCTTCAGCCTTTGCACTCCTTGTATCTTGTTTGCCCAAATTTCTAAGCTCATACACACATCTTGGATTCATCCCAAAAACAATCTATAATGGACTCATCCCAGTACTCCGATTAGGAGTATCATTATAAGAAAACTCAGCTTGAGCAAGTGCTAAATCCCATTGCTTAGGATTTTGATAAAATAAGCTCCTCGATATGTTTCCCAAGCTTCTATTTACTACTTCGGTTTTTCCATCCGTTTGAAGATGATAGGTTGAACTAAAACTAAGGTTTGCACCTAGTTTCTTCCAAAAATTTATCCAGAAATTCCTAACAAACTTTGTATCCCTGTCAGACACAATAGTTATAGGCAATCCATGTAACCTTACAATTTCTGAAAAAAAAAAGAAAAAAAAAGAAGAAGATTAGCAATATGAGTTGCATCACTAGTCTTCTTGCATGCAATGAAATGAGCCAATTTAGAAAAGCTATCTACCACAACATAAATGGAGTCATTTCCTCTTCGATTTTTGGGAAAACCCAAAACAAAATCCATACTAACTGCATCCCATGGTCAGTTTGGTATTGGAAATGGTTGGTACAATCCGATATTTTGGCTTCTCCCTTTAGCATGCTGGAAAATCCTTCATTTATCAACATATCTCTTAACATAAGTTTGCATCTTTGGCCAATAGTAAAAAGCATTTACCTGAGCAAATGTCTTGTCTTGTCCAAAGTGTCCAGATAAGCCTCCATTGTGTTTTTCCTTAATTATGTTTTCCCTCATAGAACATTTGGGAATACATAGTTTGTTATTTTTAAATAGAAAACCTTCTTGGATAAGATAATCTAACCACTGGCTTCTATTATGAATTTCTGGATTTCGCACAGCTATATAGATATCTTTAAATTTTGCATCTTCTCTATACATTTCAACCATTTCTTCAAATCCTACAACACCAATTTTTAATTCCCACACAATTAAATTCACTCTACTTAAAGCATCAGCAACTTTGTTCAACTGATGGATTGTATGCTTAATCACAAAATTAAAACTCTGCAAAAACTCTACCTACATGGCATGCTTTTGGTTCAGTTTTAGCTAGTTATTTATGAACTGTAATCCATGATTATCAGAATATAATACGAACTCTTTTGGTAGCAAATAATGTCTCCATTTTTTTAAAGCTTGCACAATAGCACAAAACTATTAGCTTCATTCAGTTTCTCACTTAAATATGCTATTGGCATCTTTTCTTGACTTAAAATTGCTCCAATTGCAACTCCGCTAGCATCAATTTCAACTTGAAAAAGTTTTTCAAAATCTGGCAAAGCCAAAACTAGTTTTTCTTTAATTTTCTTCTTCAACAACTTAAAGTTTCAGTCTACTATTTATGTCCACTTAAATGGTTGATTAGTTTCCTTCATTGTTTCAATAATTGGTGCACATCTCTGACGAAAACTTCTGATAAATTTCCTGTAGAAACTTGCAAGACTGTGAAAGCTTCTTACTGTATGCTCAACTTAGTGTTCCTAAATTGATGTCATAAATTTTCAACCAGGGCTAGTAAACTGTTGAAGTGAAGTGCACTATATGTGCCTAGGTATCTGTTTCTTAATTCGTTGTGTTTAGTGTTTTTCTAGTGTTTTTGGTTTTGTGTTTTTATGCTAAGAGAAAAAAGAACTAAGTGTTGGTAAAGAGAATTTGTTGGTCACACTAAAACAGAACAAAATCTATTCTAAACTATGTATGGCACTTAAGAACAGAAAATGAAAAAATTGACAAGAAAAAATAACTCATAACATGAACTCAGTCCAATTCATTCATTAGAAGTATATTGGAACAACTTGAGAAAAGGATGGGTTTAATGCAATGTTCTTCTAAGTAAACAACAACCTACAATATCACAAAGAAAACCTCATCCATGGTTAGAAATTTGTTGGAACACATTTGGAAAAGATTATCTGCAACATAAAGAGGAATTCTACTCTAAATTAACTTATGACACTAAAATTAATCCATTCTACAACTCAAAATATCACTATTAAGCCTCATTCGAGAGTTAGAAATCTTTTGGAATAGCTTTGGAAAAGAGGCAGTTTGTAAAATTATGAGAAATTGCAGAACAGTCAAGACTTCAAAATGACATTACCAATTCTTGTTCCTATGGTAATGATTTATTAGTAGAGATTAAGAACAAGAGTAGTTTGTAAATAATGAAGGTCATTAAGTCTAATTTAACAAAACTAGAGTACAACTAGCTAATAAAACTTGAAATACGATGAATAGAACTGAACTAGAATGCAATGAATCAAACTTGAAATACAGTGAACAGAACTGAACTAGAGTGCAATTAACCTCCGGATTATTACAGCTGAACTAAAATGAAACTAATCTCTAAAATACTACAGCTATATCTCATTCAGTGTTAGTGATATTTTGGAACAATTCGTAAGAACAAGACTAGCTGTATAATTCGAGGTAAGTGAGCATAAAACATAAAGTTCAGAAAACTGCCTAAATTAGGAACGAAACAGAGCTAAAGTTACTTATCTAAACAATATGCACATATCTTCTCGGGCAGTAGAAGCCCTCTACCACCATATTAGCACACAAATCTCCTCAAGATTGCCTCAGATCATGTATTAAAGTGGTTCTTCTTTCATTAAAGGAAAATGCTTCAAAAAGAGAGTATTACGGTCTTGGACAACTTAACAATAAAACATCAATCTAGCTAACTGTCTCTCGGTTTCCCAAGTTATTCTTATATGAGAAATACATAACTGCTCTGGAGAAGAAATAGGTATAAGTGTCTTTTTCAATCAAAATCAAATTAGAACTCTTGTGGAGGCCTCGTACTTTGCTAAAGACATCTGTAGAGTCCTTGTCCTGGCAGCAATCTACTTCTTAGTTTGGGTCTCCTCCACGTGCATAACCACCTATAGATTCTTGCTCAGACTTCGTAGAGGGCAAGAAATGATGTAGGAGTGTTGTGGAATTCAACCATATGTGTTTTTCCTTTAAGTGACACCTATAACCTGTGTGAACATGAAGATAGTTGCGGAATAGGCGACTAACTACAGAATGACTGCATTCTGTAGCTAAGTCTAGTCAAAAATTACTACAACAACAAAACCACGAAAATATAGCAAGTCAGTCATTGTATGCATTCCTAAAGTGACTTTAATCAATCCTATTGATATTTTAAGCCTATAATTAGTAAGGGACAAAGGAAATGAAGTGAAATTTGGTGAAATAAAAGCACATCTTTGGGGCTCAACACTTACCTCAAATATGTTTCTTGTAGTTGGTCAATTCAAGATTGCTTGGACTTTTTCTGGATCCATTTTCAAGCCTTCTTTAGAAACTATGAATCCCAAATAAACTAGCTCTTCCTTCATAAAACTACATTTATTCAAAATTATTAGCAGCTTCTCTTTTTGAAAAGTTTTAGAACCAAATTAATGTGCTCCAGATGTTCTTCTTTACTTCGACCAAAAATTAAAATGTCATCAAGATAAACAATTAAAAACTTGTCTTCATACTCCTTCAAGACTTCCTTCATTAATCTCATGAATTTGTTGGGTGCATTATTGAGCCCAAAAGGCATCACTAACCATTCATACAATCCACCGTTTATTTTGAAGAGAGTCTTCCACTCATCCCCTTTTCTAATCCTTATCTAATGATAACCTCTTTTCAAATCTATTTTAGTAAAACATTTTGACCCACTCAAGAAATCCATTAAATCATCCATGTGTGGTAAGGGAAAATGATATGTGATGATGATTTTCTTTATGGCTCTATAATCTGTACACATGTGCCATTCACCAACTTTCTTTGGATTGAGTATTGTTGGTACAGGACATGGAATAAGGCTCTCTCTTATCAACCCCTTATCCATCAATTCCTGCACTTGTCTCCCAACTTTTGCATTCTCATGAGGAGTTAACCTGTATGTTTCTTTATTCGGTAAACTTGCTCCAGGTATTAGATCAATGTGATGACTAATACTCTTGATTGGTGGTAATGCATTTGGAAACTCATCCACACCAATATCAACAAAATCATTCGACAAATTTTTAGTTCGTCAGATAAATCATCTAAATTTGTGGAGGTCATAATTACCTTGGGTTTTCCTACAACAACAAAATGCATCTCCTCATTCTTCTCGACTTCTTGCAGTAGTTATTTCCCACTCATCAGCATAACACTTTTTCCAGGCACTTCTTTTTCTGCTTCATCCTTCAATGGCAGCAGTGTATGTTTATTTCCATCCTTCTCTAGAGTGTAAGTATTTCTCCGCCCATCATGCATAGCTTTTCGATGAAACTGCCAAGGTCTTCCCAACAGTATGTGGCATACATCCATCAACATTACATTACATAATATAACATCCTTGTAAGTACCAATATGGATCTCTACCTAGCATTGTTCGGTCACAATAAGCTGATGTCATTTTTGTAGCCATGATACCTTATATGGAGTAGGGTGTACCATTTTCACCAATCCCAACTTGTCCACCATCTCTGTAGAAACAAGTTTATCAGTGCTTCCACTGTCAATTACCACTTTACAGCATTTTCCTTTGGACTTGCATATAGTCCTAAATAGAATTAGGGGAATTTTGAGGTCTAAAATGGACCTCCTAAGGAAATTATAAAATAATAGTGAAAATAATAGAATAATATTTGATTACATCATCAAATTTTAGAGGGGAAAAATAAAAAACTACATTTTCAACTCGTATTTTCAACTTATCTCCTAATTTTTTTACTCAAATTTCGAGCGGGAGTACTCGTTGGATGCAAAATTTAATTCCACATCCAAGGAGTACCCATGTTTCATACTTTCGCTGGACCCTTCTACATGAGAAATGAGAAATACATGAAAAACGTGATTGCAATCATGTTTTTCATGTATTTCTCATTTTTTGTGTAGTAGGGTCCATAAAAAGTATGCAACATTGGTACTCCTTGGATGAGGAATTAAATTTTGCATTAAACGAGGATTCTTGCTCTAAATTTGAGTAAACAATTTGGGAGATAAGTTGAAAATATGAGTTGAAAAACTAGTTTTATTATTTTATTATTTTTTAATCTTTTTACTCTTTTACTTAAAAAATGGTGAATCATCCGCCATGGTTGACATCATCATCTTGAATCCTAATGGTTCTTATAAATTTCATTTTGGTTGTACATTTTTCTTTGGAGGCCCATTTTAGACTTGAAAACTCCCCTAATGGATTCTTCCTCTGAGCTAGCTCTCCTACCTCTTTTTCTGCTTTAAGAAATACCCTTTTCAATAACAAGGATTCTTCTACTTCTGGTGGTTCTTCTTTACTTGCAATCTGAGGATTTTCTTTCATTGCCTCAACCACATTCACATTTCGTTGATTTGCTGCTTTATTATGAGGACAGTCCCATGATCCATGTCCCAATTCTCCACATGTGTAACACCGAATTTCTCTTCCTCTACCTCTACCTCTGGGTGAAAATATCCCTCTACCAAATTCTCCTCTCTCCGACGGTCTACTACTCGAACCCCCTACTTCATTCTGTGAGTGTTGGAATCTTGATCTGGAATCTCCTCTTCCTCTTGGCGGACTTTTACCTCTATACCTCTGACTTTGCTTCCTCAACATTTTTTCTTCTGCCTTCAAAGTTGTCTGATAAGCATCTTCATTTGTCTTCAGACTCAATAAATTGATTTCGTCTTGCATATCATATCTCAAGTCATTGATATATCTGGCTACCTTTTCTACGTCATCCTTGGCATGTCCTTCTCTAATGCTCAGCTTGTAAAACTACTTTGTGTCCTCCTTGATAGTCATTCCTTTCTGCCTCAAGTTTTGTAATTGTCTGAAAAGATTTAACTGATAATATTTTGGCATGAATTTACCTTTCAATTTACTCACCATTTTATCCCACTGCTTGATCTTGGGCTTTCCCTTTTTCTCTTTGGATAATTGTAGCTCATCCCACTACATGGTTGCATGGCCCTTCAATCTGGTAGCTGCAAATTTCACCTTATTTTTATCATCGACCTCCTCATAGTCGAAATACTTGTCTAATGAACTGATCCAGTCCATCAGCTCTTCCACATTAAGGTTCCTATCATACAAAGGTATTTCCACCTTTGGTCTTCCACTAGCCTTTGCCAATATCTTGAAAAATTTAGTTTCCTTGCTTTCTTCCTCTTCTTCTTCCTCAGAAGATTCCTCTGCAGCACTCACATCTCCCTCATCAGGTGCTCTCCTCTTAGCAGTTTCCATTATCTCCATCCTTGTACGAAGGTGTCGAATCTCTTCTAGAAAAACTGCAATGGCTACAGGTATTCCTCAACCTATGCCAGCTCCTCTCCTAGGTGGCATGTTTACTGTGGCAAAACTTAATCCCTGTCACTCTTATACCAAATGATGCAGCAGAGGTATAAGAAAATTGTATGCACTGTTATTTTTATGTTTTTAACACCAACACAAGGATCAATCGAACCCCAAAAAAGCTATAGTTGGGTTACAAGAGGACAATCCATCATTTTAAAATTAAATGGAGGACTTTCCTAAGTTGCAGGCATGCGAAAATCATTCTGGAAATCTACAGCAAAACCCAATACCAAATACCCAAACGCAGATTGAATACATGTGAAAGTAGTTTTGGAAATCTTCAATAAACATAATACCAATACCCAAGTGTAGTGCTTTGTGGCACAAGCGAAGCTCCAGACCCCTATCCATAGCGCCAGACTCCTATACACAGATGTGTGTTTTGGCCGGATCTCCTCTAGATTTTTTTCTTAGTTTTTTTTTTACTCAGATAGTCATAGAGCCCGATCTAGATGTTTCCTGACTAAAATCGCAGAATTTCCACCGGATTCATGCTCCCAAATACGCGGTTGATCAAAGTAATGATCTAATTGAGTTGTCTCGAATGAATTGGACCAGAATTGGATCTCTACGCATTAATTAGCTAAGGTATCTGATATACGAGGAAAAAATGAACTATCTATCATGAATTGGTTGTCTTCATGTTAAATAAAACACCACATTGTCATCATCATTTAAAACAGAAATGTTGATGCATAGAAAACATAGTATCTCTATTATGGAATTGATCGATTCATTACATTAATGCACTCTCTGTTTTTTTTTAACACACTCCTCTTCTCTCTCGATTACAATCCAATAAATAAAAAAATAAATCCTTTCTCCCTAATTACAATCATAAAAAATAAATAAATAAATAAATAAAAATAAAAATAAAAAATAAAAAAATAAAAAAATAAAAATCCTTTAACTGTCTCCTTCCACAAATGAAGGAGTTTTCTATTTTTTTGAAACATAATCCTAATATAACTTAATGACTCAGCTACTAGGCTGGATCTCCTCGTAGGGAGGATCATCTTGCCATTTATTTCTATTTTATTCATATTTTTAACAACAAACTAACTACTACATAATTAATAACTAATAAGAACTAATAATCAATTTTTTTTTCTCCACTCCTTGTTAACCACAACATGTGATCACACTATTACATTGCTGGCTAAGTCTAGATGCTCCTACATCAGTTTCTTGGGAGGTGTTATGTGATTCAGTGTTGGACACTGGAGACTTACTTCCTGAAGAGGGAGAATCTGACTCACCAAAGCTGTACAGGTCCTCCAGGGTCAGTGGAGGAAGACCCCGTTGTCATCTAGATAGACAACAAGGGCCGAATGTAGCCACAGTGACCAATATATTTTATCAAAAAAAAAAATATAAAGTGATATTTTTTATAGTCTCAATGTAAAAAATCCAGCACCTAAAAATCAAAAAATACTCTAAAGGAAATCAGCAAGCAGCCATGGAACATAACTCTATCTGATAACCACCACTAGCTGGAGATGAAACTCAGTATCACAATGCCTAAAATAGAGATTTAGCCAAATGTACTGTTATGATTACTCTTGAACTTCACCTGAACATCGGTAAGAAGGGGCCAAGTACTCTCGTGAAGATGAGCACCCTCCCAAAAAACCAAAGACGAAGTAGGTTTGTCTATGTAGGTACCAAAGTAGCCTGCCTTAGTCACCTTGTGTTTTTCCCTCAAAATTCTAGCCACTAAGGTTACCTCAAATCATAGACACCACCAAGGGGGTCACGGTCGTGGATAGTACATTGTGTGGGTAGGACACCTGTGTCCCTGACTCAATTCTGATATCCCCGAGGGGATCCCCAGTACCCAAAATACCCATCGAAGGCAGGCTACCTTCTCTCACACTCTGATGTTGTTTCACGCTTAACTCTTTTGTTAGGGGAGAGGTCCTAGATGATATCAGTTCAGTAGGATTTTACTCTCATTAATGACACTAGTTTTAGTTTCGTGATCTTGGGTAGTTTACTCAACACTGCCTAGCCCAAGATCCTATCTTATACTAATTTGTGTGTAAGCTCAAAAATAGAGTTGTTGATTACTTTTATTAAGCGATTTATTTTATGTGAACTTGTATTCTTCGGAGGGGGTGTTTATGTATGGAGTTCAATGGGACTCTGACTAAAACCATGCAAGAAAAATTCTTTAATTTTTTCATTCGATGAAAGAGAGCTTCTTACAAGGACATGTTATATATCATTTCAACAATACAGATCCAAATGCAGTAAAAAATCATGCACAAAATGAAAACATACAATGCTCTAACAATTAACCCAATATAATCATAAACAAACCAGCTAAAAAAAAAAGCTAAAGTAACTTTTTTCACTTTATTTTTCTGAAAATTAAATGTAATTAAGTTATTTTATAAAAAGGAAAAATTACCATGCAAGCAGCCAACAAAGAAAACTTCATAGTTGCAAGTCTCAAGGCCAGACCACAGGAAACCTATCAACCCAAGAATCCACAAAGCAGAGTGGATATCAAGATAATGGGACAATAACGCATCACAAGTGGAAAATCAGAGTGTTAGTAGCAGAACTAACGCACTATGCAAGAGGTTGGGAAGCATTATAATGATATGGACAACACATAGAGGTGTGTGACAGAGAATCAGGGTGAAAAAAGGGTCTAATCAGGGTCTAACAGAAGCTATGAGTATCAAAATAGGTCAGGAAGCACACAAGGTTATCAAAATATGAATCTAGAAGAGAAGTAAGGCCTAGAGAGAAAGAGAGGTATAGGAGCAAGAATAAAAAAAATGGGAACTAAGAGTGTTCCCCAACGGAGTCACAAATTCTACTGTAGGGATTAATGCACGGGTGGTTGTGGACAGAAAAACCCTCTCAAGTCTCGCGGGACCAAAGGCAAATAGAATTAGATGACCTGCAACTACTCAAAGACACATTCACATATCCATGTTAATCTAGAACCGAAAAAGTAAAATAGAAGAGTTACCTCTCAATCTCTATTATATTTTCGTTGTAGATATTAGTGTGACAAAGAGAGAACTGCTATGCCCGCTCCTAGAACATAACTTGCATGTAGAAGAGACAATAATTAACCTTCACAACACATAAACCTTGATGATTAAAAAAATTAACCTACAAGATAATATAAAAATAGCATGCATTTAAGAGGGCTATCAATCGTGAAATTGCATCAACATATAAAGAAAAAAAGTCTCAACACCATCAAGTAGATAGAATAGGAGCATATCTATATTATTTGATGAGATAAGAATGATTATAACCATGGTTTTTGAATCAAGTCTTCCCTTATATCCCTGGCTCCTATCTCTCTCTCTCTCTCAACTCTTCGACAACATCACAATACAAATATCAATATTTTGATATTTGTTACAATGGTCAAGCCTCTAATTTATAGATGAGAAGAGGCTCTCTCCTTTCCGATTTCTCCATGAATTATAATGAGGAAAAATCTTGGGTGTTGCCTCACTTTATTTCTCTTTCCCTTCCCTTGAAGCTTTTTTAGGATTAGCAATGTCCTTAGTTAGGACTGAGGTGGATGTTTCCTACTTTTTGAGATGACATTTGTGTATAAATTATACAACAAGCATGTATATCATGGATTCAATCTGATCTAACAATGTACTAAAGTTAAATATTGAATTGCTTCTACAAATCAATTGCGGAATTAAAAACAAAATCGTCAATCACATGAAGCAAAGAAGAATCAATCAACCCACAACACAGATAATTTCCTGGGGAAAGCTTGCTGCTCAAAACCCCACTATCTTCTATTGTATATTCAACACGGAATCATGAAACAATTACATACAACTCTTGTCACAGGAGCCCTCTTGTACTCAGCTAATTATCTCACACTGTCTCAAATAAAACTGACCAATACTTAGCCAATTCACTGCCTCCAGATGGCCTGCCTTTCTTATGCAATCCTTGATGAATGCAATCCCTGTTACTTAGGAATTTTGTCCTCCTTGACTGCGGAAGTATCATGGGCACTCCAATGGTTGTTTGGTTGCATGGGTGCAACCCAATAATCCTACAATTGATAGTCAACTTCTCTTTCACCTAGATCTCAACTGGGTCTCCACTGGATCTTACATGCATGCAACTAATAATAGTAAATCCTCAGTTGCATGTGAGATCATTTATGAATTAATTAATATTTAATTCACTTGATCTCTCACTAGTGTATCTAATAGTTACAACTAGCACAACTGAGTTTAACTCACTTAACTGAGTTAAACTGATTACAACCTGCATTAACTAATGCACCACTGCACTTTGAGCTCTGTTTCAATGGTAATTACTCTGCATGCCTCACCAACTACCTCTAACTTGAAATTCATGAGCTAAATGAGTTTATCACACTCATTTAACTATTAAAAGTTATTTTGAGATTAGATTACATTTTATTGTCCATCTTAATTAAGGGATAACTAAAATAGACATGCACCAAATTTAACCCACACCAGTGTAGCTGTCCTTGAGACCTGCGGTCCCACACTAGTGTAGGTGCTTCTTGGACCTCCTAGTCCCACACTAGCGTGGGTGCTGAAATTTCTTGTTGAATTTCAACACTCCCTCTCAACAAGAAAGGGATTATCCTTCACCCTAATCCTGCCTCTATGGTATTCAATTTTTTTCCTTGTGAGTGCCTTCGTCAGAATATCTGCATCCTGATATTCCATGAGAATGTATTGAATCAACATTATTCTCATCTGCACACAATCTCTGAGATGGTGGTACCAGATATCTATGTTCTTGGACCTATCATGAAACACAGGATTAATCGAGAGTTTAACGCAACTCTTATTATCACAATGTATCACTGTCGGATCCATCTGAGAACCAAACAAACCAACCAAGATCTTTCTCATCCAGATAGCCTCACATGCACCTTGACTTGCTGAAACATACTCTGCTTCCACTGAAATGAGTGCCACAGATTGATTTTTCTGCTAAACCGAGTACCACAGATTTTTTCTTCCTGTTGTACCAAGAAACTGTTGTCGATCATATGCTGAAGATCCCTCTTGATGTGATCTTTCTGTCTCATGGACTGCTTGCCCAATCTACATCCATGAAGCCTTGAAGCTTCAATCCCTCTGTCCGTCTGTACCATATACCATACTCTGATGTGCTCCTTATATATCTCAATGCATGCTTCCCCACCTTCGAAAAGAGCTTGGTAGGCTTAACCATAGTTTAACTCAGCTGGTTAAATGCGTAGAAAATGTCTAGTCTGGTGTTCACTAGATACATGAGTGAACCAACTAACTGTCTGTAGATAGTAGCATCCACTACCTCTCCAGAAGTAGCACCCTCTTTCCTTCAATTTCCTGGAAGAGGAGTATCCATTGGTTTGCAACTCTCCATGTGAAACTTACCCAGTATCTCTTTGGCGTACTTCCCTTGAGAAACAAAAATTTCACCATCCCGCTGCCATATTTCCAAACCAAGGAAATAATGAAGGAGTCCCATGTCCTTCATTTCGAACTCCCTTGCAAGATCCTCCTTGCATGAGTATATCAGCTACTCATCACGAGTCAAAATTAGATCATCAACATGAAGAAAAATAATCAATAGCTTACTCTCAACCATAATATGGTACAGGTTTGCATCAGCTTTGCTTTTGGTGAAGCCCAGTCTGGTGAAATAGTTGTCTATCTGAGTGTACCAAGCATGAGGTGATTGCTTCATCCCATACAATGCTCTCTTGAGTCGACACACATGCGACTCACTATCAAAGATATCGAAACCTTATGGATTCTCTATGTACACTTCTTTCTCAATGACTCCATTAAGAAACATAGTTTTCACATCCATCTGATGAATGCACCAGCCCATATGCGCTGAGAGTGCAAGGATGGATCTAATGGAAGATTACCTTGCAACTAGTGCAAATGTCTCATCATCATCGATCCCCTTCATCTGTGAGAATCCCCGGGTCACAAACCTAGCCTTGTATTTCTCCACACTCCCATCAACATCTTGCTTTACCTTTTAGATCCATCTAGATCCAACCACTGATTTTTCGATCGGTCTTGGGACAATCTCCCATGCATTGTTCTTGACAATGGAGTCATACTCCTCCACCATTGCATCAACCCAAGTTGGTTGTTGCACTACCTCCTGAAAGGAAGATGGTTCAATCACAATACATTCTCTCATAAGAGCCATGTATCCAGTAAACTTGTTTGGAGACTGTCTATGTCTGCGATGTGAAGTAGGGGTTCTTACATTCTCTACAACATCAAGTCTCAATCTATTAGCTTATGTGGTGCACCTTCTGCCATTTCTAATGGATGGCTCTACATGAATGTTTTCTGCAACTCCATTATCCTCCTCATGTGGTTGCTCCACATCTTGAGGCTCACCCTTGGGAACCAAGAGTTCCTCCTCTGCATACAAGTTCAGCTCCCTCTTAAGGGAAAACCCAATGGCTTTCTCCTGATCAAATTTTATATCTCGTCGCATAATAATAATTCTATTGTTTGGAAAATACACCCAATAGTTGTGGGGTGTTTCATTGTACCCCACAAAAATCTCAATCTCAACTGTCGGTTCCAGCTTCTTCCCGGTGTCTTTGGTCAAATGCAGATAAATAGATGAGCCAAAAATCTTAAAGTGTGAAACATCAAGTTTCTTACCAGTTAAATCCTCTTCTAGTGTACTCATGCCAAGTATCGTAGGAGGACAACGGTTCTGCACAAATACTGCAGTGTTGCATGTTTCCACCCACGGATGCATCGGTAGGCCTTGATCATGCAACATCACTCTTATTGAACCCACAATCATTATGTTCTTTCTTTCAGTGACCTCATTCTTCTATGGGTTATGAGGTGCTATCAGTTCTCTTCGAATTCCTTCTTTGCTGCAGAAGTTATTGAATTCGTTAGAGATTTAATCTCCACCATTATCGCTCCTAAGAACCTTCACTTTCTTTCCCGTTTCTTTCTCCACCAGTGCTTTAAACTCAAGAAACTTTGAGAATGTCTAATCTTCTTTTGCATGAAGAAGATCCAGCACTTAAGAGAAAAGTCATCAACAAATATCACATAGTACTTATGTTTTGTTGTCGACGCAACAGAGAATGGTCCACACATGTCTGTGTGAACTCTCTCAAGGATCCCCAAAGCTTGGTTCTCCTTCTCATGAAAGGTGGCCTTTACATATTTTCCCATAGTACATCCATTGCATGTGTATGACTATGAAAATGTACCCTTGGGAAGACCAGTAGAAATCTGTTGCATGAATTTCAAGGCTCCATGGTGAAGATGGCCCAATCTTCTGTGCCATAATTCACCCTCGTCTCGGCTCGCCCCTTTCTCTACCTTTCCAATCAATGTTGTGCATCCATCTACATCCAGCTTGTAGAGATTCTTAACTCGAATCCCTATCTTCTTAGCTTGTCCCGTTGTTTTTTGTCGCAGGAAATCTTTTCCTTCACTAAAAACAACATCATAGCCTTTATCCTCCAACATTGCAACTGAGACTAAATTTTTCTTCAAACTTGGTACATGCATTAAATCTTTTAATTGAAAGGGCTTACCTGAATATCTATGGAAGGTAATGGTACCAATCCCGGCAGCACTGTACCGCCCATCATCACCCATTTCAATATGCATCTAGAGATCCTTCTCCTCCAAGCTACTGAAAATTTCCTTGTCTCCCATCATGTGAAAGGAAGCACCATTATCCAAATACCACACAAATCCCAATGCACTTGACACAATGCATGCGATCAATGAGAAGTCAAGCTCAAATTGTGAGGCCAAAGCCTCACCGGCTCAGATCCTCCAGCCTTATTGTTATTTCTTCTTTTGTGGACAATTAGTAGCATAATGCCCATGCTCGTGACAATGAAAACACTTCACCTTGGATATATCCCGCTTCTTGCCATATTTGGACTCGGATTTGGAGTGGAATTTCTTCCCCTTCCCCTTCTTCATCTTGGAATCCAAAGCAAAATATTCTTCATCTTCATTATTAGATGAAGATACATCTCTGGTATTCCATCTAAACTCCTCCTGCACCAAATCCGACCACAGTCGTTCCCCATCTAGCAGCTTTTCCCTTCCATTGACAGAGTCTTGATAACTGTGCCAACTCTTGGGAAGTATTAGGAGATCCAAGCTCACCAAATAATCATCAACGATAGTTATTCCAATGCTCCTCAGTTCATCCTAACATTGGAAAAACTTAGTTAAATATTTTGGCATGGAGTCACCTTTCTCGATCTTGACCTTCCTGAGTTTATCTTTGAGCGCCAATTTCCTATGGCCACTGCTGCTCTGAAATAGATCCATCAAAACCTTCCAAATTTCATATGGTGTGGCTTTCCCATGGAGGCTTGAGACAATTTAGTCTCGTACTCCCTCCAATAAGATCCTCCTCACCTTTGCCACTTTATTTTTCCATGCATCAAGATTTGCAGCATCTATCATAGCGGGTTTTGGAACATCATTGTCAATGAATTCCTTCAATCCATTGTCTTCAAGTACTACCTCCATCTTGTCCTTCCAAGAAATATAGTTTGAGCTTCCCTTGAGTGCATACTCCAACCTCAAGCCATTGAAAGCCATTCCGATCCTGAATCAGTTGTAGCACCAAGAAAGTCTTTCTGCAAATTCAAATTCTATCCAATCACAAACTCAACTCCTCCTTCACTATTGTGATTTCCTGTGCTTCGATACCATGTATAAATTATACAAAAAGCATGTATATCATGGATTCAATCTGATCTAAAAATGTACCAAATTTAAATTCTGAATCGCTTCTACAAATCAATTGCGGAATTAAAAACAAAATCGCCAATCACACGAAGCAAAGAAGAATCAATCAAGCCACAACACAGATAATTTCCTAGGAAAATATTTATGCTCAAAACCCCACTATATTATATTGTATATTTATCATGGAATCATGAAACAATTACATACAAATATTCTCACAAGAGCCCTCATGTACTCAGCTAATTGTCTCACACTGTCTCAGATATAACTAACCAATACTTAACCAATTTACTACCTCTAGACAACCTGCCTTGCTTGCACAATCCCTCATGAATGCAATCCCTATTATTTATGAAATTTGGCCTTCCTTGACTGCGCAAGTATCATGGGCATTCCAATGGGTGTTTGGTTGCATGGGTCAACCCAATAATCCTACAACTGATAGTCAACCTCCCTTTCACCTAGATCTCAACTAGGTCTCCACTGGATCTAACATGCATGCAACTAAAAATAGTAAATCCTCAGTTGAATTTGAGATCATGAATTGTGAATTAATTAATATTTAATTCACTTGATCTCTCACTAGTGCATCTAATAGTTACAACTAGCACAACTAAGTTTAACTCGCTTAACTGAGTTAAACTGATTACAAGCTGCATTAGTTAATGCACCATTGCACTTGGAACTTTGTTACAACTAGAATTACTCTACATGCCTCACCAACTACCTCTAACTCAAAATTCATGAGCTAATTGAGTTTATCACAGTCAGTTAACTATTACAAGTTATTTTGAGATTAGATTACATTTTATTGTCCATATTAATTAAGGGATAACTAAAATATACATGAACCAAATTTAGCCCACACCAGTGTAGGTGCTACTAAGACCTATGGTCCCACACTAGTGTAGGTGCTACTTGGACCTCCTGGTCCCACACTAGCATGGGTGCTAAAATTTCTTGTTGAATTTCAACAATTTGAGTGAAAAGCGGAGTTTCACTCAGTCAAATGGTGCTTTGACCTCTGGAATCCTACAAATATGCAGTAATTCTTCCCTTTATGCAAAATAAAGTGTTAACCTAGGGACTAACGCTCCCTACTAAGTCATGGGTAGCGTTCTAACTCCCTCTATCTGTTTCTGGGGTGTGTTGCCTTGAAAAATGGGCCCACAACTTAGTTTTTTTCTTCCAGTCAAATTGTCCTTCTCCTCTGAGCTGATGAGGAGGTCATTTTGTGTATAAAATGATCGAGTGTAAGAGGTAGATAGCCTCTAAATTTGAGATGAATGACCTTGAAGTTATGCACTACTTTTAAGGCCTTAAGGTGTGGCAAAGGCCTGGTGAGATTTTCCTTTCACACGGAAAATATGTTGTGGAGTTGTTGGATATATTTGGAATGACATAATCCAAGTCCCTTCCCACATCGATGGAAATGAATTTCAAGAATTTATGTGGAGAAGCTGCAGGACCCAATTTGGCGAATCCATTTGATTATAGATAGTTGATTGGAGCTCTGATGTTCCTAGTGAACACCCTTCCAAATATATGCTATGCAGTGAAAACGCTGAGTAAATTCATGACCGAGCCTCTCCATGAACATTGGATCACTACCAAACACATTTTAAGATATTTGCATGGGAAAATCACCCTTGGTCTGAGATATTCTTCCAAAGATGTTCAATTTCATGGATATATCGATGCTGACTGGGTAGGAAATTTTGTCGATAGGAAGAGTGTTTCTGGATGTTCTTTTAGCCTTTGAACTGCCATGATATCTTGTATGAGCAGGAAGTAGAAGTCCGTAGCACTAAGTACCATCTAGGCAGAGTAAATTTCCTCTAGCATGGCTAATTGTGAAGCAATTTATTTGAGAAATAACTTTAGAGAGATATTTGATAAGGTCCTGGAATCTACAATGATATATTGGTACAAAAAGAGTGGGATACATTTAGCAAAGAATCTCGTATTTAATGAGAAGTAAAACCACATTGAGATTCGATATCATTTCATTTGATACATGGTATAGAGAGGATCTGTTATACTCGATCACATATCGACAAATGAGAAGATTGTAGATATTTTCACCAAGGTTTTTTCGAAAGGGAAGTTCTTGGTCTTCATAAAATAACTTGGACTAATGGATATGACCCCTCCTAATAAGGGGCATCACTGATCAAGAACACTGAGTCGTCTCTTCACCCTTGTCTGAGCTCCCAAGGTGAGGAATTGAATGGAGGGATCCTGGGGTTGAGGGATCTTTGGACAATAGGGTATCACCCCTATATGTTACCCATAGGGCTACATATGTTTCTCCCCTATCTTGGTCTTTGCATATTATACCCCAGTTGGCATCATACCTACAAGTTGGGCTTATTGGGATTATCGCTCCCTGTATAGCCAATAGGTTGAGAGAGTTATTGGAGGTGTGTTAACCAAGTTGATTATGATGCAGGTGTTCTACCACATGACTATTGAGGGTCATTTTTGGGAAGATCGTAGATCAATCAGATCGATGAGATATTGTATTGATCGACATAGGGTGGAAGATGTTAGCTCCCCTATGCTATGACTCCTACTGCTCAACATAGGGTGGAAGATGTTTGCTCCCCTATGAGATGACATGAGGTGAGAGTGTCTCATAGGACCTTCCTCATTGTCCTGAGAGGGTGGTAGCTAATACTCCCTGGTAATTCCTCTTCTTTAGATTCGAGAATGTTTCAATAGATAGAGTTGAGCAGAGATGGGACATGATATGGCGATAGTATACATATGATTATTACATGATGCAATTGGAATTTCTCCCTAGCTGAGAAGAAATGTTAATTTTGCAACTCAGTTACAAATTTCAACCATGGACAAGATTCCTCTTTTCAAGAGGACCAATTTTGACTATTGAAGCACTCAATTTAGACAAGGGAAAGTGTATTTTTGAAGAAAATCCCACATGTGCACAAAATGATAGGTCACCCTAACAGGATATTGAACACCCATGGAAGCCTATAAATAACATTGACCTCAAGCTCTTTTGGACATCACCAAGAATATTCTTCTTCATTGATTGGTTCACAAAGGTATGAGGCTGGATCTAGGAAATTGGTTTGTACAAGTTTGAGATTACAGGGTCTGAAGCTCGCACATGTGTTAAGGTTTTGGTTTCCGACTGCAAGATTGACACAAGAATTTTTTGGCTATAACCTGTTAGGTCCTCTTATTACTAGTGTAGTCCCTTATTGTTATTAGTGTATCCCCCTTATTGTTACTTTTTTACCCCTGTAACACCCATATTGTTATTATTGTTTACTTACATTATTATTGTTAGGTCGACTAGGATTATATTGTGACCCCATGGACCCATATATATAGAAGGTGGTTTTGTCATTTGTATCATCGAAGAATTGTTCATTTATATAATTTATTGGAGGTTTCCCCATCAAAGTGGTTGATTTCTAAGGCATTGATCTCTCTTTTCTTCTATTTTGGAGCTGGTTTCATAACATTTGGTATCAGAGCTTTGGATTCCAGGGTTTCGCTGCTCCAAATAGGTCATCGTGGAATTTGAACTATAACATTTTTTCTACGAAGTTTCAGAAGCTGAAATTTTTACAGCGTGAATAAAAAATCCTTACGAACATCATGGAAAAAATTCAGATCTTGGTTCGCAATATTTTCGGAGATATGATCTATGGAAGTTAGGGATTTTTGCAGGTTCCTAAATTTAACCTAAACATGCATCATGTAATTTTCACTATAACATGTTTTCTGCGAGGGTCCAGATGCTGAAATTTTTATAGAGCAAAGTCGAAATCCGAAGGAACATTGTGGAAAAATTTCAGATCTTGATTCACAATATTTTTGGAGATAGGGTCTGTGGAAGTTAGGTTTTTTTCAGGCTCCCGAATTTCATCTCAAAGTGGTGACCATGGGAAAATCGTCATAACACTCTCTCTCTCAACGTTACATTGTAATTCTGTAAAAATTGGCCGCAATTGCACGGAATTTATTTTCTTGTGTATCAATTTCAGAGCCAAAGGAGGAAAAAATGACACATGGCACATCATACAAGTTCGCTCTACTGAACTAGTCCATAATTAGGTCATTGTGGGAGATTGGGCATAACTTTGTATTGAAGAATACAAATCAGGTCAGAAATCTGGCATTGGAAAGAAGATTCAAAGGGCTACTACAAGGCCAAATTTCAGATATTGAAGATCTGAAATCACCGAGATAATTCAGTTTCAATATCGAGCTCCTAAAAATCAAGACAAAGGTGTGTATTTTTTTCAAATTGCATAAGTCTTGTTTGAAAAATAAATTTTAAGTGATTTCAAGGCCTATTGAGCATAGATATCAGTATTGGGTTCTAAAATGCCTCCAAAAAAAATTCAACACTTATTAAGCCCTCATATTACTCTACTAAGACTCATGAAGATGAATAATTGCAACATGATCTATCAAAATTACAAGAGAAAGTGCACCAAATTTCGCTCTCGCAAAGAAAAACAAAAAATGAAATGGAAGTTTTGAAGAAAGGCGTAGAAGCGAAGATGGATGGTTTGAAGAATAATATTGATGGTTTGAAGAAAGGCATGGAAGCTAAGATGGATGGCATGGAAGCCGGCATGGAAGTTGAGATGGATCACATGGAAGAAAAAATGAAAGACAACATGGCAAACATGAAGAATTCTCTAAAAGAAGACATTGAAGGTTTGACAAAGTTGATACAAGAAATGTTTCCTAATGACGAAAATACAGTAGAGGAAACTCATGATGAGAAAAAAATAAATGTTAATCATGATTTCATAAACTCTAATGTTGGATGGAAGAACCACCAGATTCCAAAGACGGATATGAGGAAGTTTTATGGCAAGCATCCTATAACATGGATACTACATATGGAGCAATATTTTGATCTCAATAATGTGCAAAACACACAAAAGTTATGCATTGCAACTTTACATTTAGAACAAAATACATTTGTATGGTATCAATGGCTTTTCTTTTGTAAAAAAATTCACTTAGTCAATTTTTACGGAGGAAATGATAGCACATTATGAGGATACAAAGAGCAAAACCTTCTTTAGCCAATTGATAAATCTCAAACAAAAGGGTTCAATGGTGGAGCACATTGAGGACTTCCAAAAATTGAATATAAGGGTAATTGATATTCCATAGAAACACATGATTGATGTCTTCATATGGATTTTAAAGGTAACATCCAACATGAAGTTCACGTTTGGGAACCTGATTCATTAGAGAAGGAATTCAGGTTGGAAAGAAAAATTGAATGTAAATTTATGGAGACAAGGAAGCCTACCACTCACATCTATAAAGATGGAAGTGTGGATACTCCTAGACTTACACAACCTACAAGGTTGACACCACAACAATTGGAATAAAAAAGAGAAAAAGGGCTTTGCTACATTTTTTATAGCAAATACATTAAAGGTCATAAGCGTGCTGAGAAGAAATTATTTTACATAGATTGTGAAGAGGAGGAAGAAAATGAACAAGAAACTTCAAAAGAAGAGGATTTACACCAAGAACCAACCCTAGAATAAGAAGAAATGATTCTGACCATATCGTGTAATGCATTGGCAAGAATTACCACTCTTCAAACTCTCAAGATAGAAGGACATATCAAGAAGAAAAAGGTAATAGTGTTGATTGACTCGGTAGTACCCATAATTTTATTCATTGTAATGTAGCCAAGGAATTGAATTGTTTCCTATACCCAGCACCAAAATGTCAAGTGATGGTTGCAAATAGAGGAACTATAAATTGCTTTGGAAAATTCCATAATCAAGCTAACCATGGGGGAATATGTATTGAACCGTCCAATGCTTTCTATTCCAATGGGAGGTGTTGATGTTGTACTAGGAGTAAAATGGTTACAATCATTGGGGACGATAGCTTTTAATTTTCAAGAACTTTTCTTGAATTCTTTTTCAGAAGGAAAGGAAATAAAATTACGGGGTATTGCAGGGAAGCGAGGAAAGATAATAAGCTCTAATGTCATGACAAAGCTTCTGAAGAAAGAACAACGAGGCGTAATTGCACAATTATGCTCACTATAAGTTCCAACATCAAAATCATCTATTTCTCCAGATCTCCAAAAAAATTTGGACAATCATTCCAAGGTGTTTGAAACTCCTAAAGGACTCTCACCTATTCATGATCATGATCATGCTATTCATTTGATTCCAGGAAGTGTTCCTCCAAAGATCAGGCCTTATAGATATCCTTATGTCCAAAAGAGTGAAATTGAACATATGATTGCAGACATGTTAGAGACTGGTATAATTCAACCTAGTCAAAGTTCTTTCTCTGCTCCAGTAGTATTGGTGCACAAGAAGGATGGAACATGGTGCATGTGTCTAGATTATAGGGAGCTCAATAAGCTCACTATTAAAGATAAATTTCTAATTCTTGTGATTTATGAATTATTGGATGAATTACATGGCGCAATTTATTTTACCAAGTTGGATCTTCGTTCAGGATATCATCAAATTAGAATGAAGACTGAAGATATTCTGAAAATAGCATTTTGAAATCATGAGGGTCATTATGAATTTTTGGTCATGCCTTTTGGCCTTACCAATGCACCTTCTACATTTCAAGGGTTAATGAATTCCATTTTCAAACCCTTCCTCAGAAAATTTGTGCTAGCATTTTTTGATGACATACTAATCTATAGCAGGTCTTGGAAGGATCATGTTCAACATGTTGACAGGGTGTTCAAACTATTGGAGGAGAAACAATTATATGCACAAACATCCAAATGTTTCTTTGGAGTACAAGAGGTGGAATATCTGGGTCATATTGTATCTCACGAGGGTGTTAAGGTAGACCCTAACAAAATTAAAGCCATTAAGGAATGGAAAGTCCCCACAACCATAAACAAGTTGCAAGGATTTCTCGGGTTAACAGGGTATCATCGTATGTTCGTTAAGAATTATGGGAGAATAGCAGCACCTCTAACAACATTATTGAAGAAAGATGAATTTTCATGGACTCCTGAAGCAACTAAGGCCTTTGAACATCTTAAAGAGGCAATGTGCCTAGTACCGGTCTTAGATACACCAGACTTCACAAAAACCTTTATTATGGAATGTGATGCCTCGGGAAATGGAATTGGTGTTGTTTCAATGCAAGAAGGAAAACCCATTTCTTTTGAAAGCCGTCCAATCAAAGGAAAGTATTTAAATAAAGCTGTTTATGAGAAGGAAATGTTGGAAATACTACACGCACTAAAGAAATGGCGACCTTACCTAATGGGAAGGCACTTCAAGGTAAAAAATGATCATGATAGTCTTAAACACTTTTTGGAACAAAGACTATCTTCAAAAGAGCAGCAAAAATGGGTCACAAAGTTGTTGGGTTATGACTTTGAAATCTACAAAAAAGGGAACCTAAATGTTGTTACAGATGCACTCTCAAGAAATGATGAAGAGGTGGAAGCATTTCTTTGTGCATTTTCTATTATCCAACCAGATAGGATAACTGAAGCAAGGGATGAATGGAAGAAGGATGAGGAAGTGTGGAAACTCATTCAAAATTTGAAGCAATATCCTAGTACATCTGATACAGTTAGTTGGAAAAATGATTCCTTATGGTACAAAGATCGCTTATATATTTGTAAGAATTCCCAACTAAAACAAAAGATCCTTTTGGAATTCCACACTTCTCCTTTAGGAGGACACTCAGGATTTTTAAAAACTTACCACAGGGTGAAGAAAGATTTTTTTTGGGATAGCCTTAAATCTGATATTCAAAATTTTGTGGCGGAATATTTGGTTTGCGAGCAAAATAAAGTTGAGACAATTAAGACCCTGGGTCTTCTACAACCTTTATCCATTCCAAGCCAATGTTGGGAGGATATTTCAATGGATTTTATCACAGGTTTACCTAAGTCCGAAGGAAAGAGTGTCATCATGGTGGTAGTTGATAGACTTACCAAGAATGCAAACTTTTGTGCATTATCTCATCCATTTAAAGCAAGTATAGTTGCTACATTTATTGAAACTGTTGGTGTCCCGTGTTTTGATAGTTTTGCAAATCAAAAGACAAGGCAACATCAGAACCAATCTTTAGAGGTACAGGATCTAGTCCTCCTGTTCTCAGAGAGGGATCTCTCAAAAGTTTGTTTGCAAAGGTTTATCTTGTGTGCTTTGAGTACTGGTTTTAGACTAGTTATTAAGTGCAGGTGTTTGTTTGTTTGGATGGTCGGATTGATACAACAGAAAATGAAAGGTCTAGGAAAGATATATAGAATGGAGAAACATCTGGTTCATTGGGCAATGGATTCAAGAAAAGGTCATAACATACTCATCAATGGATATGGGATATCAAAGGGCAAATCTAACTTGGCCACAGGATCCTTTTGTTTTTGGAATGAGATGAACATTAATGATTTGGAAAGAGAGGTTTAATTCTCAACAAAGGGAATTCGAAAACATAATTTGAACAATAAAGAGCTCTTTGATAGACAAGGCTAACCATAAATTATAAAAATCACACCTTTAAGCAAATAATGATTTCAAAACAACTTTTAAAATGAAATATAAGATTCGGGGAACACCCTATTTCCTCAAAGATTTTATTTCAAATGACTTATAAAACATAAAAGATTCAATGATAATTGCAGTTATAGAAGAGGGAACACCTAACACATCTATGATTACAACTATAAATACCTTCAAGGCAATTGTTTAAGCAAGGACAAAGGGCAAGATCGGAACAGACCTCCTTGATTCACTATAAACAAGAAACTTCAAAGGGAGACTTCAATAATAGTTTTTAAGTGGCAGCAGACAAGCAGGGAAAACCATAAATCATGCTGAAACCAACTATTCGAACTATTAAGGAAATAAACGAGCATGAAGACTAAAGAGAGAGATTAAAGACTCTAAAATACTTCAGCAGAAGAAAACATAAAACAATGAAGGATGAACAGGTCTAAGGTGCTTCTAGGAGTCATTTCTTAGCCTAAAATTTTCAACCTACTGTAGTAAGAAGTTATGGAAAATAATGAAAACAGGGGGAAAAAATTAAACAGTTCAGAATACTTCACCGACATCCAAGCTCATGGATCCAATGATAGAGCCTTCTCAGTCACAAGCATGCAACAACATCATCAGGGCTTCCAAGACTTCAATTTCTTCTTCAACTTCAACAGACTATGTATTATTTCAGAAAGTTTCAATATTACAACTAGTGATCAACCAACAACCAACAATTTCTCATCTTCTACAGAAGTATTTATAGAAGAATGAGGAGGTGAGATCTGATAAAATATTTCCTGGGTCAATTAATACAGATTGATGACTCTTCGGCCTTTGCGGGCCTCGATGAAGAAATTCACATGTGTTTATCTGCATTAATTGATCTACACTTAGGATTAAGCTCGGTGGGAGCTTTTGTTGACTTTTGAGGCTCTGTGTCATGTTGGAGTAACTATGTTGCTGCTTCCCGAGGTCTAATAATCGAAATATTTTCTCCTGGGCTATTCTTTAATCTTTAAAATAGTTTTGCCGACAATTTAGAGATAAGATCCTTGATTAGTATTAATTGTTCGGCTGTCTTTGATTTCCGTGAGGCTGCAGGTGCCTTTAGGAGCTGGAGAGGGTTCGATTAGCCTCTGCTTAAGGTGGTGGAAGATTTCTTGAATCGATAGTTGTCTTCGTCTCTTCCTAAAACACCTTTAATTCACTTTAGTTTAGTGTTTTCGATCTTCTGTTCTGGTAAAAACTGATACTCTTTAACTGTGATTTAAAAACATAGTGTCTTGTTGATGTGCAGGCTGCGCAGGGGAAATATGGCATCAATGCCTCATGGATGATTGATGATGCGTGGATCTAACACCTGCAAGTGTTTTCCTTTGACGGATCAGAGGCGGGAGGATCGTCACCCTCTGCTTCTGAATTTTCTTCAGAAATGGCGAAAAAACTATTTAAACCTTGCAAAATACAAACAAATATTAAAAAATCCTGCATTTATAGGTTTATTGCTACAGAAAGCATGTGGAGGGAGCATGGCCGTTGGATGGCAACATCCAACGGTCAAGAATGATCGGGAGAAGTCATAGAGAAGGCGGAAGAATTGTTTTGAATCAGAGCCGTCGATTGCGCAGAGATCGACGGTCGGGAGTGGAGGTGAAAAGTCAAAACGAGGAATCAGGGTGATAAAACGTGGGCCATCGATCTGCAGATCAGATCGACGGCGGAGATCCTTCAATGACCGCGTCATAGCCTGGTTAACTATCGGGCATCTTTGGTGAGCGATAGCCGTCGAATGGGCGGCCTTAGATCGAACGGCACACATCAATATCGCGCGGGGTCCACGTCCAAACGTTAACACGCGATGAACAGCAATTTTGTGAACAGTGCCCAGGCCACGCGTCAACCGGTGTATGAAATCGCTGGCGATTTGGAAAAAACCGCCCTTGCCCAAAGGCGGTGCGATGAATACCGCGTGGTTTTTTGCATGGTGAATGGATGGCGGGGACCACCGGGGAGATGGATTCCGCACCATCCGATCTTCAAATTAGATCGACGGTGCAAAGTGATTTAAATTTCACACCGGTGATAATTTATAAATATAATAAAAACATTAAAATAATATAAAACCAAAGGTTTTACACTACGGGCGGGCATATTTAATATTCAAAATGGTTGGGCGCCCGATTGCGGGGCCGTGGGGCGCATGGAGAAACATATGACCGGGGGCTTATGCAGGAAGGGGCTTAAGACTTAGCCCGAGGGGGCTTAAGTCCACACCATAAAAAATGTGATTTTTATGGTTTTTGAATTATTTTCAAAGGGTTAGAGGGGTTCTGATAAGGCAAAGAAGGAGTTTTCAACCTTGTCAAGGGGATTCTGAAGAAGGGGAAAAGGGAAAAATATGAAAATGAGGGATTTTCATGGGAAATGGAGGGATAAAAACAGAGGTTAGTTTTGGAAAAAGGGGAAAAGGAAAAAGGTGTTTGCAGCAGTATTTTTCCTTGGGAATCAGTTGGATTTCTGAAGGGGAAAAAAGGCACAGTAGTGAATATTGGAACAGAGGCAGGAGGCCTCCAAGAGTCTTCAAGAGCCAACACTTTTTAGTCATAAAATTTGTTCCTTGAAGGCTCCAAAGAGTTTTAGCCAGCATTTGGTATAACAAATTTTATAGCTAGCTAACATAAACAATTCAAAAACTACATGGAAACCCAAAAATTATGATAAGCGACAGAGATCCCATTTTTACTGGAAATTTTTGGACGAAATTATTTTCTTGTTTGGTTACTCAACTAGTTCATAGCTCATCTTATCATCCTCAATCTGATGGTCAAACTAAAATAGTGAACAAATGTTTGGAGGGATGTCTTCGTTGTTTTTTTTCTTATAAACAAACACAATGGGCCAAGTGGTTACCTATGGCTGAATGGTGGTATAACACTTTCTTCCATACTACAGTAAAAATGACCCCATTTATGGCACTTTTTGGATATCATCCATCGTCCATCACATCATCTTTAAGAGAAAATTCTAAGGTGCAATCAGTGGAAGATCACATCGAGCATCAACAACAAGTTCTCCAACTCTTAAAGGATAACCTAAATTCGGCACAAAATTGAATGAAACAACAAGAAAATCAACATTGCAGCGAGAGAAGTTTTGATGTAGGAGACTGGGTATTTTTACGGCTACAAAAATACAAACAAATGTCCCTCAAGCAAGCTAAGAAGGATAATAAATTATCGCCAAAATAATATGGTACTTACAAGGTGTTGCAAAAGATTGATACTATGGAATACAAATTGGAGCTTCTTGCTTCTTCACGAGTGCATCAATTTTTCCATGTTTCATGCTTAAAGAAGGTTATAGGTGACAAACTTCCAGTTCAAACAATATTGCCAGAACTTGACGAGGAAGGAAAATTCATATTGGAACCTGAAACAGTCACAGAAACAAGAACTCGACAGCTACAAAATCGATCAATTTCAGAGTATCTCATTAAGTGGAAGAACTTACCCACTGAAGATTCTACATGGGAGGATGAGGATTTTATACAGAAGCATCCAGAGCTACTCAAGCGTTGAGGACAACACTTTTTTGAAGGAGAGGGGCATGTTAGGTTCCCTTATTACTACTGTAGTCCCTTAAAGTTATTAGTGTAGCCCCCTTATTGTTATTGTTTTACCCCTGTAACCCCCATATTGTTATTATTGTTTACTTACATTATTAT
Source organism: Pinus albicaulis (assembly GCA_034641835.2). Taxonomy (NCBI): domain Eukaryota; kingdom Viridiplantae; phylum Streptophyta; class Pinopsida; order Pinales; family Pinaceae; genus Pinus; species Pinus albicaulis. Next base: position 155,595,569 of record CM076583.1, on the reverse strand, counting down.
TGTTAGGTCGGCTAGGATTATATTGTGACCCCATGGACCATATAGAAGGTGGTTTTTTCATTTGTATCATCCAAAAATTGTTCATTTATGTAATGTATTGGAGGTTTCCCCCTCGAAGTGGCTGATTTCTAAGGTGTTGATCTCTCTTTTCTTCTATTTTGGAGATGGTTTCATAACATAATTGTAGGCAGGCAGGCACATTCATGCGGTTGGAAGCTCTAAACCACACGCATGCCTCTTCCTCCGTGCAGTTGGGCTCTAGGGTTACAGATTGACATTTGACCGCAGCTTCCCGCGAACAAGAAAAGTTGTCTCTGACATGGCTTGAGTTAGGAACATATTTCTGGATGTTGTTGGGTTAATTTTGTTGGATGATTTTGTATTGGCTCATTATACTCTCTGCTAAACAATTTATGACAATCTAATAGAAGAAGAATTACAAAGGGTTTTCCCCGTAATGGGTTTTTCCCTGGTCATTGACTGAAAATATAGTGTCTCTTGTTGATATGTTGATTCAGTCTCCTTTGTCATTGCATTTACTGTTCTATCTTCAATTACTATTGAGAATTGGAAATATTAGTTAATGATGAGAGATTGCTAATTGAATAATTGAATTGGGATAAAGTAATTGAAACAACATAGAGCAGTCAGAAATTTAACAAAGCCAAACAAAATTGCTCCCATCCCCCTGAAAACAAAGGGATGAATTATTGGATTAATGAACTTCATTAGAAAAATCCACATAGATAACACACTGCATTTACTAATATGGCCTACAAAATAAATATGCTAACAGAATCCACCCACTTCAAAGATTTGAATTTGACATTTCAATGTATATGTCATCATCGGATTTAATTCAATATTCACATTTTTTGTGTGTCTAAATGAATAAGTACAAGCTTATACTCATGTGACACAAGATTGATTTTAATCACTATCACTGATAACATTTATATAAACAAGTCACCTACCCAACACATAAATTAAACAAAATTTAAACCACTGATATCACAATAAATACCTTAACAATATATTTTATTACTAACTAATCTAATTCAATACTCACAATATATGAACAATAGCATATTTAATATTCCACTTAATAATTTGTGAATTTGTGAATGGAGTGGTGCCTAATGTTGTTGCACATTGAAATCAAGATTATTGTTCAAATCTATTTTCAGATAAACAATGAAGGGAGGGTGTACCAAGGAAGCCATTAATCAAATAGATGCTCCTCCTTTTAGGATGAACTGTGAATGGAGGCTGGAAGCCCATTAATGATATAGATACTCCTTAATATAGCACCAGACCATTAATTATGTATTAATTTCACATTTAACGATGTAAAAACTGCAATATGACAGCTTCAAATATATTAGCCAATTAAATCCATGAAATACAAGCCTTATCACATTGCATATTAAATATAGATATAAAATCAAAGAACAAGCTTCAGTAACTTATATTGCAATGTAAGTCTATCTTTTTAGTAACAATTTATATTTTTAACAATTTAACAATGGTGGGCATCACATCACTATCTAGACTTTATAAATAATATTAATATGCTCATAAATGCTAAGGGCCTCATCTAGGTTCAAATTAAATTTACAGGTGGGAATGTATAAGAAAACCTTTTGACTATGTCCCTCAAATGTCCGGATGATGCATGGACTTGTATGCATCGTGTCCTATTATTTTTATCGTTATCAATTCAAACAAACTTCCTATGCATCCCATGTGACGCGTGACTATGGAATCCACACAAAAATCTGAACATCATTATTGTATGCTGATTAGTCACAACGGGATTTGACGATTATTATTGTCTTTCATAATCTTAACATTGTACATAAATTTAGTATTTTTATCATATAATGGGAAAATCTAATCTATTTTAATTTAGTTGTTAAACCAGGATAATTATCACTCGTTATTGTTAGCGATTTTTTTTTCTGACTTATCATTATTATTTTAGAAAAGTAAGGTCACTTGGAATTGATGGTCAGTAAGAAGCACTCTTACCAGTTGTCTTTAGGTTTTAGGTCATTAACTTGTGTCTTTAAATCTCAGAAAAACAAACTTTTAGCCAGTGCTAGTGTTCATTATTTTTTTCATTTCCTCAATATTACAAACTTGCTAATTACCTATAATCAATTTTATTTTCTTATTATTTATTCTCATATTTCTTTGATGCTAAATTTTTTAGCTATAAACACTTCAAAACTTTTGATAAAAATTATGGAAAATTACTTACCCCTGGTTTCAGTGCTCTACCTTCCTAACAATTACCGTTATTCCTTGCCTCTCTAGTACTATTGGTCCTTTTCACAATTACCACTTATTCCTTTCTTTGAAGCTACAAACCGACCCACCGACAGTAGCACAGCCATTATGGATTTAGTGAGGCTGGATGGTCCTTCAACCGCACCAGAATGAGTCACTGATGTGACAGTCATCTCAAATTCCATCCCATAAAACATATATAAGAATATGATGATAAGACTAAAGAGATAAAGATAAAGGCAATGACTTCTCAATTTCTCTTTGGATTCTCCCTTGCTTTTTGAAAAATCATAACACAGATTCTGTTTCTTTTCAAAAAAGTCTTGCAAGCAATGAGGTTCAAACACTCATGGCCCATTTACTGGCAATTGATTACTTTTTAACTCTAGGATAATAGGTGGCATTGGTAAAAAACCCAAACATCAGAACTCTACAATCCATAAACCTACCATGCATGAGTGTCTTTTTCTTGGGTAAAGCTGTTCTGCAATATATATATCATCTGGCAAAGTCTTACTCTGGGGCCCTCCTGAGAATTTCGGTGCAGTGTCTGTAATCCTTTCTTTCTGGGTGGGAACAATACCACCGAGGGTTTACTTTTGCACCGCTAAAAGACTCAGCGACTGCTTTTGTGTGTTTTTCTAACCCTGCAAACACAGTTAGGTATCTTGGACCAGAATCGATCCATTTCTTCAGTCTCTGATAGATTTGGCTTAATTTATGTAGGTTGGTAGTTGAACTCTGAGCTCTCCACAAGAAACTGCTTCTCTTCTCGTCTCTTCTTCAGACATCAAGTTCTTCTGTGACACCGGACTGACTGAGCAGTGAGCATTGAAACTTGTTTTAAGAGTAAAAGAAGAAAAAATTTTCTATATACCAACAATGATGAGGTTATCAGGAGTCCTCATAATTATTTTGGTTGTGGCTTTGGACGTGGCAGCTGGAATCTTAGGAATCCATGCATACATGGCTCAGAACCAGGTAATATCTCAGCCATTCTGTTTCATTATTTGATATATATATACACTAGTGTGATATAGATACTAAAGGGCTATATATACATATATGTGTATGCAGGTGAGGCACCTACGGTTGTTTTTATTTGAATGCAGAGAGCCCAGTCACGAAGCATTCAAGCTGGGAATAGCAGCAGCTTCACTCTTGTTAATTGCCCACATAATTGCCAACGTAGCTGGGGGTTGTATTTGTTATGGATCCAGGGAGGACCTCAGAAGTTCTCCAGTCAACAGGCAAATTGCTGGGATATCTCTCATGCTTTCATGGTACACTATAACCTCTTCCTCTTTTGATGAAAAGTCTGCATTAAAATTCAGAAGGATGTTCAAAAGGGTGAGAGGTTTTTTTCCCTGGGTTTAATTTCACCTGTAGCTGGTTTAAATTTAAATGTAAAGGGATAGAATATATACATTTTTCTTCATTTAAAGTTTTAATAATCAAATTATTGAGTTAAGAAAGATTTGGCTAAATTATTACAAGTTTTTATTTAAAGGATAAACAAAAACATCTGCACATTTTAAGTTTTAATTTTAATAGTCAAATTATTGAGCTAAGAAGACTTAATTAAATTATTATAAGTTTATTTTATATAATAAACAAAAATATATTAATTAAATTATTATAGGTTTATTTTATATAATAAACAAAAATATATGTGTATATTAAGATGAATAAAATATGTATACTAAGTGTAATTTAATTGGCAATTGTCTTGTTATGAAGTTATACATAAAACAAAAGATTTAAAGTTCAAATTTTCCAGATTTAAACCAAAAAAAAAGTGTTATGAAGTTATATATAAAACAAAAAATTCAAAGTTCAAATCTTCCAGATTTAAACCACCAAAAAAAAAGATATACAAAATATTTATACACCAATTTGTGTAACTTAACCATGATTTTAAAAAAAATTAGGATTATTCTATTATTACCTAATTATATATATATATAGAATAGCTTTGTATTAATAAGTGTAATAATTTGATATTAGTTTGATAGACAAAAACTTCAAACACCAATTTAATGTTTAACTTAATCATAATATTAAAAATAAATTATAAAATATTATTATTACCTAATCATTCATATATAATATAAATAATGTATCAGATATCTAAACTTCATTTTTGGGTAATTTTTAAGATAGTGAAAATTTCTAATGGTAATACATAGATGGCTACAGCATGAATGTAAAGATTAAAATGACAATATGGTATTGTCCATATTATTTTGTGTTATAGGGTAGTTTTAATGGTCTTTCGCATGACTGGTTTACATGCTGGTAAATTTGTTGAAACTTATGCAGAAATGTAATGACTTTATTTTGACCAATGATACTAGAACATTATATATACTAGCAGTTTTTTTCTTCTGAAGAAAATATAAATGATCTATAACTTTGTATTGATGTGTGTGACAGGATAATTTTAGGAATAGGGTTCGCATTACTGGTACTTGGAGCAATGTCCAACAACCATTCCGGGGATTACTGTTCTCTGAGTCGCCATAAGTTCTTGTGGATGGGAGGAGTACTTTGCTTTGTTCATGCTGCAATTATTGCTGCATATTATATTGCAGCCACTTCAACTATGATGGTAATTAGGGATATCAAAGGACTGTCCATGGCTGAAAGAGGAGGGTAATTTTATAAATGATCCATCCAGCTTCCACTCTCCACTTTGTTTTCTGTATATTTCTCCATTTTGTTTTCTGTATATTTCTTGGAGCATAAATTTTGTAAAATCCAAAAAGCATGGCTTTCCATTTGGATATCTTTGGGATAAAATCTTAATTTGATTAATGTTCATATTCAGTGCTTAATTTCTAAAATGATTTATGAAGATTCCGTTGCTATGTTTCATATATAACTGTACTTCACAAATTTTCATATGGCATGTCATTTTAATCTGATTGTAGATTCCAGTTATCCCAAGACTGTATTACCGAGTTATCCCAAGACTGTATTACAAAATCAATAATTAATGGCACTACTAAATACTACACTATAAAACGTAGATCATCAGCAAAAGCATCAAAAGTAAAAGGTATCACAGCAACACTTCAACACACTTCAACATAGCAGAAGCATCAAAGTAGAAGATAACACCCTTAAAAGCATTAAAGGTAAAAAGATAAATATTTAGGCTTAACTTTGAATCTTTAATTTTATGTTTAATATAATTTTTATTTTTTATTTTTTTTAATAAGGGATATTTAAATTGTTCCAAAATATTCAAGAGATTTTAAGGATGGTGATACGATAATATGTAATGTGTTAAAAGATTTTGAATTTTAATATTAATGTAAAATTATAATTGAGAATTATTGAAATTATAATTTATATTAAAATAATTAAATAATAAAGATTTATAAAATGGAATTTTTTGATTGGGGTGTGAAAAGATATAATATCTTTCTCGATCAGCGTTATGATTGATAGGACGCATAGAGAAGGTGAAGGGCAGCCACCTTCCAACTCGAGCATGTGGAATAGCTATAGTGGGATGGCATATGGGGTTATAGTGATTAATGCGGCAAGGGATGGTAAGATCTTTAATTTCCAAGTGGTGGAAGTCGGTTACCATTTGAACGCAATTGCCCTGGTCAGAGGTGAGGAACGAACAATAGGCTTCAGGCGCTCGGCTCATACAATCTTGTCGGCTCGATTGGGTAGGCAACACCGAGTTTTTGACAAGCTCGTCACTCTCTGGTTCATGGCACTAGTATACAAGCCTTGTTAACCAAAGTGTGTTCTGCAGCCGCAAGTTCACCAACGAGAATTGGCCCTCGTCACTCCCTTTCAGTTGGTTTGATCATCGTCTCACTAAATTTGCAATAAGAAAGATGGTTTGCCCGGCCCCTGGTGTCAGTGCGTCAAGCAACAGAGGCTAGGGTCGAGGTAGGAATAATGGAACTTGCAGTGGCAAAGGCTCCTCCTCAGCTGGGCCATTGAGAAGAAGCGGTAGAAGGATGGATGCGCAGGTAACTCAGGAATCGATTCAGCCAAACATTATTGGTATTCTAGCCCAGGTGAAGCTCTTGATTTCATCATGGGAGGCAGAGCTCAACCAATGAGCAGAAGTTGAATTGTAGGTGGAGGATTGGCATCTCCTCGCCCCGGATTCGAGTCATACTCATGGGCGTACCACCCAGTACAAACAGACAGTTCATCTCTATTGGCTTATGAAGAATCTTATGGCTAAATCCATTATGACTATGTCAGTTCATTAAGCTAAATCAGACCCTGGTCTTCAGTACATTCAGAAGGAATTGTAGTTGATTCAATTCCAGATCCAATGGCAGAATATTTGCCTTGGTCGTATTGAAAAGCAACTCCCATGCCTCCTTCAGTCAGAGTTACCTGGTTCTAGTGCTAAGGAACCTACTCCGGTGGAGTTCTCTGAAGATGATTAGTGTTTAGTATGTTAGAGTCTTTTTTGGATATTTATATATGTTGTATATGTCGGATAGTAAAAAAATTGTTATAGTTATGTAGATGTAGCTGCAAAATGGTACTTAGACATTCAATCCCATAAGGCCAATTTTGTAAGACTTAAAATTTTGAGATTTTGGATGACTTATAATGTATTTCAGTGGCCAACAGGCCTGGTTTCCCAATGGGAAGGTTGAGGCCACCAAATGTCTTTCGTGATTGTTACCTGCCTTTAAATATGAATGAATGAAGAGGACCTACAAAGCTTACAATATAAAATGGAATAAGTTTAATAGTAAAAAGTAAGTGTTTATTTTAAAAGATTATGTGGGAGTAAGTATATATATCTAGTAAATTTTAGTAATCATTGTGAGGAGGAGAGGGATCCTTTATCATCTCATAAAAGAAAAAGAAAAAATCTTAGATACCAATTTAATATATAATTTCCCCTTAATTTTAAAATTAATAATAATAATATTATTATTATTATTATAACCTCATATTCTAGTATTTATGATTATTTCAATTGATCAAGGTTTGGTTGCTAAAGCACCTTATCATTGGGAGGTCATGTGTTCAATTCTCCTCGACGCCCTCGTGGTTAGCCTCAGATTAATTTGGCCAAGGGGAGTGGTCCCTTCTTCAAGTGGACTTGTCCTCATTTTCCATGGAGAAATATATATATAGATAACCTCATACTCCAAATTATTAAATAATAAAACAATATATATCCCCATATTCCATGCTCTTATCAATTTAATAATACCTCAAAATATTAGGTAATAAAATAACATATATCCCTTATTCCAAGTTCTCATTAATTCAATAATGGTAATGAGTGTTAGCATCATGTCAAGAAGACTCCTCTGATCTAGGTGTTGATGGGAAGTTAGAGGTCAAGGTGGGGAGCCTTCCACCCCATCACCTCCCACATAATTTAAGAGAAGGGGTGGCGTGGTCAACCCGCCTCATGCAATACAAATGTGAACCATTCCCATTATATTCATTACGATGTCCAACCTTCCTTTGTTTGAATGTTAGGCAAGGGGATACCTTTCTCTCTAGTTTTTTTGGTGTGCTTGGGAGTCTGATGCCCTCTCACCTCCCACAACATTTAAGAGAGGTAGTGGCATGGCTAGCTTACCTCATGCAATACAAATGTGAACCATTCTCACTATATGCATTACCATGTCTAACCTTTCTTTTTTCAACTATTATGCAAGGGGATGCCTTTCTCTTTAGATTTTTTGGTGTGCTTGGGCTCCTCCCTTACCGTACGTGGGACAATTCTCTTGGTTGTCTAACAGTGAAGGTTTTGGGTGTGGAAAAATCATTGTAGAGCCATGGCATAATTCGTGCCATTTTTTTCAAACTTGGTCATTTTTCTTTGGTAATGGAGTTGAAGTGACTTACATCTACATGCAGGACAACTTCGCTTTTGTGTCAAGAGGAACCAAATGCAAACAATCATTGTTGGGTAATGGTCTAGAGATAGGTTCTAGGTGTTCAAAGGTTGCACATTTCAAGACTCTTCTAATTGCTCTCGAGACAGATGTTTTAGGACATGGCATTGTTATCTTGTCTTTAGTGCGCATGATTTCACAAGTCAACGTTCAATGGGATAAACATATCAGGGTATTTTCTTACCCTTCTGGCTCATTTATTTTCTTCTTTGGTTTTGTTTCTCTCTGGTGTAATCTTGGTGGCTATGTTTAAGTTCTATTGAGGTGGTTTGCGACTTGCATTATATTGCCTCCTGGCGAGCGCGTGACCCTACCAACAATATTACATTTATCACTTTGTTTCGTTGGTACTCCTCTATTTGTTGTCTTCAGCCACACAAGATTTCCATAACTCTTTGGTTTCTCCTTTGTTTGGCTTTCCCATCCTCATTCCTCTCAGTCCTGGGCCATTGTGGGAAATCTTTCTTGCCTAGTTAATCTTTTTTTGGTGCAATATGCCCCGAAAGTGAATGTGCAACCGTCGAGGAGCTAGGGGCAGAGGCGCCTAGGGCAGGTCATGTGCCAAAGCCTATGTCGAGCAAGTTGCAACCATCTCCCATTCTTCTATGCCCCCGTAATTTGAAAAGAAATTCTCCAACTCAAAGCCCTCACCACCAATGACTATCAAGCTTATTCTGATTTATAAATCTTAGAGGAGGCAGTCGATTGGGTTCCTATCTCTGGCCATATCACGCGAATATAGAACTAGTACCTAAACTCCATCATCCTCCATTGACAGATGAAAACTCTTCTAGGCAATGTCTTGAAAGAGAAGCATGAAGACCACAATGATATCCTCTCTTTTATAAATGAAATCAAGTGTGTGCAGCGATATCAGCACTCATGTCTAGCTAGTTTCGATGCCTATAAACTAGCTCACCTTAAAAGTGATCTTCAATGTGAACTCAAACCTCTTACTCATCTATGTACAAGTGCTAGAGATCTAGATCATGTCACCTTTACTTCTTTATGTAGTCCAGTACATAGTAGTTTTTGTAGTTTTCAAATATCATATGTTTTTATTTTATTATACTTGAATTTCAATTAACCCACAACAAATATGCTTAAATATTATATAAAGTGTAATAATTTTGATAATATCTCGAAGAAATACAAACTTAATTCACATTTAAAAAATTAAATAAATAAATAAAAACAAAAAAACTATTTTCACAAAAAATAAACTATCTATTACTTTTAAGTTTACTCTTAAACTCAATTCAAATAAATACCAATTTATAAATTAAAAATATATATATATGTTTCCCTAAAAATCAAATATTTGTAACCCCTAAATACCAATTTATAATTTAAAAATTAATTTTATCCAAAAGTCAAATATTTGTAAATTTAAAAAATAATTTTATCCAAAAGTCAAATATTTGTAAGGTCTTAATGAGTGTTATCATTATGTGGGAAAAGAATATTTTCCCAAAAATGTTGATTATCTATTACTTTTAACTTTACCATGAATCAATTCATAAATTTAAAAAATCATTTCTTCCGACGATCACATTTTTGTAAAGCCCTTAGTTGTGGCATTTGCATTTATGTATTGCAAAAGTTGTCTTTAATTTTAATTTTGTGTTATTAATAAATTTTATATTATATTATTAATAAATTTTATTTTTTACAAAATTGAAGATGGCTAATTATTTATTTATTTTATTTTACATTCTAAATCATTTTTGTTATCATATTTAAGGTTTAATTGTGGTCAAAGTTATTTTATAGTTTATATTATAATATTAATAAATTTATAAAGTTTTAAAGTTTGTTGATTTTTTTAAGACTATATATGTAAAAGTTTTCTACAATATTTATTTAATTATGAATAATAATTATTTTTATGAAGCATTTTGATTTTATTTAATTTATTATATATATAAAAAATTTCCATATATATATATATATATAAAATCAGGTTTAGAATCTAAAATATTTTAAACTTACTTTAAAATTTTTAAACAAAAACATATCTATATAAAAATAAGTCTAGAACTCAAACAATTACATGATCTATAAATTTTTTTACAATAAAATAAATAGAAATCAAGAAATTATCAAATTAAAAAATAATATTTTTTTGAAGTAAAATTAATTTTTTTTATGTTATAAACAAAATTTACAGTGCATTTCGTGAGGAATGGACAAGTCCATGCCAAAGGGAAAAGTCAAGAGTTTGTTGCCAAGAGCTAGAATGCCCCAGGAGGGGGAACCAGTCCTTAGAAACCACAAAATACAGGCTACCCATAGTGGGAAACCAACCAATAGAGTTTTCAAAATGAAGCATAAAAAGCAAAATGCAGTAGTTTTAGACAAGAAACGACCGCTAAGAGCAGAAGTGGAGGTGCTAAGGTGAACCTTCATGCTTGTCGTTGGGGGAAGGAGCTTCATCCAGAATTCAATAGATATAGCCATAATCCAAAGAGTCAAAGCTAGGCCCAGAGTTGTCATGCGGAGGGCGAGGAGAAGCAAGAAGACCAAGATGCTCCACCGGCGTAGTCAACAGCAAATCTTCTTGCAAGGTGGCCGTATGCTTCTGGGAGGTGTCCAAACTGCTACCATCTGTCTGCACTTGGGTGCTTGGAACGTTCGAACCAGAGATACCCTTGTCCCTGTAGTCCTTAGTGTCGTCGGAATCAGAATTGTTGTTGGAGGTGTGCTGCACGGGAAGGACTTTGAGATTCCGCGAGATGAAAGCCGGCTCCGAGGAGATAGTCGACTTGCGGGCTCTTTTCTTATGGAGTTGTCTTTAGTGCAACTTTTTGGAGATTCAGGTGCTGGAATCCGGTGAAACAAATTGAGGTAAAATCTTGATTTTTGTTATTTAAACTGATTTTTCCATTGTATATATGAATTCGCCACCCTAAAAAACCTCTAGGGCACTTCGATTATGCAAGGTTACCCATCAAATTTCTATTTTCACTAAATTCCTACCGGAATTTAAAGAAATTAAACCGGAAAAAATTACCATAAAAGCCTTCAAAAAATCGCATTATAGACTACTGCTTTTCTTACTGCGAGAGAAGGAAGGGAGGAGGGAAGGACCAGGGACCTGCAGAGAGAGATGAACGTTCAAGATGATCGAGGAAATTAAAAAATAATTATAATATATAATGCATAAAATTGTTAAACATTTAAAATAAGAAATAGTTTAGAAAATTTACAAATACAAATTTTAACTCAAAAAATTTGATTTTAAAATCTTCTAAAATAGAAAAATTAATACATATTTAAAAAATAAAAAATTATAAGAATATTGTACCAGGTTAACTTTGTCCAAGATATCCCATACCCTTATTCTTTTAAAACTTTCCTTGTCTAGGTTGACATTTTTTCCAATATTTTCATATATTTACACTTTCAGTTTACGAAAACCTAATATGATACATCTTTTAAATTTAAACAATTTTTAATTTACTTTTTCATATTTAATATAATAATAAATAAATTATATAATTAAAAAATATATAAAAAAAAAAAAACAAAAATTATTTTTAAAAAATTACAAATCTAAAAAAGATGGATAAGTTGTAAAATCCCTATTCTAGAATTAAAATATAAAGTTAAAAATAATAATTATCTAAAATATCTTACATTTTGGAATTGGTTAGGGAGGTGATAGAGAAAGTTGAATATTACAATATAAATATAAATATAATTCATAAAAAATAAAAATAAAAACATTTATATATTATATAACAATATAATAACATTATTTATTAGAAATAATTAATTAATTAAAGTAAAATTTCAACATTAAAATATAGATATAATTTATTAAAATGTGAAAATATTTTTTACATTTATATATTAATATAAAATAATTAATTGATAATCTATAAAAATTTCATTTATTATTGTACCTTGGTTTTCATTATTTTACATTGATATTAAATATTTAATGGTTTTATAAAATTTCTAATATCATGTTTTTTTTTTTTTTTTAAGGAATGAATAAAAGTTTTTTATTATTAAATGTTAGAATAGGGGTGAGAACCTTTACACAAGTTTTTTTTGACAAAATTTATGATAACACCAATCTTCTTAAAAGGCTTGTAAGCTTTATGGTTGCAATTATTTCTTAAGTTAAAAACATGATCGTTGTAAACTTTACAAAAAGACCCAAGTATGTAGCAAAATTTACATAATAACATAGGAAGACAAATTTGAAAAAGGCACCACCCAAAGACTCGAACCTCAAGACTCGGAAACGACTTTGGCCAACAACATCAGACCCCCTTGAGCAATGGGTTCTTTTCCTTTCAGTAGTGGCACTGGAACCAACACCTCCTAAAACCTGCTACACATTTCCAAATTTGGAGACCACCAAAGCAGACATGCGAGCACAGAGTGAATGCACCTCCTCACGCAAACTTTCCACTGACTACTCCTTATCTATAACGTACATCATAATCAACCATAGAAAAAAAAATTAATTTTTACCTTAACAAGGCTTGACTAATGCAATTATCAAATTTATATTACTGCATCTACTTCAAGCTCCTAATCCTTATCTTTACATGGAAATAGAAAATTAAAAAGGCGGGTGTATTGAACAGGAACTCCAAGGTATCAATCTGTTTTGTATGCATGATACCTGTCAGCATATCCAACCCAAGATAAAATTTCACATTTAAAATTCAAGGTACACAATATCCATTTTAATCTTGTGACGGGACAGATTTATTTATGGCTTATATTATTGTAATAGGGCGGAAATTACTTATGGTTTATATTATATGAATCTTGATTGGGAATGATTCCATAACGTAAGGATTCTTGGTGATTTGGTGTCATAACTCATAAAATTAATGGTATTGTACCCCCATCACATCTGGTTGACAGCTGTAAGGGGTAACACCATCGAATTACAAGGTTTGAGATCGACGGAGGAGGTTGATGGAGTACCTGTTTAGGGTATAGACCTCCCCAAACCCAAACCATCTTCTATCCATTGCTGTTGATTCCCCACCGCGTTGCTCTTCAACCTTTCGGCCTGTCACCGTCGACTGGCTTACCTTGGCTCTATTCAGCTTCGCTTGGCCTCTCAAGGCACGACTCCACAAGTAACATGATACCCTACTCCTTAAAGCTTATTTTGTTCAAGATGAGGTCACATTTATGGTTAAATAGACTTTACATGCTTTTATTTTCCATAGATGTGTTTTCGTTCGGATTTTTGCATTGATTTGGGGTTTAACATGGCATCATTGTTTTATTTCGACAGGCCTGTATTTGCTCTGAGGTTACACGAAATCTGGTTCTCCTGCAAGCTCCTTCATCGAAACATTAGGTGAGCTGAGGAAAGTTTAAGTTATGCATTCTTCCTAAATAAATTCACACCTTCCCCCAGTTACGAGGACTGACTCCTTTTCGTGGCTCTTCCACAAGGTTTCTCCCTTTGAACCTGTAGAGGAGTTCTTGTGCTCAGATAATAGGTTTATGCTTCCGCCTTTTTTTATTTTAATCTATGTTTGCTAGCTTGTCGGCATGATCTCTTACTAATGTTTTATCTATTTCTTTCTCCCTTGTGCCGGTAACGACCTGACTCGTCCCTTGAAGTCAATTATTTTAGATTTCTTGATTCAGAAGGTCGTTTCCCCAACTCTTCCCTTTCCCTTCAGGTACCCCAACTTCATTGTAAGGTTTATAGGTCTTGTTAGCAGAGGGCCTTTGGCCTGGCCTTGGAGATGCTCCCGGCATCGTGAGTTTTGGATTCGAGTTTCAGTCTTGCATGTTGTCACGTTAAATTTCTATTTTTTTTCCAATACGAAGGGCTTCGCCCTGCTCGTGAATATCATATATTTTTGTGACTCTGTCTTGAACTATACTTTGTTTATTTTTCTGAAGAAACTCTGTATTTTTTGGTCTGAATTTATGAGAGGATAACTCTCTAGACTTAGTGAATTTCTAGTTTACATTCTGTCTCAAATGCTATAAAAATACCTTACTTTTATACATGTGTGTTATTGTTTCGAGTATCCTCTATTCGCACAAATATTGTTCATTCTTCTTTGATGAAATAATTCTCTCTTTTGGGTATATTCAGGAATAGTGAAAATGTTTTCTATATATATATATATATATATATAAAATACGTTTTCGAATCTAGAATATGGTGTGAATTAGATTATCTGGACTCCTGCAGAATCTTGGTATCTTTCTTGCTTGGCTCATTTATTCGTTGTCGTTGTAAATCTTGTTTTACATGTTATTTACCAGTTATGGGGTTTACTACGCATGTAATCTTTGATGTTTCTTTTCCTTCATTTATATTATTGTTTACAATTAGCTTTACACCCTTTAATTGGTATTGGTACAAAATTTATTTCTTTCCTTTTTATGAGATGTCTGGACCATTCTGTCTGTGTTTATCATAGATTACAGTTAACAACCAACTCTAGGATTGGGGTTTCGACCCTAAACGCTAAGTTAATGGTTTCCTGTGTTAACATGCTTGTAGCAGTAGTTCTGACTAATTCCATCTGTTTACAGTAAACACAAATTCTTTTCTTGTTTTAAGGAACAAAGGAACAAACCAGAGTTTTCATAATTCTAAATATTTATTATTTTATCTGAGTTCCATTGTTCATTTAAAGAAACATAGATATAACACATTTCTACACTTCCAATATGGAGAATTCTTCATTTCATTATTAAATAACCCAGACTGTAACAAGAATTAACAAATAGCTAGAAAGTATAACAAGTACCTAGTTTTCCAGTAAATAGGTACTTATCTGATTTCCAGACTTGTTGATGTTTTCCACCCTACCATGAGTGAGGAAATTACGTCCTCATCTCCCCCTGTGCTCCATACCGAGTCCAATAGGTTGATAGGATTTTCTAGAAGAGACCTCAAGTTCCTTGGCCCAGTAATTCTTCTTTTCCAGGAATAGGGAATGCTGAGTGTTTTCCACTGGTCACTACCAGCTCAAGAATATTCCACTCTCTCCCTTCTCAATCTCAGAACAAAACCCCTCTTCCTCATTGGGATGCACTTTTTATCCCTAAAGGAAAGGTAATTGTATTCAACTATTTTCTATTCAACCATGCTCAATTCTTTGAATACTTTTACCATCAGTTTTTTTTAACTTTTTATGGAACCACTATTCCATTAATAAATTTTATTTCAGCAAAAAAATAGTTTTTTTTTTTATTATCAGATAATCCTTTACTCAAGAATATAAATGTTTAGTCACTTAAAATTAAATAACATAACAACCAGTTAACATCTAAACCAGTTGTTGCAACTTCCCCTACTAGAAGCAAACACCATCCTCGGTGTTTCATATCGGCTCAGCAAATAATTTTGGATAAGCCTCATGAACAAATCCTTCATCTTCCCAAGTAGCCTCATCCGAGTTGAAGTACTTCCATTGCACTTTAACCTAGGTGATGGCTCCCCTCCGGAGGATGACTTCTCTCTGATCGAGTATATGTTGAGGTTTGACCAGAAATTCACTGTCCGGTTCAACCTGCATTCAGAAAAACTCTGAATTAAATTCTCATAAAGCTTAGCTATTTTAAGATAGCATGCTTAATCTTACCCTACCTGAATACTTTGCCAATGGATTACATGCTTTGGGTCATGCATGTAGTGTTTTAGTAAGGATACATGGAACACATTGTGCACCCGAATATGGTTGGGTAAAGCCAATCGGTATGCCATAGGTCCCACCCTTTCCAATATCTGAAAGGGTCCACAGAAGCTGGGAGCTAACTTGGCACAGGAGGCCCACCTTAGTGTGCTCCTCTTTGGTTTAATCCTTAAATACACATGATCACCCACCTCAAATTCTCGAAAAGTCCTCTTCTTATCTACATACACCTTCTGTCGATCTTGAGCTGCTCTCAGATTTTGTATGATATTTCTTACTTCTGATTCCATCTCAGCTAACATCACGGGTCCAAGAATCAACTTGGTTTCGAGGCTGCTCCAATTGATGGGAGTACGACATTGTCGTCCATACAAAGCTTTGAAAGGGCTCATCTTAAGAGAATCTTGATAACCAATATTGTAGGAAAATTCTACCAAGTGCAAATATTCTTCCCATTTCGTTGGTTGTTGCATCACATACATGCGCAGCATATCCTACAAGATTTGGCTTTACCTGCTCAGTTTTTCCATCCGTCTGAGGATGATAAGCGGTGTTGAAATTTACTTGGGTTCCCAAACCTGTAAATAAGGTCTGTTAGGGTCCTATAATAATAGGGTTCATAATTTTGAATTAACTATGTTAAAGTCTTTTAATATTGTACATACTTTGCTTTCTGCAAATGTTTTCCCATATTAAAAAATGTAAAGAGGGTAAGTCCTAAAAGAAAAATCAAAGGACTAAAAGAAAAAGTTCAAAAAAGTATATAAAGTATGAACCCCACCAAAAAAAAGATAAAAATAGATCCTGATAGTGATGAAAATTCAAATGTCACTACTTTGTACTTTACTTTTCAAAATATTATTGTGTGCACCTTGTCAAAAATGACACAAATCCATGAGGATCAAACAGTTTAATATTGATTCATTCGTGCTTTAAATTTCATGATGATTGTTAGAGAATACAGATCTATCCAAATCATAAAATCTTGGCAGATCAGTAGTTAGGTAGAGAATAATAAATGAGCTCATCAGTTTAAACTGAGCCATTGGAAGTCATAAGGTTAGAATTAGATAGTTTGCTTATAAAAGAAAAATAAAAAGGGTCAGTAAGCCTAAATGCACCCAATAAATGAAGAAAAAATGTTAGGGTAAAAGATGGGTAGGTAGAAGAGTGTTACAAGGCAGGGAAAGCATCAATTGGCTCATTTCATATTATCAACTTCCTTCTAAAATACATTTTCCGTTGTAAAAATATCCCTTTCCCTTTATACTAACCTTTCCCCCTTATTTCACTCATTTTCCCTTACTAAAACCCTTTTCCCTAGTTAAAATACATTTTCCTCTGAAAATAAATCTCCCCTTTACTAATTCCTCTTTTTAATTCAAAAAGTATCAAAAAACCCCTTATCCTAAGTCTAAAATAGTTAAAAAGATATGTTGGGCCCCACTGTAACTATCCCTTCCCAATATCAATTTTAACACTAGTTCTTAGTGTATTTTAAATATCCCGCATCATATTTTATTAACCCTTGATATCATTTTAACTTACACATTTTATGATATTAAAATCCTTGTTTATACATTTATCCCGTATTATATTAACTCCCATTTATATTACATTTCCCAACCCCGTATATATACCATTCTAACCCCACTTTCATAATAGTTTAAACCTATGGATTATATAAAATCTCGAGTCCCACTTACTAAAACTTCACTCATTATAAACCCCCACATATATCATCAAGCCTTTGTATTAAATCCCATTGCATACACATTTCCGGTCCCACATTTCAAAATCCACGACTCACCCTCCTATTCGCCCATCTGTCAGATCTCCATTCCTTAGATCCAACGGCCAATAGAACCTTTTGCAACCTCCACTGCACAATATTTAAAACTATTGGAGGGGTGCAAAATGGGTGGTTTCGCACCCCTGCTGCCCTCCTACGTGGCAGCCCCACGTATCATCACACTCCTTAGCAGATTACCACCAACCCGCTTTTCTCAATGCGAAAATCTCCAAGTTGTTTTTCCGCTCGTTACAAATACCACCCTTGTTTGAAAGTTAAACCTTTGTGCCCATATGATTAACCATTGTTGGTTAAAAACATTAAAACACGACCTTTAAATTCTTTTCACCATTTTTTTGTTGAAGTTTTGTGCAAAGGAAGCCTCTATCGACCTGTTTTCAAACCAAAGACCATTGCCGACTCATTTTTTAAGAAGATTCGACCAGCATTCACGCCTTTTTACTACCAGAAAAACTGCCAACCTATGTTCAGGAAAAATTACATTAGAATTCAAGACTTCTGCTACTAAAACTGGTGCAGAACCAATGTGAAGCCTTATAAAGACCATTGAAGCCTATTTCGCTACCAAAAATCCCTGTTGCCTCCAGAACCCTTTCTGCAAACCAAATTCATCTTTTTCCAAGTATTCCTAAGTGCCTGAGACTATTTCTTAAAGCCAGAAAGTAATAAATTGAATAAAGTAAACAAATTAAATGGCTTGCCAAGGCATTGTGAAATTCAATCCCCTGCAACCTCCTGTTATTGATGTTGAACATGCCCCCCTTGCAGACAAAGAATTAAAATTCAGTGATTTTGTCACTAATTTCAACCTCCTTGAGCTCCATTGTTGGAGCCATGATAAATTCATGGACCAGGCTGATGATATCCACCTTTAGGAATCAAATTTTCCCAGATATATTTTCCCATAGACATTCCAAATTCCTAAAATCATCAGACTATGTTAAGTTAACTATCTACCCAATGAAAGAGCCCTAGTAACCCACAGCAAGGAAATTTTGTTCACCATTACTACTGAATCAATAAACCAGATGTTTCAAATCCAACCCAAGCCTAATGAAGCCCCTTTTTCAATTTAAATCCTCAATGATTTGTATCTCAAACTTGACTTTCCAAAGAGGTTTCAGATCTTCCAAACCTTCTTGCCTTCATCAGTTGAAACCCCAAATAGTAACCCTCCTTATTGAGCCTCAATTTTCTCAGAAAGAACAAGACATATTGTCACAATGCTCTCTTGCATTCTAGGCTATTTTACATATGAGTATGTAGATGCTTCAGTATTAGGTTTTCTATCTATTTTCTGCCCAAGACAGCCTCCATATTTTACATTTAACTTTGATCAGTACTTATTAGATGCCATCCATGAGAAATTAGTTAAATTACCTGAAGAAGGTATGTTTAAGTATTCATCTATGTTGTTTCATTTATTCCTATACTTCCAATCTGAAAGGTTTGCAGTAAGCCTCCAAAAACTGGACACTGAGGGTAACCCCCAATCAGTAGTCTTCTAGGCTTCCTTAATCAGGAAAGACTCCATAGATTTCACCTACAACAACTTCATTGATTCATTCATTCATCTAATTGCCAATATGCTAAGTAGTAGCAGTGAACCTAGGATCAATGAAAAAATAAAGGAAGTTTTACAGTTGTCTGAACACAGTGGAACAGGAGACTAATATTTATACCAAAACCACACTGAAATTAGGGTATATGGATGTCAACTCACTCCATATAAGCTACCTAAATACCTCCCAATGAGGTTATTTGCACTTGAATATATCAGGCAGATCCTAAACTCTAATGAGGTGAATTTTCTATCAGCAAAGAAGAAAACACAGTTTAAAATCAAAAACCAAATTGGTCCTTTCATCTACAATAACAATACTGTTGGTCAACAAGCAAAAAAATACTTACAGGAATTCAAGTTCAGTGAGAGTTTCAAATGGCATTATGATCCTATAGGAGTTATCAGCAAGTTAAGAATCAAATTTAAATTAACTCCTTTTGTTCATGAGTCCAAACTTGAGATTGAAAAATATTCCAACTAGACATAGTGGTTTGAGAATACTTTGAAAGAAGTGGAGAAACCAGTTGAGACAAGTTCTATCCTGCAAACTCCATCCCTACAAGATAGGAACTCTAAGAGAGCAAGAGAAGAAGGATCATATTTAGCTCAAACCACTACAGAAACCAAATTCAAATTAACGTACAGGAAGAAGCCCAAGCTAAATCTTGTAATTGAACAAGTTGAGACTATTGAAATTATTGCTATAGACACAGTGGTTAAAGAAAATTCACCTCCAACAGTTTCAAAGGAAACTCACCAGCCTTCAACCTCTAATACTCAGATTATTGAGAAGAAACAGAGTGTAGAGGTATCTTCATCAAGTAAACCAGCAGATAAAGAATAGGATATCATGGAGAAGTATAAATAAATCAAACTCAGGAATGAGGCATTGAAAGTAGTGACTTGTGCCCAAAATTGAAAGCAGACACCTAGTGACCATAATAGTTTACTTTCAGCATTTGATTACAAGACCAGGAAAACGTAGATGACCTTCTTGCAGCCCACAGTGCAGTATCCAAAGTCATCAGCTGACTACAGAAAGACAACATTTGAAGTTCAAGCGAAAGATGTTCATCCTATAGATCAAATAGAATTTCATAAGCAAGCTGGAGAAATGCTATATTCTACTATGACCTATTAGCCACCTATAAAATTTGTCATATCAAATGGTGGCTAAATCATTTTTTAAGCTTTCAAGAAACAATTTTTATGCCAAAATTGTTAGTTCTTCAAGTCTTATAAAGATAACTTATCCTTGAGTTAATATTTATTGTTATTTCCCTCTTAAATTCTAAAAAATATGTTGTTTTCTTGAAGATAAAGACTGCCCAAAAAACTCATTTTCCCCCTTCATTTAACCCCTCCTTTCACTCATAAATTAACCTCCTCTTTATCCCCTTTTTCCTCATGAAATTCCTCTATTTTCCCTCATTTCCTTTCCTTCCCTTCACAAATTCCCTTTTATAAGGTTTAAAAACTCCTTTTTAAACCTTATCGGAACTCTCAAAATCCTTTGAAAACCCTCAGAAAATCATAAAAACGGTCTTATTTGCATTAAGGCTTTAAGCCCTTTTGGATTTAGCCCCAGCCCCTTTTATCCCGCATAAAACCTGGAGCCGCAACCGGCGCTAAGGCCTAATCGCACAATCACAATCGAGCTTTCCCTCTCGTCTTTTTACCTTTCACTTTTAAAAATTTCCGATTGTGATTAAGCCCTTTGTATATAAAAACCCTTCCAAAACACAAACTTTCCTTTGTATTTTATTAAAAACCCAATTTTCCTATGTTTTAATAAAACCCAACAATTCATTGGTTTGATGAATTCCTGTCGTTGATCTAAGATCGATCAACGATATTCGGCACATCGCATCGGAGTTTTTGACTGAACGTATTTTAAATGGTTTATTTCCCCCCTCCGATTGGCGACCTTGTGATGGTTTCCCGACCGTTGATCTGTTCCACCATACCCAGATCTGACGGCCCACATCGCTCTGTTCCAAATCTCGCCCCTCCGCCTTTGAACTTTGCAGTTAATTCCTGACCGTCGATCTGGTTCTAAGATCGACGGCTCTGAATCAATCGCATCACAAAAAACCTTTGTGCTATTCCTCTCTCCTCCTCCGATTGTGATCATTGCGATTCAATCTGGACCTTCGATTCCACAAGAACCGATGGCCCAGATTAATCAAAACTCCGTGCATTTTCATGCGCTTTTATCCCATAGATTCATTCCCGACCGTCAATCTCTCTCTAGATCTGACCGTCCGCGTGCAATCACATCGCAAATTTTCTTTGCGCCATTCCTCTCTCCTCCGCCGATTGGCGACGCTGCGATCACATTTGGGCCATTCGTTTCACCCATCCAACGGTCCATATCAAACCCTACATCCTTTGTTATTTTCATAAACCCCACTATGTAAAGTCCGTTAAATGAAGGTCCATCGTTGATCTCTGCAGATCAAAGGTCCACATTTACCTAATCTCTACCCGAACCCCCCCGTCACATGAATTTCAAGAATATATATATATAGAACCCTAAAACTCTATATTTTGGGTTTCGACCCTAAACTCTGAGTTAATGGTTTCTTGTGTTAACATGCTTGTAGCAGTAGTTCTAACTAATTCCATCTGTTTATATTAAACACAAATTCTTTTCTTGTTTTAAGGAAGAAAGGAACAAACCAGAGTTTGCATAATTCTAAATATTTATTATTTTATCTGATTTCCATTGTTAATTTAAAGAAAACATAGATATAATACATTTCTACACTTCCAATATGGAGAATTATTCATTTCATTATTAAATAACCCATACTGTAACAAGAATTTACAAATATCTAGAAAGCATAACAAGTACCTAGTTTTCCAGTAAATGGGTACTTATCTGTTTTCCAGACTTGCTGATGTTTTCCACCCTACCATGAGTGAGGAAATTTAATCCTCATCTCCCCCCGTGCTCCATACCGAGTCCAGTAGGTTGACAAAATTTTCCAGAAGAGACCTCAAGGTCCTTGGCCCAGTAGTTCTTCTTTTCCAGGAATAGGGAATGCTGAGTGTTTTCCATTGGTCACTACCAGCTCAGGAATACTCCACTCTCTCCCTTTTCAGTCTCAGAATAGAACCCCTCTTCCTCACTGGGATGCACTTTTTATCCCTAGAGGAAAGGTAATTGTCTTCAACTATTTTCTGTTCAACCACTCTCAGTTCTTGGAATACTTTTACCATCAGTTTTTTTTAACTTTTTATGGAACCACTATTCCATTAATAAATTTTATTTCAAAAAAATATATATATATTTTGTTTATCATATAATCCTTTACTCAAGAATATAAATTTTTAGTCACTTAAAATTAAATAACATAACAACCAGTTAACATCTAAACCAGCTGTCGCAACTTCCCCTCCTGGAAGAAAACACCATCCTCGGTGTTTCATATTGGCTCAACAAATAATTCTAGATAAGCCTCACGAACAAATCCTTCATCTTCCCAGGTAGCCTCATCCGAGTTGAAGTGCTTCCACTGCACTTTAACCTGGGTGATGGCTCGCCTCTGGAGCATGATTTCTGTATGATCAAGTATACGTTGAGGTTCAACCAGAAATTCACCGTCCAGTTCGACCTGCATTCAAAAAAAATCTGAATTAAATTCTCGTAAAGCTTAGCTATTTTAAGATAGCATGCTTAATCTTACCCTACCTGAATACTTTGCCAATGTATTACATGCTTTGGGTCATGCACGTAGCGTTTTAGTAAGGATACATGGAACACATTGTGCACCCGAATATGGTTGGGTAAAGCCAATCGGTAGGCCATAGGTCCCACCCTTTCCAATATTTGAAAAGGTCCACAGAACATGGGAGCTAACTTGGCACAGGAGGCCCACCTTAGTGTGCTCCTCTTTGGTTTAATCCTTAAATACACATGATCGCCCACCTCAAATTCTCGATAAGTCCTCTTCTTAACTACATACACCTTCTGCCAATCTTGAGCTGCTCTCAGATTTTGTATGATTTTTTTTACTTCTGATTCCATCTCAACTAACATCACGGGTCCAAGAATCAACTTTGGTTTCGAGGCTGCTCCAATTGATGGGAGTACGACATTGTAGTCCATACAAAGCTTCGAAAGGGCTCATCTTAAGAGAATCTGATAACCATTGTTGTAGGAAAATTCTACCAAGTGCAAATATTCTTCCCATTTCGTTGGTTGTTGCATCACGTACATGCACAACATATCCTACAAGATTTGGTTTTACCTGCTCAGTTTTTCCATCCGTCTGAGGATGATAAGCGGTGTTGAAATTTACTTGGGTTCCCAAACCTGTAAATAAGGTCTGTTAGGGTCCTATAATAATAGGGTTCATAATTTTGAATTGATTATGTTAAAGTCTTGTAATATTGTACATACTTTGCTTTCTGCAAATGTTTTCCCATATTAAAAAATGTAAAGAGGGTAAGTCCTAAAAGAAAAATCAAAGGACTAAAAGAAAAAGATCAAAAAGAATATAAAGTATGAACCCCACCAAAAAATAGATCCTAATAGTGATGCAAATTCAAATGCCACTAATTATACTTTACTTTGAAAAATAAGATTGTGTGCATCTTGTCAAAAATTCCACAAATCCATGAGGATCAAACAGTTTAATCTTGATTCATTCATGCTTTAAATTTCATGCTGATAGTTAGAGAATAAAGATCTAGCAAAACCATTTAATCTTGGCATATCAGTAGTTAGGTAGAGAATAATAAATGAGCTCATCAGTTTAAACTGAGCCATTGGAAGTCATAAGGTTAGAATTAGATAGTTTGCTTATAAAATAAAAATAAAAAGGGTCAGCAAGCCTAAATGCACCCTGTTGTAGAGCTAAATCCCCTCTGTGGACAGAGGTGATCCCTACTAGCCCAGACCGGATCTAGCAACAATCGTCACACGCTATAGTGCAGGTTCCTAATTGCAAATAAACCAACTAGCGATGAAGGCTTACCTGGAATCCAACGTTGTCGCTCGTAGAGAAAGTAGCACTCCCGTTCCTTAGCTCCGGTAGATCACAATCCTCACGATTTCCGTGATTGGACACCTGCACACGCAAGAAACAAAACAAACGCAAGCGTAAAATCCAGTACATACAACTATATGTCAGTCAGAGAAGACATAACTCATGATCATCATCAAGAACAAGAGTGGAACCATAACCAATAGTCGCTTATCATTAATCAATCAAAGGAGGAATACAACCATAGCTCCGACGCTGAATTCTCCTTCAGAGGGTCGTCAGCAGGACGTGTCTTGATAAATCCTGTCAGGGATGGGACAAGCCTCTCTCTCCGGATGTCTCGACAACAATCTCCTTGCTTGGATTTGGCCTTAAGGGAATGAATCAAGGCACTTGCAGCATTAGGCTCTTGGGAACTTGGATATTAGCTTGCAAAGGAGATGAGTAAGCTTTTATAGATGGAGGAAGGGGAGTTGGGATCCCTATAATCATGGGATTGGCCCTATCCTCAAGGAAGCTTCCATGAGAGGTGGCAAACCACTTCCTCTACATGGAGATTCGGAGCCAAACCTCCCAACTTGAATTAGATATCAGTTTATGGATTGGTTAGGATGAAACTTCCTCCATTTATTTTTAAAAAACACTCCTTAAAATGGTTGGCACGAGTGCGACTCTAAGACAGAGCACCAATTGGCGCGCCTTATTTGAAGGATTTCCCCCATTGGAGCAGGCATTGAACCGGCTTCCTACGCCAATGCAAAAAGAGGTGTTTTTAGGGTTTTCACAAGGAGTTGTCTTCAGGGCAATGAAAGTACATGTTTAGGAAAATGTCATGAAAGTGTTTTCAAGTTATGTCACTGCTCACAGGTCACGGAATGAGCCCTCCAATGTGCGGGACATGGGATTGCAGGGATGGTGACAAATTGCTGTGTAACAGATGCCCCCTAAAGCATGAGGCCTGAAAGAGAGAGAGGGGTGAAATGCTTTACGAGAATGTGTCCAACTGAAAACACCGCCGTCGGAAAACCTGCGTAGAGAAGTACAAATGATATCTCAAATACATGATATATATGTGGTATGGACGCAGCCATCCATAACAGAGTATACAACAATCCAAATCCAAGGCATGGACGCAACCATCCAGTAAGGATCGATAAATAGACTCAGGTATGGTCGCAGCCATCCAATCAGTGAGTCATGTAACTAAACATAATAATCCACAAAATCGCAGCCTGGATCATAACAGACAGAATCCAGGGTCTTGCGCTCCATCTCGACCCGAACAAAGTACAAGTTCAGGCATGTGAATAAGTGAGCTAAATTTGAACATGCAAGAACATCGTCTGATTACCAGCCAATGATGAAAGTTGTTAACAGACGCGAGAGGTACCACCAATAATGACAATGGCCCTCAAGGTATTGTAGGTACAATCTACGGCATGTGAATCAATGAGCTGGCATCGAACACCCGTAGAATCACTCGATCGGAGGCCAATGATGAAAACCTCACGTCGAACACGAAGAACCTGCCATTGAGGCATGCAGGCTCTAAGGTACCAGAAGGGAGTCTCTAGATCATCTTCCTGGATAATGAGCTGAAGTCGACAGGAAGTGACCTTGATCGAAGGTGGGCCATAGTGTTTCCCACATCATCGACGCAAGACAGAGGAACATAATGTTTTTGCGAATCACGATTAGACGAGAATCAGAGGAAGGTTGGTACTTGCAGAGGTCAACTTATCTTGAACATATAAACGGCACGACAGTGGATTTGGCAGTATTTGACATCAACAGATCGGAGGTCATGATGACGAGGCAACGAGCAGATGAGGGGTCAAAAGGGATCACCCAAACCCACGGAGGCAAGTGAAAAATGAGATGAGATGTCCCCAACCCGACACGAACGCAGACAAGTGCCATGTTCAAGAGCGACATACTGCTAACACGACAATGATTTGGTTCCATTTTCCCCACCATTTCTGGCGAGTACCTCTTTATTTTTATTTAAGCTTGAAGAGGATACCATATGCTTGATGTATAAGTCCATCCTAGTACATTTAACAAGCCCTAGGAAGGAGCGACTCGAATAGCGTCATTACGACTGAATCCAATGTCATCAGGGTTTAACGAGTCTGAAAAAGGAAGAACTCGGCGTCTTTTCATGTTTAGAGAGTTTGAAAAGACAGCGGAAAAGTAAACTCCAAAGGTCCCTTTTCGTAAATAGTTCCTCAGACCTGAAAAGGTAGAAAACAATATCTGAGAAAACCTTCTAGTCATGATAGGCTAGGGTATTCCTTTTTCGTAAATAATCTATCCCAGCCCGAAAAAGGGGTAAACGTATACTGGGTAGATGTCATTTCGCGTCCACTTTAACGAGATCGAAACGACAAGGGACTCAGCAATCTTTTCATGTTTAGAGAGTCAGAAAAGAGCTGAAAGTTGACTCCTCCTAGAGGAACGAGTGGTATAAAGGGTAGAAACTGGTTTCGGTAATGGTGGAACTGCTCAGAACAAATAAAGGTAAAGAGGCTGGCTAACAAGACCACTCATCACAGTGGTTCCTCAGGAATGGGTAAAACAACCAAGTGAAGACATATAATTGGTCAAGCAGATAATGACGATGGAGTGAGAAAACCAAGGCTCATCTGGCAAAAACAAGCTAATAAAATGGCAATCACAAGAGGTAAAATGGGAATGGTTTCATTTTTACTCAAGCTTGAAATCAAAAAACTATGCTTGAAGTTGGTTTCATTTTTACACAAGCTTGAAACAAAGAGAAACTATGCTTGAAACCGGTTTCATTTTTACACAAGCTTGAAACGGAAACAAACTATGCTTGAAAAAAGTAAGCATGCCCCTAGCATGGTGACTCAATTAGAGGTACATGCCCCCCAAGCTTCAGTCCATATGAAAGGCAGATGGAGTGAAGGTTCAATTTACGAGATCAAGTGAAGGACTCGACTGGGATTTTATGAGAACTTATCAAAGACTCGAATTGAACAGGAACGTGTTTCATTATTTTAAAGAGGTTGACACATTAAAAGAACTATCCTCAGAACACCTTGTTTCATGGTTTAAGGAGCTTGGCACAAGACAAGGAACTATGCTCCAACGACCTTGTTTCATTTTTTATTTTTTTTAAGGAGCTTGACACAGGAAAACAAACTATGCTCCGACCGACCTCATCATAATGAACAAGAAGTCATGCCTTCCAAGAGTTCCACTCTTGATGGAAGGAAAACATCCTGGAAGTCGGGACCCAATGCCCCCAGCACACTATGCACGACGGCATTATTACTGAGTACAGGCACGGGGTAGGTAGCCACATAGTTGACCTGCGGTGGGGCAGATACAACGGGTGGATAAAAACCAGGAAGGGATGGTGGTGGGCCAGCTGCCACATCAGGACCAAAGAACTAAAGCTAATCAATGGTCACGATCTGTCCTTCATGTGGAAAACACATCACGCGAAAGAGGGAGGAGACAAGCGCTCCCATGGCATAGGTGTAATCGCGCCCCAAAAGCAGATTAAAATCCAAGGGGCCTGGAACAACCATCATGTCCATATGGACAGTTTTACCTCCCAAAGTAATAGGTAACTGTGGAAGGATCCCTAACGGTTGACTAGTCCTTTTGTTGAATGTCAACAGATTCTGCGTAATAGGCGCAAGCGGCAGCGAACCGAAAGCATGCCAAGTAGTTGAGGATAGAACACTAACAAAGGCGCCTTCGTTTATAATGGTGCTGGGTACAACCAGACCAAAAGCCTGTACCGTTATCTCGAAAGGCACATAAGACAGAAGGCGGTATCCTGCAAATCGATTCCAATCAAAGGAAGCGACCAAACTACTCGAAGGGGCAACCATCGAAGTGAGAAGGTCTTCCCCTGATGTTACGGAAGAAGGAGCATCCTCCATGACCTCCATCTCGAAGGTGGGAGGGGTATCCTTCGGGACCTCCATCATGGGAGGTGAAGGAGCCTCTTTTTGAGGTACGGGGACAGGAGAATCTTTCTCCAAGTCTGAAGAATCTGAAGAAACCAGAAGGACATGGGGGTTGTGAGATCCACTCTCAACGGGAAAGACCTGGTGCACCGTAGACGGAGCCAGCTCAACCGTTCCCATGACCAATGGTTGGTCAGGGATGGATTCGTGAATATGAATTTCCGAGGGAGCGGGATCGACCAAGGATGACTCTTGACCAGTCGGAGGATCAGCTGGTGGAGGGCTCAAAGAAAGTCGTTGGTAACCAGCCGGGAGGCATGGTGTAGAAACGGTCGCGTTGTCCAAGACTCTTTTGGCTTCATCCATATACGGGCAAAGGTGAATGGCATGGTGCCCTTCACACAACTTACAGGGATTGGTGAGCTTACCCTGTTTCTTAGGAGCCTTACCAGCAGCAGCTGAGGACGTGCCCCCAACCTGACTCCCAGAATCCAATGGCAACGGTGGGCCACTGTTGGACCATACTTCAAGCACCTTGGGAATGCCAGGGCAGTCTCGAAGAAGATGGTCTCCCGTGCACAACATGTAAGGGAATTTGAATCTTCGTGGAGGGTTGGAAGGTTTATCAAGAGGAGGTGTGTCAGAAACAGTAGTGGTATCTTTAGCCTCTCTTTTATCATACTTCTTCTTCTTTGTCTTCTTCTTCTTATTCTTAGCCACCTGGTTACTCGAATCCAGACTTTCACTAGGCGAAGAAGAAGAGGAGGACGCAGAAACAGGCGAAGAAGGGGGGAGGTCCACCTTGGAACCAACATGATGTTGTTCAGGTGGAGGAACTGATTGACCAGTAGCTGAGACATTCGGGACCACAGAGGTTGAGAACAACCAAACATGCAACCCAACAGTTAACCCAGGAAGGGACAACGTTGCCATATAAGGAGTGCCAACATTTCCAAAAGGAGGAAAAGGACCAGGATTCCCATCAGAGGGGATTCCTTGGTTGGTGAACTCCGGAAAAGTTCCATCAACAACTCAAAACCGCACACGGGCTAAAAACCAAGGCACACAATCAAACGGCCAACAAGCAAATTCTAATAGGGCGTGTGATCGCAGGTGATTTATTTTACCACATTGAAAATTAGAAACTTCACCGTTTCATGTTTTAAGAGTCGAGAAATGGATGAAAGGTGGCTCTATCTCTTTCAGTTTTGAAGCAAGCGTGAAAGGACAAGCGCTTGGTGATCCTTTCAAATTTAAGGAGTTAGAAAAGATCAAATGACTACTCAGGAATACTAGGCAAAGGGTGTACCAAATAACCGTGAACTGCAATATACACCTTGGTTTCAAAATGAAAGAGAAATCAACCAAGGACTTTCCATACGTGCAAGAAATCTCCCTGAATGCTGTGTCTGGTGTATCACGGGTATAGGGCGGCAGACTCGGCTTCCTATGGATAAAGGATAGAAACCTAGAGGGGTCTCCCTTTATATACGCGACGGTACGGGGAGCACAAGTCCGTACTAGTGCTGTCTGAAGCCAAGAGGCGAACGACAGCTACTAGGTTTTAAGACGCCAGAACACGTCTCTAGCCTAGACCTCTAAATGTGTTTTGTTAGATTTCAATTCTTCCTTAGTGTAAATTGAGTAAATTTTAATGTTTATCTTCAATTATGTTTCAGTTTTCAGGCCCTAGCGAATGTAATGTCTCAAAATATCCTAAATGTAAAACTACATGCCCTAATATATCATTTCATTCGATGAAAGCTAGTTACAAGAGAGTTAAGAGCTTTTCACACAACAATAAAATGATCAGAAAACAACCAATGATATCTCTAATGCAGCTAATGGAAACCAAAAACTTTTCTTTCAAAGTTACTAATCACTAATAACACCGAAAAGATTTTGATTCGCACTAACTAATCAAGAGAAAAAGAGCTTTTTTTTTTGTATTTTCAATGTTTAAGAACTAGATGCACTAAACAAACTGAAAACTAATGAAAAGAGAAATTTGAGGAATGATGATAAGAGAGAAAAAACAAGAAAATTTCACTCAATAGCAATCACAATCGAACCTCAAATCGACCAAAAGTCCCTCAAAACCAAGAAAATCCCAAAGACACAAATGAGCCGTGTAATCTAGGCCCAAAGCGAGACAAGGCAGAATTCGAATGAAGGAGGAATCAATCACTCAAATAGCACAATAAAACGATAAACAATTGTCAAACGAATGCAGGGAAGCAATCAGAAAGTTGACTGAACCAATAAAAACCAAAATCTCCCAAGGGAGGCTCGACACACAATAGCTCCTAGATGCCCTAGGGCTAGAATGAAAAATCGATAGAAATGGGCAAACAACCAAAGGATGGAGGTGACAGTCAGTCAAACAAGGCTCCAGTACACTCAAGCAGTCATAAAAACAAGACCAAAATCACAGATCAGTCTCAGAAAGCTCAAAACACAGAAAACCCTAATACCTCACAGGATTGGCGCAGCTGTGAAGCTGAAATTAGCGCCAGAATGAAATTGACGTGGGTGATACACAAGAAACCTGCACCAATGGGCGTGACTGTCAAGCTAAAAAGTGCACCAGCCAAGTTAACTATGCAAAAAATAAAAAGAGCAGTCCTAGACACACCCTGTGATGACAAAGCTAAACAAAAGCTAAACAAGGAGAAGAACCAGCCCAAAGAGCCGACCAAGCAAGCAAGGCTAAGAATTGACCGAAAAGACAAGACAACACTCCGAGTCATTCAGTTCATAAACTAAACCAGAGATTGACTGAAGCAACGTTGATCTACTTCGCTAATGCAGAGCAAAAGCGTTTCAAAGGCTATCTGGCTGTACTTCAGGCTCCGTCTATAGTTTAAAAAGAAAACAACAAGTTGTTACCTCCCCAGTGGAGTCGCCAATTTGTTGTGGAGGTAAATCCCCTCTACGGAAAAAGGCGATCCCTACTAGCCTAGACCGGGTCTAGCAACAATCGTCACACACTATAGTGCAGGTTCCTAATTGCAAATAAACCAACTAGCGATGAAGGCTTACCTGGAATCCAACGCTGTCGCTCGTAGAGAAAGTAGCGCTCTCATTCCTTAGCTCCGGCAGATCACAATCCTCACGATCTCCGTGATTGGACACCTGCACACGCAAGAAACAAAACAAACGCAAGCGTAAAATCCAGTACATACAACTATATGTCAGTCAGAGAAGACATAACTCATGATCATCATCAAGAACAAGAGTGGGAGCATAACCAATAGTCGCTTATCATTAATCAATCAAAGGAGGAATACAACCATAGCTCCGACGTTGAATTCTCCTTCAGAGGGTCGTCAGCAGGACGTGTCTCGATAAAGCCTGTCAGGGATGGGACAAGCCTCTCTCTCCGGATGTCTCGACAACAATCTCCTTGCTTGGATTTGGCCTTAAGGGAATGAATCAAGGCACTTGCAGCATTAGACTCTTGGGAACTTGGAGATTAGCTTGCAAAGGAGATGAGCAAGCTTTTATAGATGGAGGAAGGGGAGTTGGGATCCCTATAATCATGGGATTGGCCCTATCCTCAAGGAAGCTTCCATGAGAGGTGGCAAACCACTTCCTCTACATGGAGATCCGGAGCCAAACCTCCCAACTCGAATTAGATATCAGTTTATGGATTGGTTAGGACGAAACTTCCGCCATTTATTTTTAAAAAACACTCCTTAAAATGGCTAGCGGGAGTGCAACTCTGAGACAGAGCGCCAATTGGCGCGCCTTATTTGAAGGATTTCCCCCATTGGCGCGGGCATTGAACTGGCTTCCCGCGCCAATGCAAAAAGAGGTGTTTTTATGGTTTTTCACAAGGATTTGTCTTCAGGGCAATGAAAGTACATGTTTAGGGGAATGCCATGAAAGTGTTTTCAAGTTATGTCACTGCTCACAGGTCACGGAATGAGCTCTCTAATGTGCGGGATGGGGGATTGCAGGGACGGTGACAAATTGATGTGTAACACACCCAATAAATGAAGAAAAAATGTTAGGGTAAAAGATGGGTAGGTAGAAGAGTGTTACAAGGCAGGGAAAGCATCAATTGACTCATTTCATATTACTAACTTCCTTCTAAAAGACATTTTCCCTTGTAAAAATATCCCTTTCCCTTTATACTAACCTTTCCCCCTTATTTCACTCATTTTCCCTTACTAAAACCCTTTTCCCTAGTTAAAATACATTTTCCTCTGAAAATAAATCTCCCCTTTACTAATTCCCCTTTTTAATTCAGAAAGTAACAAAAACCACCTTATCCTAAGTCTAAAATAGTTAAAAAGATATGTTGGACCCCACTGTAACTATCCCTTCCCGATATCAATTTTAATAATAGTTCTTAGTGTATTTTAAATATCCCGCATCATATTTTATTAACCCTTGATATCATTTTAACTTACACACTTTATGATGTTAAAATCTTTGTTTATACATTTATCCCGTATTATATTAACTCCCACTTATATTACATTTCCCAACCCCGTATATATACCATTCTAACCCCACTTTCATAATAGTTTAAACCTATGGTTTATATAAAATCTCGGGTCCCACTTACTAAAAATTCGCTCATTATAAACCCCCACATATATCATGAAGCCTTTGCATTAAATCCCATTGCATACACATTTCCGGTCCCACCTTTCAAAATCCTTGACTCACCCTCCTATTTTTCCATCCATCAGATCTCCATTCCTTTGATCCAACAGCCAATAGAACCTTTTGCAACCTCCACTGCCCAATATTTAAAACTATTGGAGGGGTTCAAAATGGGTGGTTTCGCACCCCTACTCCCCTCATACGTGGCAGCCCCACATATCATCACACTCCTCAGCAGATTACCACCAACTCGCTTTTCTCGATGTGAAAACCTCCAAGTTGTTTTTCCGCTCGTTACAAATACCACCCTTGTTTGAAAGTTAAACCTATGTGCCCATATGATTAACCATTGTTGGTTAAAAACATTAAAACAAGACCTTTAAATTATTTTCACCATTTTTTTGTTGATGTTTGTGCAAAGGAAGCCTCTGTCGACTTGTTTTCAAACCAAAGACCATTGTCAACACATTTTTTAAGTAGATTCAACCAGCATTCACGCCTTTTTACTACCAGAAAAGCTGCCAACCTATGTTGGGGCCAAATTACATTAGAATTCAAGACTTTTGCTACTAAATTCAGTGTAGAACCAGTGTGAAGCCTTATAAAGACTATTGAAGCCTTTTTCACTACCAAAAAGCCCTATTGCCTCCAAAACCCTTTCTGCAAACCAAATTCATCTTTTTCCAGGTATTCCTAAGTGCCTAAGACTATTTCTTAAATCCAGAAAGCAATAAATTGAATAAAATAAACAGATTAAATGGCTTCCCAAGATAAAGACTTCAAAATTAGTGACCCTGTCACTAATTTCAACCTCCTTGAGCTCCATTATTGGAGCCATGATACATACATGGACCAGGCTGATGATATCCACCTTTGGGACTCAAATTTTCCCACAGACATTCCAATTTCCTGAGATCATCAGACTATGTCAAGTTAATTATCTGCCCAATGAAAGAGCCCTAGTAACCCACAGCAAGGAAATTTTGTTCACCATTACTACTAAATCAATAAACTAGATGTTGCAAATCTAACCCAAGCCTGATGAAGCCCCTTTTTCAATTGAAATCCTCAATGAGTTATATCTAAAACTTGAATTTCCAAAGAGGTTTCAGATCTTCCAAACCTTCTTGCCTTCATCAGTTGAAACTCCAAAGAGTAACCCTCCTTATTTAGCTTCAATTTTCTCATAAAGAACAAGACAGATTGTCACAATGTTGTCTTGCATTCTAGGCTATTTTACATATGAGTATGTAGATGATTCAGTCTTAGGTTTTCTATCTATTTTCTGCCGAGGACAGCCTCCATATTTTACATTTAACTTTTCTCAGTACTTATTAGATTCCATCCATGAGCAATTAGTTAAATTACTTGAAGAAGGTATGTTTAAGTATTCATCTCTATTGTTTCATTTATTCCTATACTTCCAATCTGAAAGGTTTGCAGTGAACCTCCAAAAATTGGACACTGAGGGTAACCCCCAATTAGTAGTCTGATTTCACCTACAGCAACTTCATTGATTCATTCATTCATCTAATTGCCAATATGCTAAGCAGTAGCAGTGAACATAGGATCAATGAAGAGATAAAGAAAGTTTCACAATTGTCTGAACACAGTAGAATGAGAGGTTGGTATTTATACCATAACCACACTGAAATTAGGGTATATGGATGTCAACTCACTCCATATAAGCTGCCAAAATACCTCCCAATGAGGTTATTTTCACTTGAATATATCAGGTAGATCGTAAACTCTGATAAGGTGAATTTTCTATCAAAAAAGAAGAAAACACAGTTTAAAATCAAAAACCAGATTGGTCCTTTCATCTGCAATAATAGGACTGTTGGTCAACAAGCAGAAAAATACTTACAGGAATTCAAGTTCAGTGAGAGTTTCAAATGGCATTATGATCCTATAGGAGTTATCAGTAAGTTAAGAATCAAATTTAAATTAACTCCTTTTTTCCATGAGTCCAAACTTGAGATTGAAAAATACTCCAACCAGACAGAGTGGTTTGAGAATACTTTGAACGAGGTGGAGAAACCAGTTGAGACTAGTTCTGTCCTGCAAACTCCATCCCTCCAAGATAGGAACTCCAAGAGATCAAGAGAAGAAGGATCATATTCAGCTCAAACCACTACATAAACCAAATTCAAATTAATGTACAGGAAGAGACCCAAGCTAAATCTTGTAATTGAACAAGTTGAGACTATTGAAATTATTGCTACAGACACAGTGGTTAAATAAAATGCACCTCCAAAAGTTTTAGAGGAAACTCACCAGCCTTCAACCTCTAATACTTAGATTATTGAGAAGAAACGCAGTGTAGAGGTGTCTTCATCAAGTAAACCAGCTGATAAAGAACAGGATATCATGGAAAAGTATAAAGAAATCAAACTCAGGAATGAGGCATTGAAAGCAGTGACTTATGCCCAATATTGGAAGCATACACCCAGTGACCAGAATAGGTTACTTTCAACATTTGATTACAAGACCAGGAAAATGTAGATGACCTTCTTGCAACCCAGAGTGCAGTATCCAAAGTCATCAACTGACTACAGAAAGACAACATTTGAAGTTCAAGCCAAAGATGTTCATCCTATAGATCAAATAGAATTTCATAATCAAGCTGGAGAAATGCTATATTCTACTATGACAAACAAAGCCATGAGTGTCCAGAAACTACAAAATTCTCTAGAAAACATCAAAGGTCAGTTAAAACTAGAGAATGATTCCTCACAAGCCAAGGACAACAGAATCAAATCATTGGAATAATTGTTCATAGAGGTAGGATATGATCCCAATAACATCAAAGTTGAAGAAGAGCTCATCAAGAAAAAGAATGCAGACATTGTTGCATTGAAGAAGCAGCTAAAATTTCCACCCACTGAACACCCACAAGCAAAAGAAGTTCTAGAGAATGAAGGCCAAAATTATGAAATGATGAATCTCATCATTCAGTTGACAACTCAACTGAAAGAGACAGAGAATGAGATGGATAAATTGGTACAGTAAAAAAAGGCCAGCATGGAAGCAATCCATGTCACTGTTATTCCTACAGTTACTACTGCAGTTCCTTCTACTTTAGTAGCTCCAGTGGCAACAATAGTTCCAGTGGCTACAACAATTTCAACTTCAACAACAGCAGCAACTACATCAGCAATAGATTCAACAACAAGAACAACTCATCCTAGTGATGAAGCAAGTAAATTGGTTAAAGTTTTGCAGGATATGTCGATCCAAACAAATGAAATAAATAGACTTAAAGAACAAATAAAAATTCTAGAGGATGATAAGAAGCTAGTTCAAATCATGCATAAGAATGAAACACATAAGTCAAGAAGATTGACTGACAAAGTGCAGAAGTTCGAGAAATAATTGACACTAAAAGAACCACTTTCCCAACCAAAGCAACAGTTGCAGGCCAATATCATTAACTCTGTTAATGATATTTGGCCATCAGTCCAAGTTATCTTTGAGTAGAAGTATTTGATCAAAGAAGCAAGTGAAGTCATTAATAAATTCAAAGAGGAACTTGGGAAAAAGCCAAAATAGGCCACTAAGATCATTAAGTTTCTTAATTCTAAGAAAAAATAGGAATTAGAAAATATTGGCATAAGTGACAAGACTGAAACAATCCTAGAAGTAAGAAAGGTAATTTCCAAAAGAAACCTAACGACACAACTTGAAGATAAATGTCAAAACATGGAACTAGCAATAACTAGATCCATGGTTAAATTTGATTTTTTTGAGGCAGAAAGGTCTTCCTAACCCTTTGGTATCAATCACAAATTGATGAAACATGAAGACTATGACAAAAAAATGAGAGAAGTGGCCAAAGAACAGTCCAACAATTCCTCCATGAAAGGAATTCCTGCAGGAAAAGTGCTCTATCAGACTTTTGAGAATCTCTTTTACCTCCAGCATGCGGTAAATCATCTCTTTATAAAAAAAGCCTACATTTTCAAAATATACAGAGGCTAATGAAATTTTCATAAGAATGGTAAAAATCAAATTACTAGATGCAGAGGCTTGGGAAAAACTGAATGATTTACTGTGAAAGTGAAAAGTTAAACAGGTCAAAGAGAAGTCCAGGTTATATATGAAAACATAGCAGTCAAAGTTCACAGGTAAAAAGAGTCAAGGTAAAATAGAACAGACAGTTTCAAGTAAAAACAACAGTAATAGAGTTAAAGATCAAAACAGAGTTTAAAGAAAATCAGATGGAAAGGCAGTGTAAAATACACTCAACATGAAGAAGACAACCAGCGTAGAGAAACAGAAAAAGAGAGAAAGCAGCAAAATATCAAAGAGCAAATAGAAAATCCAAATAAAAGAGTGACAGCTAGCATTTAGTCTCCTAGGTGTCTCTATCTTCTTGCATGAAGATATTTATTTTTCCTTGATTAATTCCTAAATCAGTTTTAGGATATTTTGTAATAGTTTTTTGTATAAATACCTCATAATTCGAAGTATTGTGTGGATTCCTGAACATTTCTATAGTTGTGATTGAACAAAATACCTGAGGTTTTATTGTCCCATTTTCAAGTCAGCGGACAGGACTGAGTAATAAATGCATTGCATTACAGGATTCATGTGTTGAGCCACTTCAGTGAAGTATCTTTCTATTGTTCATGTTTTTCCTTAAGTTTTCTTAAACTTGCATGTTTTCTGAATCTAAATGTTATAACAGGAGTTTTATTTCAGAACTTGTTTAAATACACTATGGCTTGAACTGTTATTCATTTTAATGTTTTCTTCTGATATCCGAATCTGAGAATCCTTAATTTCTCTCCCATCCCGATTGACCTCTATCATTTCCTTCATTATCCGGTTTGAGGAATCCTTAACTGCTCCTTGATCCCGATTGAAACCACTTCACCATCCAGCCTAAAAGATCTGAATTTACTAAGCTACCTTGCCATGTGAACACTTCCTTTAGAACTTGATTCTGCCATGTTTCTTGATACATTGACTCTATAGCCCAATGGAAAATAGGCATGCACCTATCCATCTGAATCAGTAATTCCACCACAAAACCAAACAAATTAAATCAAACCAAATCAATCTTACATAAATAGACTAAAATCACTTTAAACAACAAAGTTAAATCATAAAGAGAGAGCCCTCTTTGAGCATTAGGAAGGCTAG
Source organism: Pinus albicaulis (assembly GCA_034641835.2). Taxonomy (NCBI): domain Eukaryota; kingdom Viridiplantae; phylum Streptophyta; class Pinopsida; order Pinales; family Pinaceae; genus Pinus; species Pinus albicaulis. The sequence continues at coordinate 155,557,639 of CM076583.1, read as the reverse complement.
ATCCTGATCTAAAAAGTAGGTTGATAGTTACCTCTAATATTTCTTTAAACAAAAAGCATAAAAACCCTAGGAATTATTGGGTTGAGAAAAAGGTCTTCCAGAATGCTAAAGTAAACTTCACATCCTATCTGATATGACAACCTTTGGAATGCCATGCAGTCTAAAAATCTCTCTCATAAAGATATCTACTATCTGCATAGTTTTATAGGTAGATTGTATAGGTATGAAATGTGTTACCTTCCTCAACTATCAACCACCACCATAATGGAGTCATTGTTTTTTTTCATCTTGGTAAACTAGTAGTAAAGTCTAGGGATATAACTTCCCATTTCCACTCAGGTACTAGATTAGGCTGCAACAATCCAGCTAGATGTTGATGCTCCACCTTAACTTGTTGACACTCCAAGCATTTGTTCAAATATTCTGCAATATTTCTTCGCATACCAGGCCAGAAATAGACCTTCATAATTGATGTTAGCATTTTCTGGTATCCTGGGTGTCTTGAGTAATTACTGCGGTGATATTCATTCATGATCAACTCCTTCAAACATGTTCGATTTGGAATATATATCTTCTCCTTAAAGGTTAGCAATTGATCTTTCCTAACTCCGTAGTCAAGATGTTTTTTCTTGCCTTCTGGCTTCCTCCACTTGCTACCATAAAAACTGGTATTCAGGATCCTTCCCGGCTTCCTTTTTTATCTGGTCCAAAATTTTACTTTCACTCTGGTTATAGAAAAGTTCATAAACACAATGCAGTTTTCTGCTTGAGGCATCTGCCACACTATTTTCTTTACCCTTTACATGTTAGATATCCATATCAAACTCACTTAAGAAGGAATTCTGCCTTGCCTGTTGAGAGTTAAGATCATCTTGCTTAAAGTAGCTGGTTTGGCTGTTGTGGTCAGTTTTTAACAAAAACTCTTTACCTAGCAAGTAGTTCCTCCATACCTAGAGCGCATGCACTATTGCTGTCATCTCTAAATCATAAATTGAATATTGTTATTCATGTTATTTTAACTTTCTTAATTCATAGGAAACCACCCTTCCTTCTTGTGAAAAAATCGCTCCAACTCCTTCTTTACAAGCATTGGTACAGACTTCAAATTCCTTGTTGGAATCATCTACCCTCAAAATCGGGGTTGTGGTCATCAACTGTTTCAACTTCTCAAAACTATTTTTACACTCCATAGTCCATCAGAATATTTTTCCCTTTCTTTGCAAATATGTAATTGGTAAGGCAATATTCAAAAATCCTTCAATGAAACGTCAATAATATCTGGCCAACCCCATAAAGGATCAGATATCCGCCACATTCTGGGGTATTCTAAATTCCATAATTGTCTTAATTTTCTCTGGATCAACCGTTATTCCCTCAGCGGAAATAACATGGCCTAAATACTGAATTTATTCCTTGAAGATATCACATTTGTTGAACTTAGCATACAATTGATGTTTTCATAACATCTCCAACACTATCCTTAAGTGTTCTTTGTGTTCTTCCATGCTCTTTGAATAAATTAAGATATCATCTATGAATATCAAAACAAACCTGTCCAAAAAGGGGTGAAATATGCCATGCATTAGCCTCATAAATGTTTCTATTGCATTAGTTAAACCAAATGGTAATACCACAAACTCGTAATGCTCGTATCTGGTACGAAAAGCAGTTTTGTAGATGTCCTCGTCTTTTATCCAGATCTGGTGGTATCCAGACCTTAAGTCTATCTTCGAAAATATAGTGGCCCCCTTCACCTGATCAAACAGGTCATCAATTCGTGGTAAGGGATATTTATTTTTGACAGTCAGTTTATTAAGTTGTCGATAATCCATGCACATTCGCATTTTTCCATCCTTTTTCTTTACAAATAGCATTGGTGCTCCCCAAGGGGACACACTTGGTCGAATGCACCCTTTGTCCAACAACTCTTGCAATTGCATTTTTAATTCTGTTAGCTCTGGTACACCCATTCGATATGGGGCCCTTGAAATTGGTGATGCTCTAAGCATCAACTCAATAGTGAAATCAATATCTCTTCTTGGTGGCAATCCCAGTACATCTTTTGGAAATACGTCCATGAAATATTGCACCACTGGTATTTTCTCCATCATAGGAGTCTTTTCTTTAGAACTAGCGAAACCCACCTAAATGGCATATAACTAACATCCTTTCCTAATACACTTACCCATTTGAGAGGTTGTAATAGGACGCAGCTGTAGGGGTTTCTTAATTCCTTGTATCTCCTTACGAGTTCCATCTTGCATTCTGTAATATATAATCTTTTCCTTACAGTCTATCAGTGTCTAGTGTCTCTCCAACCAGTCCATTCCCAACAATACATCGTAGGATCCCAAGGGCAACACATTCAGATCCACATTCAATTCTCGATTTCCAATTTCCACTATACAATTTGGAATTTTGGCAAAAACTTTTCTTTTTGCTCCAGTGGCTAGCTATACCAGCCATAGATTTTTGAATTTCTGACTTTTTAATTTACAAATTTCTACTATTTTTGGGTTTATATAACTTAAACTTGCACTTGGGTCAACCAAAATAGAAACAGACTGTGAAAGTAGCTTACCTTCCAATTCTATCATGATTGGTTGATAATCTGCTTGTCGATCCTCTAAGGCTGCATTAATTCTGGGTATGTTCCAGGCTACATCAAACACTATAGAGGCTTCCTGTATATTGGCTACTGTATCATTTCTTCCCCGCTGTGGATAGTTTTTATAATAGTGAGCCTCACCACACCCCAGCACTGTAGAGGTGGTTTCTGGCTTTTTCCTTGTTCGGGTTTGCTAGAAGCCTCTATGGGCTTCTCTTCCATAGGCCAACGGGTTCTTTGGTGATTTCTCCCGAAATTTTTGCTCAACGAATTCTTGGCAGAATTCTTAAAGTTACTAGTTCTTGAACTTTTGAAATTTGGACCGCCTTTCTGCCCTTTTCTTGGCTGCCATTTTTTTCCCAAATCTCCTTTTGTCTTGGACTGCTGGTAACACATTCTTGCTTTCTGAATTGCTTCATACATGGTCTTTGGATTCACGAATTCAATTCACACTTTCATGTGAGTTTGAAAACTGCTCAGAAATTGTTGAACCTTAGCCTTTTCATCCCTTAAATAAGGAACGTATCTTAACAAGGAAGTGAACTTGGTTATGTACTCATCCATTGTCATTTGGCCCAACTTCAAGTCATGGAATTCCCTATACTTTCATCATAAAAATGTTGTGTTAAATACTTTTCCTTGAAGTATTGCTTAAATTTATCCCATGTCACATCCTGATCTTCAATGCTGTGCACATTCTTGACTTCCTCCCACCACAAGGTGGCCTTCTCTCTCAACTGATAGATGGCAGCCAGTCTGGCTTTAAGATTACTGTTATACTCATAAACTTGAAAGCACTTGTTCATATTAATCAACCATGCTTCATCCACCCCCTCCACTTCTTCGTCAAACGTGGGTGGTTTTATCTTCCATAACTCACCTTGTAGCTCCACTTTTTGCTTCTTAATTTCTTGTTGTTCTGAAAAATTTCCAGACTCAGCCTCATTATAGTTTCTATTTTTGTTACTCCGTGGGGAATGGCTTCTTTCCATTTTGTCATTGGTTTGATCCTTGGCTTGTCATTCATTTTCTTCTTGCATTTCTCTTTCTGGACTGGGTTGTAGCACTCCTTGATTCTTCTTATCAGACAGGCTTTTGAGTATCCTCTCCTTCTCTTGCATCAGGTGCTCATTGTCACTCCTAACCCGAACCATTTATTCTTGAAGCTTCTACAGAGTACTTAGCAGAATACTGGTTTTGGTGCTACTGCTCCTCCAAAAGTATACTAGTATGTTGGTGTTGATCAACACTGAGCTAAATCCACATTTCAGGATTCATTTCTTATTGGCGTTGGGGTGTAGGTTCCCCTATGTTCTGGGGTGTTTTTTGTGTCGACCCCCTCCTCATATCGTCTCCTACTATGCTATTTCTTTGTTGTGCATCATTTACACACACAATTGTCATGTTAGGTGACCCTTAGGGTCCCAACGTGTGAACGCTACTCTGATACCACTTGTAACGTACATCATAATCAACCATAGAAAAACAAAAAACTAATTTTTACCTTAACAAGGCTTGACTAATGCAATTATCAAATTTATATTACTGCATCTACTTCGAGCTCCTAATCCTTATCTTTACATGGACATAGAAAATTAAAAAGGTGGGGGTATTGAACACGAACTCCAAGGTATCAATCTACCTCGTATGCATGATACCTGTCAGCATATCCAACCCACGATAGCATTTCACATTTAAAATTCAAGGTACACAATATCCATTTTAATCTTGTGACATGACGGATTTAATTATGGCTTATATTATTATAACAGGGCAAAAATTACTTATGTTTTATATTATATCAATCTTGATTGGGAATGATTCCATAGCATAAGGATTCTTGGTGATTTGGGGTCATAACTCATAAATTTAATGGTACTGTACCCCCATCACATCTGGTTGACAGTTGTAAGGGGTAACACCGTCGGATTACAACATTTGGGTTCGAAAGTGGAGGTTGGTGGAGTACCTGTTTAGGGTATAGACCTCCCCAAACCCTAACTGTCTGCTATCCATTGCAGCTGATTCCCCACCACGTTGCTCTGCAACCTTTCAGCCTGTCACCGCCGACTGGCTTACCTTAGCTCTATTCGACTCCACTTGGCCTCTCAAGGCATGACTCCACAGGTAACACGATACCCTACTGCTTAAATCTTATTATGTTCAAGATGAGGTCGCATTTCTGGTTAAACATACTTTACAGGATTTTATTTTCCGCATATGTGTTTTCGTTTGGATTTTTGCATTGATTTGGGGTTTAGCATCGTGTCATTGTTTTATTTCGACATGCCTGTATTTTCTCTAAGGTTATAAGAAATCTGGTTCTCCTGCAAGCTCCTTCATCGAAACATTAGGTGAGCTGAGGAAATTTTAAGTTATGCATTCTTCCTAAATAAATTTACACCTTCCCCCAGTTACGAGGACTGACTCCTTTCCATGGCTCTTCCACAGGGTTTCTCCCTTTGAACTTGCAGAGGAGTTCTTGTGCTCAGTTAATAGGTTTATGCTTCCACCTTTAATTTTATTTTAGTCTCTGTTTTCTAGCTTGTCGGCATGATCTCTTACTAATGTTTTATCTGGTTCTTGCTCCCTTGTGCAGGTAATGGCCTGACTCGTCCCTTGAAGTCAATTATTTTTTATTTCTTGATTCAGAAGGTCGGTTCCCTAACTCTTCCCTTTCCCTTCAAGTACCCCAACTTCATTTTAAGGTTTATAGGTCTTGTAGGTAAAGGGCCTTTGGCCTGGCCTCAGAGATGCTCCTAGCATCGTGAGTTTTGGATTCGAGTTTCAGGCTTGCATTTTGTCATGTTAAATTTCTATTTTTTTTCCAATACGAAGGGCTTCACCCTACTCGTGAATATTATAGATTTTTGTGACTCTGTCTTGAACTATACTTTGTTTATTTTTCTGAAGAAACTTTGTATTTTCTGGTCTGAATTTATGAGAGGATAACTCTCCAGACTTAGTGAATTTCTAGTTTACATTCTGTCTTGAATGCTATAAAATAACTTACTTTTATACCTGTGCGTTATTGTTTCGAGTATCCTTTGTTCGCCCAAATACTGTTCATTCTTCTTTGATGAAATAATTTGCTCTCTTTTGGGTATGTTTAGGAATAGTGAAAATGTTTTCTAAATTTACTTATATATATATAAAGTACGCTTTCGAATCTAGAATATGGTGTGAATTAGATTATCTGGACTCCTACAGAATCTTGGTATCTTTCTTGCTTGGCTCATTTATTCGTTGTTGTTGTAAATTTTGTTTTACATGTTATTTACCGGTTATGGGGTTTACTATCACTAGTACAAAATGACTAATTAATTACTAAAAAAACGACTAAATTTGCATATAAATGACTAGTTTTCAGTCGATGACCAATGGTAACTAATTTACAGTATCTTATAACGCGACCAACTTTTAGTCGTTTTTAGCTTAGTCATTAATTGGTTGTCTCAATTTTGTTTTCTAGTAGTATATTTAGTCATTAATTTGGTTATTAATTTAGTCACTGATTTAGTCATTAATTGTCACAATTAATGACCAAAAATACGACTAAATATATTACTAAATGATCACTTGATAAAACCAATTAATGACCAAAGAAATATGACCAAAATGTTGGTCGTGTTATAAGATACTATAAATTAGTTACTAATAGTCATACATATGCAAATTTTAGTCATTGTTTGAAACCAATTAATGACCAAATAAATATGACTAAATTTTGGTCATGTAACTATAAGATACTAGAAATTAGCTACTAATAGTCGTATATATGCAAAATTTAGTCGTCATTTGTAATCACAAATTTTAGCTACTAATAGTCATAGTACATGTTCATCTAATATGAAGACAGAAAGTTACATATGTTAATTGCAATACTAAATAATATCAAGTGCAACTATAAATCATTTCAATCACAAATTATATTATATAAAATGTCAAGTATTACAATATGAATTTCCAACTTAATATTTGTTGGAGTAAAATTACACATTAAATATTGTTTCATCAGTACTTTGAAACATTATCATTGTGTTGCCAAGGCATTGCAAGTGAATTCACCAACTCTGAAGACTTGACCATCAGTTTGTGTGTGTGTGTCTTATGTAGGATATTGGATCTACGAATACCACTAGACCAGTTTTCTTCTCTCTTTAATTCACATTTTTCCGCTCCACTGTTATTGCTCTCCTCTTTTTTCAATTCATGCTTCTTACCATCAATATTGAGTTCATTTTCTGAAAAAGAAAAAAATATACAATGCAAATTATAAGACATGAAAGACGATGAAAATTGACATATAAACTAAAGTAGACTATAAAGGATTTATACGATACATACCTCAACATCAGTGATATTGTCAATGTCATTTTTCCTCATAAAAGCAAGAAACTCGAACAAGTTTTCTTCAGTTGGGAAATAGTAGTCACTATGTGGCCAGATGACCTGTATAAACAAAGAAAATAAAACATCACCAGAGAAATTAACACCTTAGTAAACTTAATATTCAACCTTCAAGGAAAGCTTAGAAACAATCATGCCAACTAAGTTACATGCTAAAGAGCTCAAGATGTATATTACTTATACAATGTGGGAGTGCAAACAAACCTCCTAGAAAATGTCAAATTTAAGTCTAGAATAAATGAAATGAAGTAAAAAAGATACCATAATAGGATAGCCTCGTATACTAGACTGTCTTAAACAAAAATATGTCTTAAATTGGTTACCATGCCCTAGATTCTAGAACTAAATCTACTCTTTACTAAATTATGCCACATCATTTTCACAAGCTACAGATCAAGATGACATGCATATTGAAATAATGAAAAGGACACTAAATTGACACTAAAGAATACAAGAAATTGTAAAATTGACTTCAATGTGGTCATCTCTTTTAGAAGTGCATACAAATGCATGTCTGCATTAATGTAACACTTAAATTTAAAATCAAAGAGAAGATATTACTTCCTTCACAACTGCCAAATGCTTTTGAATTGAGCAATTTATTTACCTTAATGTTGCCTCATCACTTCCATTAGATGATTTAATCCTAAAATTGGAGATAAACAACTTTAGGCCCAGTCTGAGAATTGTAATTAGAGCTAAATAAAATAAACATTCCATACTTGATATCAGCAAGGACAAGAAAAAATGAAGAGTTAAATGATTTTCTTCAGAGAGAGAACGTAATAGCAACTGAACACATAACAATAGGAGCACAAGTTCCCATGCATTTAATGTAGAAGGATTTAATTATCTATTGGCATTCATGTCTTATACATCAATATATGGCAGAGAAATCGTATTGCTCAGGCATAGCATTTGGAAAATTTTTCATGATTTCTTAATAAAGCTCATACCTAGTTCAATTACAATATTGCATAGACCAATAGAGCAAGTCTAGAAGCTAGTGGGAATTTTCTACATATAGTTGCATACAAAGGAACATTAACCATATGAATTTCTTTTCAACCAAACATGGAAAATATATATGAGAGACTGGAATTTATCCTTGTTTACAAAATGACATCTCCACAAAAATTTCATTGAGTCCTGCTTGCTTCCATCAACATCCTGAATCATATGTCACTCCCCCTTGCAATTTAGATCGTCATTTAAAGAACAAATGGAAAACTTAAATTGTAGAAAGCCACAAAATCATGATTAATATAGAGTAAATATGCTGTTTACTCTCAATCTCCTTTCATTGTTTAGATAAATCTATATATGTTCAACAACAAGGAACTATAACAAGACAAATTATATTGAAAAATAAAGTTACTTGTTAATTCCTACAGCGCTCATCCGCTCATCAACATGTCCCATATGTCGACATGAAATGCAACTAAAAAATATGCAATGCACTTCTCCACTATTGAAGGAAAATGAGCCTACTTGCTAAAGAAATCAAATAGGATTTTCATAATCTAATACAATAAAGTATTTGAGGCATAGTCTTGTCTATCAATATCATCTAAATATTGTATGTATAGCACCGACCATGTGTAATGGTAGTTGAGAAGAGATTAAGAGAGGAAATTTGACCTCTCGATAGCCTGTACTCTTACCACTGAAAAAGGAGATGCCTTTCCATTGTGTTGTCTTTAGATTGTTTAAAGAAGGATGGCATAATCCATAAAGCACATCCATGGCACGGTGAGATGATCTTAAAGTTGTTTCTCTCACTAAATAATGGCACACTGCTAGAGCTGCTAACAAAACCCATGGTCAAATCAAGAAAGGCTTGACATAATATGGTGAAGTTATGAAAATCACAGTTGTATACACAATCTTTTAACATTGAATACCAGATTCAAAACCACAAGTAAGTACTTGATACCAGATCCTATACAAACCAAAATTACAAATTCCATGTGTAACTAGACATAGAGCAAACAATTAGGCTATATTATTTCAAACAAAAAACCTATGCAAAAAGGATAAGAGCTTGCAAAATAGAAGTTGGAAAAAACAACCTTCAATCAAAGGTTCCCATTTAGCTAATAACCCTAACCTGAATTCCTTTCTTACGCCAAAATTTGTCAATTCCATATATGCCATCATATTTAACACCACACTTTCTGGTGCATAAGATGAATGCCTCTCCTTATGAGACCTGAAATTGACTTACAAAGATCCAAATTAAACTTATGTTAGCCACATAATGAATGAACTGCAGTCTGAGGCTGGCTGATAAGTTAAAGCACACACGTAGATATCATTTTTTGTCACAGTTTCAAGCTAAGCCAATTAAAAACATACCTGACAACAAAGACTGGATAATGCTTCTTACATCTATCTCGCACTGCCTCATTATATTTATCGAACTTCTGATCAAAATATTATTCCTTATTTGTTCTCTTGTTCACAGTAAGATCTCTTCCACCGCTACTGAGAACATAACGAAGTCATAAATTTTTATCAGAGAAAGTGTTAATCCAAAAAGTGGAAGCAATTTAGTATCATTGGCATTTTTATTAATAAAAATTCAATAACAATAATGAAAATCATTTGTATGTCACAAAAGCATGCAGATTGTGCTTTCACTGTAAAGTACTAACGCTTCCTAGATGCATATTTTTAATCAAAAGAAGAAGTTGCATACCTTCCAGTTAACAAAGAAAAAAAAAACACCATTCACCATGGTCCTCATCATCCTCATACCCACTAGAAAATGTTACAGATTGAGTGCCATAGTGAGACCGCCCAAAAATACCAGCAACATGAGGAAGATGAGCACCACACTGCCTACATTCCATTATGTCTCTCGAGGCTCTGCTTAGAATACCATGTAAAGAACTAAACAACCAACAAATTTCGGAAGCTCCTAAATTTCCAAAGACGCTGAATCTTGCACAATCGTATCAGATGCATCACTAAAAACTCTAGCAATATGTTCATGTATTAATTCCAAAATAAGGTCATTATCATAATACTCTATCTTAAAATGATGGCAAATACTCCCCTAAAATTTGACAAGATCAACTGCTCAAAGATCCCCAAGGCAATCTGCACACACCAATTTAAGTCTTTGGCCTCTGGTGTCCTTAACTCCTCTGCACAACCCCCACGTGATTCTTGAAGAATTTGATTCACATTATCCATAATGGAAAGGTTGGGAAGCATGGGAAACTCAAGCAGTTGTTCCCCTAGCAACTCTTTGTTCTTCACTATCAGTTGTTCTAATATTTCCACTAGTATATCCAAATGTATAATATGTTGATGTTGCTCTCTCTCAAGACATGGCATAAGTGTAGCCACTACCTAAGGAGATACTTGAAGGAGATACTTGAGCAACCTTTGAATGAATAAATTCCACACATGTAGACCTTCATATTGAAGACTCTCTTTCTCTACAACATGCATAAGTAAAACCATAATTTTTGGTACAAATGCACTGAGATGAAGACCAATCATTTCAATTAACTTTTCCAAACATTTCAATGCTTGCTTTCGTAATGACTAGTCATCAATGCACAACATTTTTTTATCAATACACAATTAAAAATTCCAACAAAGTAATTCCTTAAAAATCCTAGAATATTATCTGATCCAATGACAAGACGAGCCACGTATTAAATCATATCTGGAACCTTTGATAGACTTTCATCAATATTGTCACTGTGTGCATCCCTAAGGAAATGTACAAACTCCTCAAGCAGAACTGGCAACACTCTAATATTAGATCCTTTCTAGGCTTCATAGAATTGCATTACAGTAACCAGTTCATTTCAATTTGAGTGAAGAAACACAAACGATAGAGCCTTGTGACACCATTCCAGCAGCAAAACTAGAAAATTTGTATTTAACTATGTTTCCAGTTCATGCAGAGTATCTAATGCATGGCAATTATGCTTTTGTAAAACTACAAGCTTTGGAAGAACTACAAGGACCATCTTCTGAACAAGATCTACACTTGGTATACCCAAAATGACCTCTGCAAAATCACTCATCATAACTAGGCATGTGACAAACCTTGCTTTGAAGTATTCAAACAGCTCATCTCTAATTCCACCAAACTTGAGAAGGATTGATCTGATTCCTCCCTTTTGTTTAAAACTCGCAGATTCATGTATTAATCTAGAATTTGTTGCTCTTACCCAACTATTTGAATTTTCAAGTTGATCAATCAATAAAGCAAATGAAAAAAAAAAAACAAATATCCATGGACATCAGCGCTTTTCATAATTTCTGCTACCGTTTCCAACAAAGTCTTAAATACATCTGGATCCTCAGTGGCTTCCAACGCATGTTTCAATATTCCAAGCATATTTTCTTCTTTGTTTTAATGTTGCATGCATCATCATCTTCAAAAAAAATATCCATTACATTATTCTCAATGAAGTAATGGATTTTCAAAACAAATTATCTACTCACAACCTTCTTCTCATAAAGTGGAAGTATATCCAGGAATTTTATCCACAAAGGTTTTGTTCCCAGAAGACCACTTTTGATTGCATGGCATAGAAGATGAGAAATGCTTCCCACAATAGTGACATGAACTTGCTCTAATGATTCACTAAAAAGAAGTCAAGAAAAGAGAGACTAACAAATACTGGAAGAAAACTCTAACAGTTGTATTATTAAGCATGTCTTTCCTTTATATCTTATATAAAGTTACATCAAGGTCACTTTTCCCTGAGTTACCTGAAATTTGTTTGTCACACTGAGCACAAAAGAATCCTGATATAAGAACATCTATGTTTCCCAAATTCACTTTCAAAACAACATTTTTGTGGATTTGACACAGAAAGTTGGTTACATAATCGGTTGCTAAAGGAGTAACAGATAAGCATGCAATGTATCCAATATCATGAGCTACAATTTCACAAACTTTGTCAGATTTGTCTTCAACAAAGACCTCCAATATTCTACACATGGTTGTAATAACATCATAGCTAGAATTGAATGCAAGAATTGGCATAGATGCAGCATCTTCAGCTTGGACATCAGCAATCTGATCTTGCAATGCTAAGTCCAAAACCTCAAAGATGTTTTCACTCATTGCTTTGATCCCTATCTTAGGTAAAATACTGATAATTCTGCACTTTGTCTTCTTGATGGTATCGGATTGGATGTCAATGTCAGAAAACAACCATGGAAGTTTTAAAATTGACAAAAGTGTTTTTGTGTTCACAAATCTTTCTCTACTGCTTGTATTTTGAAATGTCTGAGAAAAAACACTTAGCATTGAGAAACTCTTTAGTTGTACATTCAACAATGCATCTAGGGCATATGGCATATAAATTATGAAGGAAAGCACCCATGGTCGAATCATAAATAGTGGTCCATTGAATGTACAAGCTTCTTGATAGGAATTATTTCTACGTCCAGTGATGATGATGCTAAATGTATAAAGTTAAAAAAAGGCCTTTGTAATGTACTGTCTCCTTAAGTAAGTAAACTAAAAGATGCAGACATAAACGATGAGCTAATAAGGCCTTATACTTGAAGCCTTGTTTCGACAAGGCATCTATTCAGCAATTTCAACATCCAAGAGGCAAATGGTTTCTAGTGTGCCTCTCCTGTAACATCAATTAGAATACCCACACTGTCTGGCGACTTGGAGAAATTAGGAAGGTCACAGAAAGGTGTTGGAGAGCGGCAGATATAAACTTCAGTAAAGGTCATGTCAAAGCATGTTATAGACAAAGCAGTAGAAACTGTGAAGCTAGATTCAGTTGTGTAAAATGATGCAACAGGTAATAGGTATGCCACATGATAATTACATCAAGTCCATTTTCTGTAATAGGAATTCATGACCAACCTGGCTACTAAGGAAGCACATTTGGTTTCCCGGGTGTAAAATGAATCTCTCTCAAAATTGAGAAGTGTGACTCCTTCACCCAGAACATAGAATGGACTAGATAAGTAAGTTTCCGCACGCTGTGAAAAGAGAGTTTTGGACAAATTTTGGAAATTTTCTATAGACAAAACTAACTCTCAAGCATGGCAGGAGAATATTGATGCACATCTTATAGTGCCTAATGAGTTCTGACAAAAAGAACTAAATAAAATTTCATGAAAAAATTCAAAGTAAAAAAAACAAAAGCAAGCAAAGTTCATGTAGGCTAATAAATCCAAAATAAAATGAAGAAGCCCAATACTACTTTGACTTCATCGAATGTGGAAATTAAAATAGTGTAGGGGGGTTGTTTCTAGCTCAACACATCATTGCTTACAAATCAACAAATTGATACAACCTGTAGCAAATATTTGAGGACAATTTGATGTGTTTTTACATACTTGAAGAGGCCAAGCCACTAGTGAATAGCTGATAATTGCCAACAAACTATACTCAGCAGTTAGAAAAAATAAGGTAACATGAAATATTATATAGTATCAGTCACACATGCCTTCTGAGTGTTGAGTGATCAATTTTTCTACCTATGAGGAGAAGATATGGCTTTCTCTCAGATCTATTTCATTGTTCAAGTCTCACTTGCATCTCTAGCAATAATTCAAACACCTTTTTCAGATCTGTTCATCAAGGAAAACAATTGATATGTTGGCCAGATATATGATTATAAGGCACTCACAATTTCAAAAAATATTTCAAGGGTCACTACCCCTTTGAGGAATTTGTTATTCAATGGAGAGGACACCTTATATGAGGGGAAGTCACCTTGCACACATTTCCAAGCTATTATGATGAGGATGTCCACTCATTGATAATTACTTCGTCTTCTCATTTGTAGATTGTACTTTTACCTTGGGATTTTCAAATGGAGCCTTCTGCATTGAATATTGATGGAAATTTCTACTCATGATGCCACAAGTGCCACTTTATTGGAGTTTTGCATGGTCTTTGTGCATCCATTCAAGTTTTGAAGAAGGAATCCACTTTGGAGGAGGCCACACACGCTTCTAAAGAGGATTCATTCATTGTTCTTGAAGGTAGATACAGGGTCAACCACTTGGAGGAGGAACCATACTTCATGGTGCCATTTTTGGAGGATTGTTTCAAAACCAACTCCATTATCATGTTATTGTTGACTTGTATCATGGATTTGGTTGCGTGAGATAATTATTGTAGTCTTTTTCTAAAATATTTTCATGATTTTTCTTGGAGTACAAAGGGGATCTCAACATCCTATTGCTATCTTTAGTATAGAGTTGTTGAGGAGGTTTGAATGGTAATATTTTATTGTATTCCTTGCAGAGAATACTGAAACTAGGAAAAGGTTGCACTAATAGCTATGAGCATGCTTACAGTGCTTCAGTTACAAAAAATGACACTATGGCTGCTAAAAAGAAGTGTTAGCAACAAAATTTCAAGGGTTGGGAATAACACTAGCCATTCGAAAAGGCAAGAAGGAGATACAAACATTGAAGATCATTTTCCAAAACATTCAATAGGTGAAAAGACAAAGATTCGTGGACAATATGGTTTAAAAAATTTTGATGTATTATTTGGTAGGGTCTGACATTCATTAGATGTCCCCTTATTTGCTGCAACTGATCAATCAATGATTGCAATCACAGCCTTAGTACTTGTCAAGAAGTTTTGTACTCTAAAGTTGTTATCCTTGTTACTTGGTAGAATGGCTTTCATTGACATTGTCGATGGGAGACTTTTGAAGGAAAGGGAGATTCATATTTAGTGCAGTTATTGTTTTTTGAATTTTCAAAAACAAAAGCTTTGCAGAATTCCAGCATAGACTGTGAAGTGTGTGGTATATGAATTAAGTAGATAGTGCTACTTAAAATGGAAAATTTATAAGCTAGTGTAGTCTGGTATTTGAAGATGCCTCATACAGTTTGTCGAAGGATACTGTCATCGACTATGGTCTTTTACTAGCTGATTGACTACTCTTGTACATCCATAAGTTTTGCATAATCACTCCAGGTTTGGTTTTCTCTTTTACTAGCTGATTGACTACCCCTTTACATCCCAAAGTTTTTTGAACAACATCCTCTATAGGAAGTTAACACATGGCATGTCAAAACCTTTACTGATAAATTATTGCACATTCATACAGGAACATTGCCTTCCAAGGTAGATTTGGATGCTTTAAAGATTTGATTGTTAGAAAATGAATCCACTTTGGAGAGCACCCAGCCAACGGTCAAATGAAGTTATTAGAGCAGATTTTAGGAAGGAAAATTCATTCTAAGTGTGGGCATGGACGCTGTAAGGATGAAATTTGGAAAAGGAGACCACTTAATGGCACAAGAAGCTAAGAATAGGGCAGTGCTCCACTTTACAAGAGATATCGACACCATATCTCCACAAATCAACCACTAAATGAGAGATACCCTATAGTATGATGACACTTGGCAAGATTGACGATTTCCAAAAGGGTCCATATAGAAGAGCACTCCAACCTAAGAGACATAGCTTTTGTTGATGTTTTATTGTTATTTCTTTGAAGAAAAGATGAATCCATAGCTTTCTAAAGTATTCCCTATAACATTGTATTAGAAAGTTATCAGTAAGATAGACTATAAAAGGAGGAGGACTATTGACCTGCAAATTAAATTAATGTGGAGGAAAACCCCCATAGGCCAAGTAGAAAGTTCTTTGCAAGGGAGAAAAGGCCCATGACAGATTTATGCTTCCGTCGTTGTCTTCCTTTCTGTAGGTTGGATTGATGTGCAAGGCTGCCATTGTAATCTGCTAGTGTGCCCTTCTTATCTAGAGGTGGTGCTTTTGGCCATGGAAGAAGGCTTTGGCAGTGATCTTTTAAACGTTTCATGCTGGAAGAGAAGAAAAAATTCTGAGAAGGAATAGGTAGAGGTTTCCAGCATATATTTCTAGGCTAAAAAGGTGGTCTGGTTGCACGCATTTCCAGACATTTAATCCTTGTCTGATAACCCATTTTTCAAGAAACAATAGCAATTCTGTCAGCATGAATTTCAAGGAGAAATTTTCAGTTCTATCTTTTGAAGCTCGAACTGCATGATAAGAGAGATGTAAAATTATGCATGAAGATTAATACCTTATCTGACATATTCCTAGTCTGTCAGGTCAAATCTGATGTGGAAACCCAAGGTGATTTTGTCCAGGCTTTAGCCACTAAGGTTTGAACATGTGTGTACAAGAATATAGATATTGGGGCATTTGTGAACTGGTAGGATGAGGAGTTTTCTTTCTTGGTATGTATCTTGACTTCATGACATTGACAACAATTCATGTATTATTACCAGCATTTAATACAGTCGCATTTTATCTTTGATGTAGACAGATACCACTCCCATGTTGTTGATTTTATCACTGTGAAGCATATTTTCATTAAACAAAAAAATCTGATACACAGTTGTATCTTAAAGCCACTAAATAACGAAGTCACAGAGTCTACTAACCATAGCATTCAAAGGCCTAAACATAAAATATTCAAAAGCAAATCTGACATCTCATAACCTTGCTAGGACTCTGAACAAGCATAAATACTCAACCACAACAAACTACCAGTGACTGTAAGTAGAAATATGTGACCCTAAATTAACCAAATTAAAGGGGATTACATGAGAGCCTAAAGTGTATCTTCATGTAGAGTATGCATGGCAGGAATATATGTTGGTGTCAGGGATTGAATCCCGTGGCTTGTTGACAATTATATGAATGGACATGCTATTACTCCTAGTCATCCTGTCATTCATTATCACTTTTTTTCTACAAGTAGATATGTTGTTAGTGCTGTGAAATGTTAACTAGACTTGAGTAATGTTCAAAAAATAGATCTTCAATGACTTCTAATAATGCAACAGCAGATTGGGCATGAAATGCTACTTGAATTCTAGCTTCAGTAGTAAGTGTTGTTCAAAGCATTGTCAAATGTGCAATTTGAGATAGTCTTGCCAACAATACAATGATGTAGATGTGTATTCTTCCAAACTTGGTATTTAATCTCTATGGAGTAGTTCTGATTTCAGCCTAGGAAGTTGTGCTACAAATATGATTGGTTATTCCTATTGACAAAGAATTCAAAGGTCCATTTAGAAAAAAGAAACTCCCATCATTAAAATGCCAATGTGAGAAGCTTCTAGCAGCTAAACAAGGATGGTTGAGGAGGTGCAGAGCATGTTGTCTTCACGTAGAGTAGGCATGGGAGGAAGATCAATTGGTGTCAGGGATTGAATCTCGTGGCTTGTTGAAAATTATATGAATGGCCACAATATTACCCCTAGCCATCCTCTCATTCATTATCACTATTTTGCTAAAAGTAGAGATGTTGTTAGTGTTGTGAAATGTTAACTAGACTTGAGTAATGTTCAGAAAATATCTCTTCAATGACTTCTAATAATGCAATAGCATATTGGGCATGAAATGCTACTTGAATTCTGGGTTCAGTAGCAAGTGTTGTTCAAGGCATTGTCAAATGTGAAATTTAAGATAGTCTTGACTCTTTCCAACTGTACAATGATGAAGATGTGTATTCTTCTGAACTTGGTATTCATCTCTATGGAGTAGTTTTGATTTCAGCCTAGGAGGTGGTTCTACAAATATGATTGGTTATTCCTATTGACAAATAATTCAAAGGTGCATTTAGAAGAAAGAAACTCCCATCATTAAAATGCCAATGTGAAAAGCTTCTAGCAGCTAAACAAGGATGGTTGATGAGGTGCAGAGCATGTTGTTTTCATGTAAAGAATGCATGGGAGGAAGATCTATTGGTGTTAGGGATTGAACCTCGTGACTTGTTGACAATTGTATGAATGGCCATGTTATTGCCCCTAGCCATCCTGTCATGCATTATCACTATTTTGATACAAGTAGAGATGTCAGTGCTGTGAAATGTTAACTAGACTTGAGTAATGTTCATAAAATAGCTCTTCAATGACTTCTAATAATGCAATAGCAAATTGGGCATGAAATGCTACTTGAATTCTGGGTTTAGTAGCAAGTGTTGTTCAAGGAATTGTCAAATGTGCAATTTGAGGTAGTATTTCCAACAGTACAATGATGAAGATGTGTATTCTTCTGAACTTGGTATTTCATCTCTATAGTGTAGTTCTGATTTCATCCCAGGAGGTGGTGCTACAAATATGATTGGTTATTCCTGCTAACAAAGAAATAGAAGGCCCATTTAAAAAAAATAAACTATCATCATTAAAATTCCAATATGAGAAGCTTCTAGTAGCTAAACAAGGATGGTTGATGAAGTACAGAGCATGTTTTATTCACATAGAGCATGCATGGGAGGAAGATCTGTTGGTTTTAGGGATTGAATTTCGTGGCTTGTTTACAATAATATGAATGGCCACGTTATTACCCCTAGCCATCCCGCCATTCATTATCACTATTTTTGCTACAAGTAGAGATGTTGTTAGTGCTGTGAAATGTTAACTAGACTTGAGTAATGTTTAGAAAATAGCTCTTCAATGACTTCTAATAATGTAATAGCAGATTGGGCATGAAATTCTACTTGAATTATGGGTTTAGTAGCAAGTTTTGTTCAAGGCACTGTCAAATGTTAGATGAATTTGATTGCAATCCTCTAAGCATAAAGAGACTGGCCACTGTGAGAAAAGTGAGAGCATAAAGAAGCCAATTGTAATCATACTGTACCTATTTGTTTGATCACTAACCAAACAACATCACGCAACTAATTTTATGAGTTGACACCTTCACACAACTAACCTTCTCAATTATTCCTCCTCTGCAGGAATGTATTCACATTGGCATTCTTGTACTAGTGTTGATCCAAGCTTCCTCAACAACATTGTATTCACAATATTGACCTTCCTGTACCCAGGCCAATCTAGTATCCACGCTGTTGAAGCCCCTGCAATCAATTCTACAACTATGGATCTGTATTTTCCCATGAAGATCTACTCCAACAAAATCCAAGAGAACCATGCTTTCTTCAACTCTGAAGATCCACCATTATTATTGTTTCTATTACTGTAATCGATGCCTTTTCTAAATGTTAAACCCCATCACATCACATAACTAATTTTATCAATTATCCTTCCTCTACACCAATCCATCCCTGATCACTTTCTTCATGTTCTCTCTGATTTGAAGATTCACAGTCCCGATATTATTATTTCTCCTTACTCAAATGTTTTCCCAACATTGGCAGTAGATACCAACAGGGACGTGAAGAAAATTGCACAGAGCTGGCAAAAGAAGACCAAACAGAGCAGTGTGGTGATCATAGCAGCTGCATCCACACTGGCATTGTGAGTCATGGCTAGTCTAGTCCTCATGTAGAAGTTATACTCTCTCATGGGTCTGATCCATGGACACATACCTTGTGAATTTTTTAACTTTAGATTGATGATTGGTCACCACAACTTTTTAACCAGTACACAAAGAGAAAAACGAAATAAACAACTAAAGGACTGTTAATTTAGATCATGCCGACCCCAAACTGTTTCTTACATTTCTTGGCTTTGTTGTTAAAATGCCAAAGCGTTGACATTTTTTATGTAATTTAGCTAGATCTATTAATAATGTGAAAAAAATAAGTTATGTCCAGGCACTCTGCTCTCATAGGAAACATGGTTGCCAAACTTTCTGAAGAGCAGTCTGAGAACTTCTAAGTTGTATACAATAATAGCAAATTCATTTTATATTGTGACTAGACCCATCCATGGGAATTTCAAAAATCAAATGACAACCAAAATGAGTAGCAGGACTATCTAGACACTAGAAGGACTTCTTTACAGCCATCATGATTTTATTGACAACCAAAAACAACATTGTTACAAAAATATAGTCAGGATAGTACATAGAGCATGATCCAAGTTTGATGAAGATGGGTGGACTAACATCCTTGGGCCATGTTGTCCCTCATGGGCTAGTCTTAGGTCAGATTTTTTTTTCTGGTTCCAGGTTCTTCCAAACTATGGGATAGCCTTGGATCTGCGTCAGTCATTGTAAAATGAGTTTCAAAAACTTCATGGAAACCTTGCTTCCCTGGCATGCCACAGAATCCAAGCCATTTTTCCAAGTTACCTGCATTTTTTCCACCCCTGTAGATGATTGTCCCATAATCCATTTCAAGCTCATTTGTCACATGGATTTGCACAGGCTCTGGAACCTACTTAAGCAAATTTTGCTTGATCCTCTATGTGTCTACTTCCTGTTGCTTTCTGACGTAAATCAAATTGTGTTCCCTAGCCAGTCTGCAATCATTCTTCTTCAGGAATTTATGGTGGCAGTAGGTCCAAGCTAACCTTTGCTGTTTAAAATGATTGAAAATCTTTCTGTGAGGGTTGTGTACTTTAAAATTCCAAGCTACAGCGTGATGAAATCCATTTCATCTTCCTACACTAATGTTGTCGAAAATACAAGAAATGTGAAGGCACCTACGAGGAGTGGGTACATTGGGAACAAGCCTTCGTTGTTTTCCTTTAATTTGACGTTGCTCCAAACTTCACTGTTTGATATGTTATTTCTAGATTTTAGTCAGAATAAATTCTTATAAAATTATTATCCACTTCAATTATAGTTATTACTTATTCCTTGTTTTGTTTTGGCATCATTTCCCGTTATAGTTTCTAAGAGGTATAGGCAGATTCAAGCTTGACATTGACTCCAACTTAACACTTATAATTTGGCATAAGGTAATTATTTCTTCAGGGGAATTATTGTTGATATTTGTTGTCTATTTAAGAAAATTTATGATTGATATGCTCTCTTAGGTTTGAGTGCCATTTTCCAGCATGCATTCTTGTAACATTCTATTCTAGTTACTCTGGCATGCATACATGGAAACAAATAATTAAGTTGCCAAAGCCTTTGCCACATATATTGCCATATTTTAGAGATTTGTGAGGATAAATACTTAACTTATCATGATTTTGCAGGCTATAAGCCTATAAGGGCTGCAAGCACTGTTGTGATTGAACCTTATTAGCTGTTTACTTGAGGCATCATTAGCTTCTTATGCAAGCATGGTGGGTGTTGTAACTTCTAGAGACAGCCCTGAGTTGCTAAGGACCAATACCTAGGACATCTTAAGATCAGAGGATTTAGATACATTCACTTATAAATTCCTCTGAGAGTGTCTTTACAAAGAATTCATAGAACAATGGTTCAGGAATGATGAGGATTCTTGGTATTTAGCTCATGCAAGAAAATTTTTACTCATAATGGTTTCAGGAGGTTGTATGTGTCTGTGATGCTTCAAATTGGCCAAGTAAAAAACCAATGAACAGATCTTTGGATATAAGGCGGAGGTGACTTGAAGAATTTAGTAGGGGAATTCTGGAGAGATCGGCTTAATCATTGTAAGAATCCAATTCTCTGAGAATTTGGAAGAAAAAATGTCAAGTCAGAGATGAGTGATTACAGAGTGTCACGGAACGCAATATTAAGGCTGTGTAATAGCTTAACACGTGAGTGTCATCCTTCCTCTACGAGAACATATACAAATTCATGAGTTAAACTACTTACAACCCGCATCTTTCACACATGAGTCATTTGAATAGCAAATAGAGAAATGGTAATTCTAAATAAACATAAGGGAAACACATACATTTTTTTTATCAATTCAATTGGAATCCAATTGGAGACGAAGTTGTATAATATTAGCCTTCAAAAAACAACTCTCCATAATATGCATTTCAGAGCTCAAAATAGCTTTTACATGACATATTACACAATATGACCCCAAAAATTCCACAAAATCCAGAACCCTTTCTATCTGTCTGAATTTCCTTCATATAGAGTTTTCTACGGGCTCTTGTCCAGATATTCCTTCTTGATAGGCCCATAAATACATCGTGATCAAAAGCATCATGATCAAACGTTGGAGCGTTCTATGAGCATCACTCCTATAACAGGAAAAATAAAAACAACAGCGGTGAAATCATGATTTCACTGAATAAACAGCATAACTATAAAAGTAAACGAAACAAAACATTTGCAAGCCATGCAGGCTGGATCCTAAAACATTCATCTGTGGCGTCGCAGGGTGGCAGAAGGTCCTTAGGTACATGGCCGCATCGGAGTGGAGGATGAACCGAAGTGATGGGATGACATGGGCATCCTCGGCTGCGAAGTGAACACCACTAGCGGATGTATGTGCTCATAACACCTCTGCCACATGACTTCTGAAGGAAATGGCGTAGTGTTGAAGAGTTTGAATAATGCACGGAGCTGAGTTAATTCAGAATAATCCAGGTTGGCCGATAAAAACTGTTTAACCTTGGCCAGTAACAGAAATTTGTTTCGGAGAGATGCCACCAAGGTTTCAACCTTAAGTCAAGATGTCTTCTCCTGGGCTGAATCAGTTCTACATTTGATTTCGACCATTCTCTGCTCATATGTTGCCCAGGGGAGCAAAACACCTAATAGATCCCAACGGGCTGGAAATCTTGCCTCCACGACTTTATTCCATTTATTTTCAAACGCTTCCACTCCCCTAGCAACTATCCCCAAACAGTCGATTGCCTTTGCTCAAGCATCTTCCTTCTGTATCATTCTCATGATCTCCATCACCGTCCTAAAACGGTCGACCATTCTGCGCATTCCCAATTCCTCAGTGGGAATTTTGTTGATAAACTAAATGTAGCCCTGCGTGATTAGCACATTCGCATTTCCCTCTCTACGACCTGTATCCAACTATGCCTTGAAGTCGCGAGCAATTCTCTTCTTATCATTAGCCAACGTGATGTATTCCCAATGATATTTTACCTCCTTTATTATTTCAGTCTAGATCATATGCCTGGCCTCCACCAAGGACATGTTACCTTTAAGTTGAGCCTTCAGGTCCTTGACTGATTTATTAAGATCCTGGGACTTTCTGCGAGCCGCGTCCATCTCCTTCTGTAAAGACGATATCAACTTTTCCTTTTTCAGTCAAGGCAACCTTCGCTTCGTCTAAATATCTATGAATTGTTTGAGCTTCATCTTCTAAGACCTTCAGCTCTGCCAGAGTCTTTTTCAAGTGCTCTAAGGGATTATGTGGTTCCTCAAGTATCGGGATGAGACAAACATGACTATCCTGCACTTGTTGCAACTCGGCCAATCTTCTTTTTAGATTAGTTATCTCGTCACACTTCTGGAGGAGTATTTACGAGAGGGCTTTCTTTTCTTTTTCAACTTGGGCCAGTTCAACTGTTTGAATGCGTTCTAAGCCAAGAATATTCAAATTCCGTCGCAACTCTTGCACTTCTGGCTTTGTCTTTCTGAGCAGGGTCTGCATAATTGTCTCCTGGTCAGCTCCCTTCCTCTTTATCATCGCCTTATACTCGGCCACCTACTTTGAGAGGGCTTTAGAGTTCGCCCTTTTCCTTTTCAGGGTAGCTATCGTCTTATCCAGAGAATTATGGGCCTTTTCCAAGCAAGAGTGTGCTTCAATACCTAATTGTGCAACATTTCTCTAATTTCTTTATGGAGATTCAACTTGTTGAGTAATGGAATGGATGCTAGATCGAGTATCATTTCTAGAGATTTGTACTTAGAACCGAGGGGAAAGGGATGAGAGGTTGAGTGTTATACTGCAACCACCAATTGGTCATTTTCAACGTCGAGAGCCACCAAAAGCCTGGTGTGGTGTTTATCAACATACTGGGCTAGTTTTTCCTTCAACCTTTCTCTGGCGGACTGATTCTTTTCCTCAATCTTTTCCCCTAGAGGCCAGTCCATTCCCAATCCCGTGTCTCTTTCCGAGGGACCCTCCTCGGGGGTAACTATATGTGAGTATGTTGAAGGTGCCTGTGAAGAAGTTGTGTCTAAAGAAACTTGAAACCCCGACTTATCTTTACCTCGATCTATATACTCAGGGACCACCTCATCAGGTTGTTCCATGACCTATCCTTTAGGTCCTTCTGGCCTAGGCTTTTTGTTGACGTGGCCCTCTTCTTCCACTTCCATGAAATATTGTACCATTCTATAGCTTTCTTGGTCCTAAGCCTCCTTGTTTTGCGCATTATCTCCTTTGGAGCTTCCTTCAGCAATTGGGGAGTTGGCCTCTATATCTGTTTCCAAAGGCCATGAATCAGAGTTAGCTTTCCATTCAACTTGAGGTCTAAGCTCGTGTTCATATGTTGAAGACTTAATCTTCTTCCTTCTTTGTGTAATGACTCCCTCAGGGTCATAATGCCATGCATCTCCTTGCAGGAAGTTCATCATTTGAAGCAGCCCCTCGACCAAGGAAGTGCATGCCTTGAGTTGATAGTAAACGGCCCTACTACACTCAAGAGCTTTAAGATATAACCTTTCTTTGCAGGCACAAAATGAGTTTGGTCTACACTCAGGACTTGCCTGGTGAACTCGAGGGTGAAGATTCTTGTGGGCATGAAGGCTGGCAGATGGAAAGGAGGAATCTCAGAACCATAACCCCTGATTTCGATGTGATTCTTGAACAAATACCAGTCCCCTACATAGTCTGTCTCATTGGACTGAAGCAGCTCTTTATGTTCAAGAAAAATCTTGGGCAGAAGGTTACCATGTATAATTTCATAGGCCCTGGACATGAAATCTGTGATGAATTTCATGTATCCCCTGCCTTTGGGATGTTTTCGAACTGAAAGGGTCCACTCAAACACAGATTTTGGCTCTTCCCCCTGCTTAGAGAACTTTTCCAGGCCTAAGCCCTCGAACTTGCATGCATGTGCGAACAAGAACAAATAGAACACCAAATAGTACCTGAAACAACTTGAAGTTGATAGGTCTTAGAAATGAACCTGAATGACTGAGGCCAGAAAAGCGGGAATATCAAGAAAAACACCAGGTTGCATCATGAGGTCAAGAAATCCTAGACAAGCATTAGTTACCCAACCAGCATTGTCTACCCCCAGCATACCCGAGATAATTGCTAGGATTGGTTGGATGGTGTCGAGGAAAAGAGAAAGAGGGAATTTCTCTATGGGTGGTAGAACAAACAGATGAGACGCAGTAATTAGCTCTAGGAGGGACCTCTATTTCTCGAGAGGAAGGTTTGAGAAATGGCACATGAGGGTTACCTCGATGAATTCAAGGCAATTGTCAGAAGGAGGGTAACATAGGGCTTTCCTAGTTAGCTGGGGGGTGATTTTGAGTATCTTGGTTCTCTATGCGGAAAGGAATAAACCATTCTGCTCAATATAAGCTTTGGCAAGCCAGGTTATAAATTCAGGAAAGTGATGAACTGATGGGGGAATTTGAAAATATAATCCTGAGTCTACCACCCTAAAAAAATCTTCACCCCGCCAATTATACCCCAAGAGCTCAGATCGCATATTTTCCAAATTCAAAGGGTAAATGAGGTCGCATATCTGGGCTTGGGAGTCCATGAATGGGTCAGGGCCAGAGGTGGTCCTTGCCTCTCGGGCTTGCGGGGTCTCTGGGGCGGTTTCCTTCATTTTATCAACCATAATTAGTGAAACACAGCAAAAGAAAACAACAAGGGACCAACCAAATACCTAAGGCGACAAGAGCAACGTGAGGGAAGACTTGCACAAGTTGTTGCTTTTACCTGGGTGCTCATCTGGTAACAATGTGAACGGTAAAAAACAACGGTCGAAAGTAAAACGCAAAGGGAAGGGGTCCTTTTAGAGTGAGGTGGAGGGTGACAATTGGAGGGCTGACGTCAGAAGGACGTCAGCGAATGGACACGTGGCGCATGGAGATTGGCTTAGGACGACTAGGTAGGTGAGACTCGAGAGGCCACGTGCCCGACACGTGCTACCGACTTCGTACCCTAGACTTTTACCTTACCGCATTTACCTTCATACTCTGACACGAGATGGGTGGTCCCCACCTGACTTTTCAGCAGGTCAATGAGCCCACGGCAAATTGGAATTTCACTCCCAGAACCTCCCTGATTGGTTAACCTGTTTGTTATCATCAACAATTCTGACGAGTCCGCTCTGACTTCTCCTTTCGACTTGGCTGCCGACAAAATGTCCTCTGCGCAGTCTGCTGAGTCGCGCTATTGTCTTTCGAGTTGCGCAATGCTTCGTCATGGGCCGCGTGGTCATTGACCCACCTTACCGATTGCGTGTAACTTCCCACACTGTCTTACCTTCCCCATGGCCTTGAGCTTAGCTCTGCACGAGATGATGTCTATGTCTATACGTTCATAGGCCAACAATGGGAACTAGGTTTTGGATAAAAATCCAAAGTCTGAAAACTATTAGTTAGAAAGTTCCTTATGAGATTCTTAGTTGTTTTAATTTGGTCTTGTACTTATTTGAGATTTGTTGCTTGTGTATTGGTTATGAACTCAATTGATAATGTATAAGATTCCAATTATTAATTCTTGTGTAGTTGTAGGTCATTCAATCAATCCCCTACCTACAGGGTCCATAGACCATATTGAGACTGTAGGAGCACAAAAAAAATAATTTCAAGTTTCTTGTCAAGGTACTGGATGAGAAAGACAGACATGAAATAAACGACTAAAAGACTGCTAATTTAGATCATGCCGACCCCAAACAATGTCTTACATTTCTTGGCTTTGTTGTTAAAATGCCAAAGCATTGACATTTTTTATGTAATTTAGCTAAATCTATTAATAATGTGAAAAAAAAAGTTATGTCCAGGCACTTTGTGCTCTCATAGGAAACATGGTTGCCAAACTTGCTGAAGAGCAGTCTGAGAACTTCTAAGTTCTATACCATAATAGCAAAGTCGTTTTATATTGTGACTAGACCCATCCATGGGAATTTCAAAAATCACATGACAACCAAAATGAGTAGAAGGACTATATAGACACTAGGACTTATTTATAGCCATCATTATTTTATTGACAACCAAAAACAACATTGTTACAAAAATATAGGAGCATGATCCAAGTTTGATGAAGATGGGCAGACTAACATCCTTGGGTCATGTCCCTCATGTGCTAGTCTTAGGTCAGCTTTTGTTTTTTGGTTCCAGGTTCTTCCAAACTATGGGCTAGCTTTGGATCTGTGTCAGCCATTGTAAAATGAGTTTCAAAAACTTCATGGCAACCTTGCTTCCCTAGCATGCCACAAAATCCAAGCCATTTGTCCAAGATACCTGCATTTTTCCACCCGTGTAGATGATTGTCCCATAATCCATTTCAAGCTCATTTGTCACATGGATTTGCACAGGCTCTAGAACCTACTTAAGCAAATTTTTCGTTATCCTCTCTGTTTACTTCCTGTTTCTTTTTGACATAAATCAAATTGTATTCCCTAGCCCATCTGCAATCATTCTCCTTCAGGAATTTATTGTGGCAGTAGGTCCAAGCTAACCTTTTCTATTTAAAATGATTGCAAATCTTTTTGTGAGGGTTGTGTACTTTAAAATGCCAAGCTACATATTGAGGAAATCCATTTCATCTTCCTACACTAATGTTTTCGAAAATACTAGTAATGTGAAGGCACCTAGGAGGAGAGGGTACATTGGGAATAAGCCTTCGTTGTTCTCCTTTAGTTTGATGTTGCTCCCAAACTTCACTATTTGATATGCTATTTCCATATTTTAGTCAAAATAAATTCTTATAAAATTATTGTCCACTTCAATTATAGTTATTACTTATTTCTTGTTTTGTTCTGGCATCATTTCCCGTTATAGTTTCTAAGAGGTATAGGCAGATTCAGGCTCAACATTGACTCCAAATTATCACTTATAATTTGGCATAAGGTAATTATTTCTTCAAGGGAATTACTGTTGAAATTCATTGTCTATTTAAGAAAATTTACAATTGATATGCTCTCTTAGGTTTGAGTGCCATTTTCCAGCATGCATTCTTGTAACATTCTATTCTAGTTACTCTGGCATGCATACATGAAAACAAATAATTAGGTTGGTAGAGCCTTTGCCACATATATTGCCATATTTTATAGATTTGTGAGGATAACTATTTAACTTATCATGATTTTGCAGGCTATAAGCTTATAAGGGCTGCAAGCACTGCTATGATTGAACCTTATTAGGTGTTTGCTTGAGGCATCATTAGCTTTTTATGCAAGATGGTGGGAACTAGGTTTTGGATCAAAATCCAGAGCCTGAAAACTATTAGTCAGAAAGTTCCTTGTGAGCTTCTTATTTGTTTTAGTTTGGTGTTGTACTTATTTGAGATTTGTTGCTTGTGTATTGGTTATGAACTCAATTGAGAATGTATAAGATTCTAGTTGTAAATTCGTGTGCAGTTGTAGGTCAATCACTCAATCCCCTACCTACAAGATCCACAGACCATATTGAGACTGTAAGAGAACAGAGTAGATTAATTTCAAGTTTCTTGTCAAGGTACTAGATGATAAAGATAGAAATGAAATAAACGACGAAAGGACTGTTAATTTAGATCATGTTGGCCCCAAACTGTTTCTTACATTTTCTTGGCTTTGTTGTTAAAATGCCAAAGCATTGACATTTTTTTATGTAATTTAGCTAAATGTATTAATAATGTGAAAAAAAGAAGAAATTATGTCCAAGAAATATGTGCTCTCATAGGAAACGTAGTTGCCAAACTTGTTGAAGAGCAGTCTGAGAACTTCTAAGTTCTATACAATAATAGTAGTCATTTTATAATGTGACTAGAAGGGAATTTCAAAAATCACATGACAACCAAAATGAGTAGCAGGACTATCTAGACACTAGAAGGACTTATTTACAGCCATCATGATTTTATTGACAACCAAAAATAGCATTGTTACAAAAATATAGTCAGGCTAGTAATTAGAGCATGATCCAAGTTTGATGAAGATGGGCGGACTGACCTCCCAAGGGTTGGCCCCTAAAGCTACATTGACCAGTGTAGCATCCAACTTACTTTCCTCCTCTTCCTTCCTGGAAAACCACCTTCCCCCTCCAATTCCCCTCTTTCCATTACCAACTTCCTAATTTCAATGATAAGATGTGCATAATACATACTGGTGGCCCAAATTATCTGTCTTCCCCTCCAAATATTCCTAGTCTAGCTTGTTGAGGACCACCCTTTGCTGGGCTACTCTCTCTCTCACCATCATGGCTATGGAGATTTTCATTTTCCAGCACATTTCAACCATCCTCAAGAATTTGGTATCTCTACTGCATGAGAAGCTTGTTAGCAGCAAAGCAACATGAAGGTATATTGATTAAAAAAAAAACTTCGACAGTGAGTGTGTGGGTGCCTAATAACAAAAATTTATGTTTGATCCCTTGGCTCTGATGTCTCAAAATTAAAAATCTATGAAGCTATATCATTGCAGGTTCAACTTGGTCGATAAGAGAGTAAATGCATTCCCTTGTCTTATTCATTGGACCATATTCATGTCAGGATTGGGAATACACACTCATTTTTCCCCGATAAAGCCATCCTAAATTTCAAGGTCATTTGATCTAATAAATTTCCTATATGATAATGAAAACAATGTGTATCAAATGTGTATCGTTACGCTTTATTAAAACTCCATTTAGTTCAGCTTCTAACTAGCTAGATTTGAGCTTCATGCAGAAAGCTCTGGCCTATTGGCAAGAAAATGGTCATACAAAAAACAGAATTTAAATAAAGAAATACCAAATTTATCCTAAGTCCTAAAATGCCTCAAATTCGGGCTGTCTGGAACTTCGACATTCAACATTGAAATGAAAAGGCTGCTACATCATCAAAACATCGAGGAATTGAAGAGAAAACCTACGAAACCATGAGAAAGCCCTGAAAAGCACTTGGATAAAATTAAGGATAGGTAATCCTGACCTTTTTCTGAGCCAATTTCTGCAACTTGGGAATCACTTCATTCAATTTAGCCTTGATGTATCGAATTTCAGCATTCAGGGTCATGACTGCTCTCTTGTTCTTCTGGTACCAAAAAAAGCCACGAAATTTAGCAGTTTTTTCCGGCATTTTAAAAATCGAGCTAGGGGAAATGTATGGTAAACTTACCTGCTTTGCGGCCTCAATGACACAACGGTATAAAGCCTGACAAAGGTTTTGTTTCTGGAGATATGATTCTCCCTCTGTTTCTCGGTTTGTCAATGTTACTTTTCATACTTATTGCAAATGGCCTCCACCCCATTGAGAATTCGATGATCCTCGTCTTCATAATGATAATATATCGATTTCGAATCTGTATTTTCCTTCGGTTTGTTTTCCCTCATAATTCCTTCCCCACGAACGAAAAAACAAGGATTCCAACTAAAACCTTGATTTCAAATTTTTCGAATCTGTTTTTTCCCTCGGTGTGTTTCCTCATAATTCCTTCCCCGCGAACAAAAAACAAGGATTCCAAATAAAACCCAACCTTGATTTCAAATCTTTAGAATCTATGTTTTCCCTCGTAATTCCTTCCCGCAAATAAACAAGGAGGATTCCAAGTAAACCCTCCATTTCAAATCTCTTGCAATTTGGAAGTGAAATTGCGCTGATTCAAAATTCAAATTTCAACTCGGTGTGGAATTAATAGTGTTACATGAATTTGGCATTGGAGGTTGAATAAAGTTGTGGTAGTCCATAATTCTTTCAATGTATGGGAATTTTTTGTGTTGGTTTATGAACTCATAATTTTGGTGAGATTTATGTTACCTTTTAGTATGGTTTCTAGTGTTGTTATAAATGAAAATAAAAATATGTAATTTCATTTTAGTATGTTTTCTAATGTTGTTATAAATGAAGATAAATTAATGGTGTGGACATTTAGCTTGTTATTTTGCTATGATGTGATTAGTATTTGGTTAATTCTTCTTCTTTTTATAATTTTTTTCTTTTTACTTTTTCACTATTGTGGTTGATGTGTGTAATTATAGTCTTATTATTTTCTTTTCAAGTGTGAGTGGACTAGATTATTCTAACTTGTGATGAATGAACAGATTGAATGTTTGACTTATATTTTTTTATGTAAGAGTATTATCAAATACAACGTGTTTAATGTTCCCCTTGCATGGAAATTGACTATTCTCCTCTGCATGGTGGTTAGGTTATTAATTTGCTCAATATTCGTAAACTATGCATGGCGAACTCTAATTGAACACCTCATATGTCTTCAAGGTCCAACATAGGGACATCAAGTAATTGGACCTATACTCAACCGGCCCTTTCCTTTATAGAGTGGGAAGTCCTTTACTCGTTTTTTTGCTTGTTTGTACACTCTTCGCTAATTCTTATGATCGATGTCAAGTGTAGGCCTTTGCCTTAATCTTCAGTAAGCACAATGCTTCATCTTGTCAGTAAGCACATTCAATAGGTAAAGCCACTTTGCTCACTAGGTCTAAATTTGGGCAAATTTCTTCCCTTTAATTCTCTTTGTTTGATAATGCACCTTTCTTTTCTTAGTCATTATCTAGTCATATATTTTAGTCCTGGACTAAATTAGTCATTTATGTTAGTCGCTTTTAGTTTAGTCACTTATTATCTAGTCGTATATTTTATTCCTAAACTAAATTAGTCATTTAAGTTAGTCGTTTTTAGTTTGGTCACTTAAAATTGCTCAAATTTAGTAGTAATTCACTTGAAATGATTGCGGTGACTAAATTTTTTAGTCACCTATTCATTAATTTCATCATTTTCTACTAGTGTATGCATGCAATCTCTGATATTTCTTTTCCTTCATTTATATTACTGTTTACAATTAGCTTTACACCCTTTAACTGGTATTGGTACAAAATTTCTTTCTTTATTTTTAATGAGATGTCTGGACCATTCTATCTATGTTTATCATATATTACAGTTAATGACCAACTCTGGGATTGGGGTTTTGACCCTAAAATCTGAGTTAATGGGAATGATTCCATAGCATAAGGATTCTTGGTGATTTGGGGTCATAATTCATAAATTTAATGGTATTGTACCCCCATCACATCCGATTAACAGCTGTAAGGGGTAACATCGTCGGATTACAACGTTTGGGTTCGACGGTGGAGGTTGGTGGAGTACCTGTTTAGGGTATAGACCTCCCCAAACCCTAATTGTCTGCTATCCATTGCAGCTGATTCCCCACCGCGTTGCTCTGCAACCTTTCAGCCCGTCACCGCCGACTGGCTTACCTTGGCTCTATTCGACTCCGCTTGGCCTCTCAAGGCATGACTCCACAGGTAACACGATACCCTACTTCTTAAATCTTATTATGTTCAAGATGAGGTCGCATTTCTGGTTAAACATACTTGACAGGATTTTATTTTCCGTAGATGTGTTTTCGTTTAGATTTCTGCATTGATTTGGGGTTTAACATGGTGTCATTTTTTTATTTCGACAGGCTTGTATTTTCTCTAAGTTACGTGGAATATGGTTCTCCTGCAAGATCCTTCATCGAAACATTAGGTGAGTTGAGGGAAGTTTAACTTATGAATTCTTCCTAAATAAATTTACACCTTCCCCCGGTTACGAGGACTAACTCCTTTTTGTGGCTCTTCCACAGGGTTTCTCCCTTTGAACCTCCAGAGGAGTTCTTGTGCTCAAGTAATAGGTTTACACTTCCACCGTTAGTTTTATTTTAATCTCTGTTTGCTAGCTTGTCGACATGATCTCTTACTAATTTTTTCTTTGGTTCTTGCTCTCTTGTGCAGGTAACGGCCTGGCTCATCCCTTGAAGTCAATTCTTTTCGATTTCTTGATTCATAAGGTTGGTTCCTTAACTCTTCCCTTGCCCTTCAGGTACCCCAACTTCGTTGTAAATTTTATAGGTCTTGTTAGCACAAGGCCTTTGGCCTGGCCTCGGAGAAGCTCCTAACATCGTGAGTTTTGGATTTGAGTTTCAGGCTTGCATGTCATCATGTTAAATTTATATTTTTTTTGTGATACAAGGGGCTTCGCCCTGCTCGTGAATATCATCAACTTTTGTGACTCTATCTTGAACTATACTTAGTTTATTTTTGTGAATAAACTCTGTATTTTCCAGTCCGAATTTATGAGAGGATAACTCTCCAAACTTAGTGAATTTTTGGTTTTACATTTTGTCTCGAATGCTATAAAATACCTTACTTTTCTACCTTAGCGTTATTGTTTTGGGTATCCCCTGTTCGCGCAAATAGTGTTCATCCTTCTTTGATGAAATAATTTTCTCTCTTTTGGGTATATTCAAGAATAGTGAAAATGTTTTCTAAATTTCCTTATATATATATATATATATATATATATATATATATATATATATATATATATATATATATATATATATATATATCTTTTGGGTATATTCAAGAATAGTGAAAATATTTTCTAAATTTCCTTATCTATATATATATATATAAAGTACGTTTTCGAATCTGGAAGATGGTGCGAATTAGATTATCTGGACTCTTGTAGAATCTTGGTATCTTTCTTGCTTGGCTCATTTATTCGATGTTGTTGTAAATATTGTTTAACATGTTATTTATGGATTATGGGGTTTACTATGCATGCAATCTCTGATGTTTCTTTTCCTTCATTTATATTACTGTTTACAATTAGCTTTACAACCTTTAACTGGTATTGGTACAAAATTTATTTCTTTATTTTTAATGAGATGTTTGGACCATTATGTCTGTGTTTATCATATATTACAGTTAACAACCAACTGTGGGATTGGGGTTTCGACCCTAACCTCTGAGTTAATGGTTTCCTGCATTAACATGCTTGTAGCAGTAGTTCTGACTAATTCCATTTGTTTACAGTAAACACAAATTATTTTCTTGTTTTAAGGAACAAACCAGAGTTTGCATAATTATAAATATTCATTTTTTTATCTGAGTTCCATTGTTCATTTAAAAAAAACATAGATATAACACATTTCTACGCTTCCAATATGGAGAAGTCTTCATTTCATCATTAAATAACCCAGACTGTAACAAGAATTTACAAATATCTAGATAGCATAACCAATACCTAGTTTTCTAGTAAATGGGTACTTATCTATTTTCCAGACTTGCTGATGTTTTCCACCCTACCATGAGTGAGGAAATTACGTCCTAATCTCCCCCCGTGCTCCATACCGAGTCCAGTAGGTTGATAGAATTTTCCATAAGAGACCTCAAGGCCCTTGGCCCAGTATTTCTTCTTTTCCAG
Organism: Pinus albicaulis; assembly: GCA_034641835.2. NCBI lineage: Eukaryota > Viridiplantae > Streptophyta > Pinopsida > Pinales > Pinaceae > Pinus > Pinus albicaulis. The sequence continues at coordinate 155,523,718 of CM076583.1, read as the reverse complement.
GAATAGGGAATGCTGAGTGTTTTCCACTGGTCACTACCAGCTCAGGAATACTCCACTCTCTCCCTCCTCAGTCTCAGAATAGAACCCCTCTTCCTCACTGGGATGCACATTTTATCCCTAGAGGAAAGGTAATTGTCTTCAACTATTTTCTGTTCAACCACTCTCAGTTCTTGGAATACTTTTACCATCAGTATTTTTTAACTTTTTATGGAACCACTATTCCATTAATAAATTTTATTTCAGCAAAAACATAATTTATTTTTATTTATCAGATAATCCTTTCATCAATAATATAAATGTTTAGTCACTTAAAATTAAATAATATAAAAACCAGTTAACATTTAAACTAGTTGTCACAACTTCCCCTCCTGGAAGCAAACACTGTCCTTGGTGTTTCATCTCGGCTAAACAAATAATTATGGATAAGCCTCATGAACAAATCCTTCATCTTCCCAGGTAGTCTCATGCGAGCTGAAGTGCTTCCACTACACTTTAACCTGGATGATGGCTTGCCTCCGAAGCATGATTTCTCTCCGATCGAGTATACGCTGAGGTTTGACCAGAAATTGCTTGTCTAGTTCGACCTGCATTCATCAAAACTCTGAATTAAATTCTCATAAAGCTTAGCTATTTTAAGATAGGATGCATAATCTTACCCTACCTGAATACTTTTCCAATGGATTACATGCTTTGGGTCATGCATGTAGCGTTTTAGTAAGGATACATGGAACACATTGTGCACCCGAATATGGCTGGGTAAATCCAATCGGTACGCCACAGGTCCCACCCTTTCCAGGGTCCAAAAAAACTGGGAGCTAACTTCGCACAAGAAGCCCACCTTAGTGTGCTCCTCTTTGGTTTAATCCTAACATACACATGATCACCCACCTCAAATTCTTGATAAGTCCTCTTCTTATCTGCATAAACCTTCTGCCGATCTTGAGCTGCTCTGAGATTTCAACTGATCTTTCTTACTTTTGATTCCATCTCAGCTAACATCTTGGGTCCAAGCATCAACTTGGTTTCGTGGCTGCTCCAATTGATGGGAGTACGACATTATCGTCCATACAAAGCTTTGAAAGGGCTCATCGTAGGAGACTCTTGATATCCATTGTTGTAGGCAAATTCTACCAAGTGCAAATATTATTCCCATTTCGTTGGCTGATGCATCACATACATGCGCAACATAACCTCCAAGATTTGGTTTACCCGCTAAGTCTGTCCATCCGTCTGAGGATGATAAGTGGTGCTGAAATTTACTTGGGTTCCCAAAGCTGTAAATAAGGTCTTCCAGAATGTTGAAGTAAACATCACATCCCTATTTGATATGAGAGTATTTGGAATGCCATTCAGTCTAAAAATCTCTCTCATAAATATATCTGCTATATGCACACTTTTATAGGTAGATTGTACAGGTATGAAATGTGTTGCCTTGCTCAACCTATCAACCACATCATAATGGAGACATTATTTTTTTTATCTTGGTAAAACAGTAATAAAGTCTAGGGATATAACTTCCCATTTCCACTCTGGTACTGGGATAGGCTACAACAATGTGGCTGAATGTTGATGCTCCAACTTAACCTGTTGACACTCCAAGCATTTGTTCAAATATTCTGCAATATTTCTTCGCATACCAGGCCAGAAATAGAACTTTCTAATTGTTGTTAGCATTTTCTGGTATCTTGGGTGTCTTGAGTAATGACTGTGGTGATATTCATTCATGATCGGCTCCTTCAAACCTGTTCAATTTGGAATATATATCTTCTCCTTAAAGGTTAGCAATTGATCTTTGCTAACTCCGTAGTCAAGAGGTTTTTTCTTGCCTTCTGGCTTCCTCCACTTGCTGCCATAAAAATTGGTATTCAGGATCCTTCCTAGCTTCCTCTTTTATCTGGTCCAAAAATTTACATTCAATCTGGTTATAGAAAAGTTCATAAACACAATGCAGTTTTCTGCTTAAGGCATCCACCACACGGTTTTCTTTACCTTTTACATGCTAGATATCCATATCAAACTCACTTAAGAAGCCATTCCACCTTGCCTGTCAAGAGTTAAGATCAGCTTGCTTAAAGTAGCTAGTTAGGCTATTGTGGTCGGTTTTTAACACAAACCTTTTACCTAGAAAGTAGTGCCTCCATACCCGGAGCGCATGCACTACTGCTATCAGCTCTAAATCATAAGTTGAATATCATTGTTCATGCTCTTTTAACTTTCTTGATTCAGAGGCAACCACCCTTCCTTCTTGTGAAGAATCTGTCCAGCTCCTTCTTTACAAGCATCGATATAGACTTCAAATTCCTTGTTGGAATCAGCTACCCTCAACATCAGGGTCGTGGTCATCAACTGTTTCAACTTATCGAAACTATTTTTACAGTTCATAATCCATATGAATATTTTTCCCTTTCTTTGAAAAGATGTAATTGGAAAGGAAATCTTCCAAAATTCATCAATGAAACGTCGATAATATCCAGCCAACCCCATAAAGGATCGGATATCCACCACATTCTGGGGTATTCTCCATTCCATAATTGTCTTAATTTTCTCTGGATCAACCGCTATTCTCTCACCGGAAATAACATGGCCTAAATACTGAATTTCTTCCTTGTTCAGAAATCAATTTTTTTGAATTTAGCGTACAGTTGATGCTTTAGTAACATCTCCAACACTATACTTAAGTGCTCTTTGTATTCTTCCATGCTCTTTGAATAAATTAAGATATCATCTATGAATATCAGAACAAATCTGTCCAAAAAGGAGTGAAATATGCCAATCATCAGCCTCATAAAGGTTATTGGTGCATTAGTTAAACCAAATGGTAATACCACAAACTTGTAATGCCTGTATCTTGTACGGAAAGCAGTTTTTAGATGTCCTCATCTTTTATCCGAATCTGGTGGTATTCAGAACTTAAGTCTATCTTCGAAAATATAGTGGTCCCCTTCACCTGATCAAACAAGTCATCAATTCGTGGTAAGGGATATCTATTTTTGACAGTCAATTTATTAAACTATTAGGTCCCTATATTATTAGTATAGTCCCTTATTATTGTTAGTGTAACCCCATTATTGTTATTGTTGTACCCATTTAACCCCAATATTGTTATTATTGTGCCCTTACATTATTATTGTTAGTTCCACTAGGATTATATTGTGACCCCATGGACTCCTATATATAGAAGGGGGTTTTGTCATTTGTATCATCCAAGAATTGTTCATTTATGTAATGTATTGAAGGTTTCCCCCTCGAATTTTCTATTTCTAAGGCATTGATCTCTCTTTTCTTCTATTTTTGGAGTTGTTTTCATAACATTTGGTATCAAAGCTTTGGATTCTAGGGTTTCGCTACTCCAAACAGGTCATCGTGGAATTTTCGCTATAACATTTTTTCTACGAAATTTCAGAAGCTGAAATATTTACAGCGCGAAGCCAAAAACTTGAGGAACGTCTTGTAAAAATTTCAGATCTTGGTTCACAATATTTTTGGATATATGATCTATGGAAGTTATGGTTTTTCAGGCTCCCGAATTTCAACTAAAACAGGTCATCATGTAATTTGCACTATAAATTTTCATATACAAAGTTTCAGAATCTGAAATTTTACAGAGCGAAGCTGAAATCCTGAGGAACCTCCTATAAAAATTTCAGTTCTTGGTTCACAATATTTTTGGAGATATGATTTATGGAAGTTAGGATTGTTTCGGGCTCCCGAATTTCATCTCAAAGGGGTGACCATGGGAAAAACGTCATAACTCTCTCTCTGAGCGTCAGATTGGAATTCTATAAAAAGTGGTTGCAAGTACATGGACTGTAGTTTCCTTTTTATCAATGTCAGAGCCGAAGGAGGAAATTGTGACATGTGGCAAGTCGTACAAGTTCACTCTATTGAACCAGTCCATAATTAGGTCATCATGGGAGATTGGGCATAAATTTGCCTTGAAGAATCCAAATCAAGTCAGACCTATGGCATTCGAAAGAAGATTCATATGGCTACTTCAGGGCCAAAATTCAGATATTGAAGATCTAAAATCACAGAGATAATTCAGTTTCAATATTGAGCTCCTCAAAATAAAGAAAAAGGTGTGTATCTTTTTTTCCAAATTGCATAAGTCTTGTGTGAAAAATCAGTTTGAAGTGATTCCAAGGGCATATTGAAGCATAGATATCAGTATTGGGTTCTAAAATTCCACCTAAAAATAATTCAACACCCATTAAGCCCTTAGAAGGCTCTACTATGACTCATTAAGAGGAAGAAGCGCTACATGACATATCAAAATTACAAGAGCAAGTGCACCAAATTTCGCTCTCACAAAGAGAAACAAAAAATGAAATGGAAGTTTTGAAGAAAGGCGTGGAAGCTAAGATGGATGGTTTGAAGAAAGGCGTGGAAGATAAGATGGATGGTTTGAAGAATGGCATGGAAGCTAAAATGGATGGCATGGAAGCTAAAATGGAAGCTAAGATGGATGACATGGAAGCTAAGATCGATGAAAAAATAAAAGACAACATGGAAGACATGAAGAATGATCTAAAAGTAGAGATGGAAGGTTTGATGACAAGGTTAATACAAGAAATGATTCCTAATGGCAGAAAGATAGTAGAGGAAACTAATGATGAGAAAAAAATAATTGTTAATCGTGATTTCATAAACTCTAATGTTAGATTCAAGAACCACCATATTCCAAATATGGATATGAGGAAGTTTGATGGCAAGGATCTCGTCACATGGATACTACAAATGGAGCAATATTTTGATCTCAATAATGTGCAAACACACACAAAATTTATGCATTGCAACTTTACATTTAGAAAAAAATACATTTGTATGGTATCGATGGCTTTGGTCCCGTAAAAAAGTTGTCACTCGATCAATTTTTACGAAGGAAATGATAAAACATTATGAGGATACAAAGAGAAACACCTTCTTTAGCCAATTGATAAATCTCAAACAAAATGGTTTTGTGGTAGAGCACATTGAGGACTTTCAAAAATTGAATATAAGGGTAACTGATATTCCAGAGGAACACAGGATTGATGTCTTCATAGGGACTTTAAAAGATAACATCCAACATGAAGTTCGTGTTTGGGAACCTGATTCATTGGAGAAGGCATTCAGGTTGGAAAGAAAAATTGAATGTAAAATTATGGCGACAAGGAATCCTACCACTCACATAAATAAATATGGAAGTGTTGCTACTCCTAGACTTCCACAACCTACAAGGTTGACACCACAACAATTGGAAGAAAAAAGAGCAAAAGGGATTTGCTACAGTTGTAATAGCAAATACACTAAAGGTCATAAGTCTGCTAAGAAGAAATTATTTTACATGGATTGTGAAGAGGAGGAATAAAATGAACAAGAAACTTCAAAAGAAGAGGATATACACCAGGAACCAACCCTAGAAGAATAAGAAATGAGTCTGAACATATCGTGTAATGCATTGGCAGGAATTACCACTCCTCAAACTCTCAAGATAGAAGGACATATCAAGAAGAAAAAGGTAATAGTGTTGATTGATTCGGGTAGTACCCATAATTTTATTCATTGTAAGGTAGCCAAGGAATTGAATTGTTTCCTATACTCAGCACCAGAATGTCAAGTGATGGTTTCAAATGGAGGAACTATAAATTTCTCTAGAAAATGCCATAATATCAAGCTAACCATGGGAGAATATGTATTGAATAGTCCAATGCTTTCCATTCCAATGGGAGCTGTTGATGTTGTACTAGGAGTACAATGGTTACAATCTTTGGGGATGGTAGCTTTTAATTTTCAAGAACTTTTCTTGAAATTTTTTTTGGAAGGAAAGGAAATCGAATTATGCGGTATCGCATGGAATCCAGGAAAGATAATAAGCTCTAATGTCATGACAAAGCTTCTGAAGAAAGAAAAACGAGGCGTAATTTCAAAATTATGCTCACTAGAAATTCCAACATCAAAATCATTTATTTCACCAAATCTCCAACAAGTCTTGGACAATCATCCTAAGGTGTTTGAAACTCCCAAAGGAATCCCACTTATTCGTGATCATGATCATGCTATTCATTTTATTCCAGGAAGTGTTCCTCCAAACATCAGGCCTTACAGATATCCTTATGTCGAAAAGAGTGAAATTGAATGTATGATTGCAGAAATGTTAGAGGCTGGTATAATTCAACCTAGCCAAAGTTATTTCTCTGCTCCAGTAGTATTGATGCACAATAATGATGGATCATGGCGCATGTGTTTGTATTATAGGGAGCTCAATAAGCTCACTATTAAAGATAAATTTTCCATTCCCGTGATTGATGAATTATTGGATGAATTACACGGAGCAATTTATTTTACCAAGTTGGATCTTCGTTCATGATATCATCAAATTAGAATGAAGACTGAATATATTCCAAAAACAACATTTCGAACTCATGAGGGTCATTATGAATGTTTGGTCATGCCTTTTGGCCTTACCAATGCACCTTCTACATTTTAAGGGTTGATGAATTACATTTTCAAACCCTTCCTTAGAAAATTTGTGCTAGTATTTTTTGATGAGATACTAATCTACAACAGGTCTTGGAAGGATCATGTTCAACGTGTTCACAGGGTGCTTAAACTGCTGGAGGAGAAACAATTATATGCAAAAACATCCAAATGTTTCTTTGGAGTACAAGAGGTGGAATATCTGGGTCATATTGCATCTCCCGAGGGTGTTAAGGTAGACCCTAACAAAATTAAAGTCATTAAGGAATGGAAAGTCCCCAAAACCATAAACCAGTTGCAAGGATTTCTCGAGTTAACAAGGTATTATCGCAAGTTTTTTAATAATTATAGGAGAATAGCAGCACCTCTATCAACCTTATTGAGTAAAGATGCATTTTCATGGACTCCTGAAGCAACTAAGGTCTTTGAAAATCTTAAAGAGGAAAGAGTTTCATCATGGTGGTAGTTGATAGACTTACCAGGTATGCACACTTTGTTTTACTATCTCATCCATTTAAAGCAAGTACAATTGCTACTGCATTTATGGAAACAATTCAAAAGCTACATGGAAACCCAAAGATTATTGTAAGTGACAAAGATCCCATTTTTACTGGAAATTTTTGAACATTGTTTGGGTACTTAAGTAGCTCATATCTCATATTATCATCCTCAATCTGATGGTCAAATTGAGATAGTGAATAAATGTTTGGAAGGATATCTTCGTTGTTTTGTATCTGATAAGAAAACATAATGGGTCAAGTGGTTACCTCTCGTTGAATGGTGGTATAACACTTCCTTCCATACTGCAGCAAAAATGACCCCATTTATGGCACTTTATGGATATCATCCATTGTCCATCACATATTTAAGAGAAAATTCTAAGGTTCAAGCAGTGGAAGATCACATCGAGCATCAACAAGAAGTTCTCCAACTTTTAAAGGATAACCTAAATTTGGCACAAAATCGAATGAAATAACAAGAAGATCAACATCATAGCGAAAGAAGTTTTAATGTAGGAGACTGGTTATTTTTACGACTACAACCATACAAAAAAATGTCCCTCAAGAAAGCTAAGAAGGATAATAAATTATCGCCAAAGTAATATGGTCCTTACAAGGTGTTGCAAAAGATTGGTACTATGGAATACAAATTGGAGCTTCCTGCTTCTTCGTGAGTGCATCCAATTTTCCATGTTTCATGCTTAAAGAAGGTTATAGGGGACAAAATTCTAGTTCAGACAATATTGCCAGAACTTGATGAGAAAGGAAAAATCATATTGGAACCTGAAGCAGTCACGGAAACAAGAACTCGACAACTACGAAATCAATCAATTTTAGAGTATCTAATCAAATGGAAGAACTTACCCACTAAATATTCTACATGGGAGGATGATAATTTTATACAGAAGCATCCGAAGCTACTCAACCGTTGAGGACAACACTTTTTTGAAGGAGAGGGGCATGTTAGGTCCCTATATTACTTGTATAGTCCCTTATTATTGTTAGTGTAACCCCATTATTGTTATTGTTGTACCCCTGTAACCCCAATATTGTTATTATTGTGCCCTTACATTATTATTGTTAGGTCGGCTAGGATTATATTGTGACCCCATGAACTCCTATATATAGAAGGGGGTTTTGTCATTTGTATCATCCAAGAATTGTTCATTTATGTAATGTATTGGAGGTTGCCCCCTCGAAGTGGCTATTTCTAAGGCATTGATCTCTCTTTTCTTCTATTTTTGGAGTTTGTTTCATAACATGAGCTGTCTATAATGCATGCACATTCACATTGTTCCATCATTTTTCTTTACAAATAGCACTGGTTCTCCCCAAGGGGACACACTTGGTCGAATGTACCCTTTGTCCAACAACTCTTACAATTTCATTTTTAATTTAACTCTAGTAAACTCATTCGATATGGGGCCCTTGAAATTAGCGATGCTCCAGGCATCAACTCAATAGTGAAACAATATCTCTTCTTGGTGGCAATCTCGATACATCTTCTGGAAATAAGTTCATGAAATCTTACACCACTGGTATGTTCTCCATCATAGGAGTCTTTTCTTTAGAATTAGCGAAACCCACCTGAATGGCATATAACTGACATCCTTTCCTAATACACTTACCCATTTGAGAGGCTATAATAGGACGCAGTTGTAGGAGTTTCTTAATTCCTTGTATCTCCTTACAAGTTCCATATTGCATTCTGTAATATGTAATCTTTTCCTTACATTCTACCAGTGTACAGTGTCTCTCCAACCAATCCATTCCCAATAATACATCATAGGATCCCAAGGGCAACACATTCAGATCCACATTCAATTCTTGGTTTCCAATTTCCAGTATACAATTTTTAATTTTGGCACAAACGTTTCTTTTTGCTCCAATGGCTAGCTGTACCAGCTAGGGATTTTTGAATTTCTAACTTTGTAATTTACAAATTTATGTTATTTCGGGGTTTATGTAACTTAAACTTGCACCTGGGTCAACCAAAATAGAAACAGACTGTGAAAGTAGCTTACCTTCCAATTCTATCATTGTTGGTTGATAATTTTCCTGTCAATCCTCCAGGGCTACATTAATTCTAGGTATGTTCCGGGCTACATCACCCCCTGTAGAGGCTTCCTGTAGATTGGCTATTGTATCATTTCTTCCCCGAAATGGACAGTTTTTATAATAGTGAGCCTCACCACATCCCCAACATTGTAGAGGTGGTTTTTGGATTTGTCCTTGTTCGGGTTTGCTAGAAACCTCTGTGGGCTTCTCTTCCAAATGCCAACGGGTTCTTTGGTGATTTCTCCCGAACTTTTTTCTCAACGAATTCCTAACAGAATTATTAAAGTTACTAGTTCTTTAACTTTTGAAATTTGGACTGCCTTTCTGCCCTTTTCTTGGCTGTCAGTTTTTGCCCAGCTCTCCTTTTGCCTTGGATTGCTGGTAACACATTCTCGCTTTCTGAATTTCTTCGTCCATGGTCTTTGTATTCACAAATTCAATTCACTCTTTCATGTGAGTCGGAAAACTGCTCAGAAATCGCTGAACCTTAGCCTTTTCATCCCTTAAATAAGGAATGTATCTTAATAGGGAAGTGAACTTGGTTATGCACTCATCCATTGTCATTTGGCCCAACTTTAAGTCGTGGAATTCCCTAGACTTTTCGTCATAAAAACATTATGTTAAATGTTTGTCCTTGAAGCATTGCTGAAATTTATCCCATGTCACATCCTGATCTTCAATGTTGCGTACATTCTTGACTTCCTCCCACCACAAGGTGGCCTTCTCTCTCAACTAGTAGATGGCCAGTGTAGCTTTAATATTAATGACTAGCATTGAGTCTCCAAAAATTGATATTAAGGTAAAAAAATTATTTTCAATAGATATTTTCAAATCTTTTCATAATGCAAAATATTTAACATAATAAATTAAAGTGTCGAGCCTAGACCCCAAACACCAATGATATATTTTTATAATTTATAATTTTATTTATGTGGTAACAAATATGGATATGTGCTCGTTGAAAATGAAGTAAAAAAAACACATTTTTATCTATTTAATGGTTATGCACGTTGCTCTTGTATATGAAGTCGTGTAACATGTTTAAGTTTATTCGGGTTTTAATTTAGTCGTTTGTATATGTATTTCACTCTAGGGGAGATTTATTATTTTGATAGGACAAATATTTAATTTTAAGTTAGGTGTATATTATGTGATGGATGACTACAATTATTATGTAATGTAGTCTGAACTTATAAAATTACGCTCAACGAGAGTAAACGAAAAGATATTGTGCCCTAAAATGATGGCAAGTAAATTAGTTATAATCATCATTTATATTTTCTATTAAATATGTCATGTTTATTGTTCTCTCGCAAGTATACGTAGAATGAAAACACACATGAGACTTGTCTAAATTATTAGTCATGTAGACGTGAACAACCCCTAGTATGAATGGATCCAAGGAACATAGTTTGAGATGATTTTGAGGCCAAAGTTGTTCCTAAAAAATTGAGTTACAATACATATTCCATTGATTTTAGCACACTAAGAGTGGATATAGATAAGTCGCAATACATATTCTATTGATCTCAGTACGCGAGTGGAGGTAGAGATTCAATGTTTTTAGATGAATATGGATGATATCCAAGATATACTACATGTAAAACCCTACCAAGGATTTAGTTATATGTTTTTATAAATTAGGTAAATAAATATTGGTTACCATATAGAAATCATTTATGAAATATAAAATAGTTGAGGGTAGGGGGTATAGGAATCATTTATGAGATATAAAATAGTTGAGGGTACGGTGTTTTTTAAGCATTTCTTGTATAAAGGTTATTAGTTAGTTTGAAATTTAGTGGGTAGGAAAAATCCAATCATATTAAAGATTGATTTGTTTAAATTAGGTCTAATCCTTGATTTGTTTAAATTAGGTCTAATCCTTAATATCACAAGTTATAGATTGTGAATTCAAACTTCTTACTCTTCTAGGTACAAGTGCTCAAGACTTAGCTCAAATCACTTTTACTTTTTTATACAGTCCAGTACATGCTAGTTTTAATAGTTTTCAAGTAGCTCCAGACATCTTTACTTCTTTATGTAGTCCAGTACATGCTAGTTTTAATAGTTTTCAAGTATCATATGTTTTTATTTCTTTATACTTGAATTTCATTTAATGGAAAACAAATATGATTCCCCTTTATGTAGATTACGATCAATTAGTACATAAACTATGATACTTTTTCTAATATATGTTGAAATTTTGAAGAAATACAAATTTAATTCACAATTAAATAAAAATTAAATAAAAAAACCAAGAAAACTATTTTCACAAAAAGATAAGATAAACTATTTATTACTTTTAAGCTTACTCTAAAACCAAGGTTTGAAATCAATTCAAATAAATATCAAAAAAAACTTTTTCCAAAAAAATTTAAATACAATTTTATAAATGTAAAAAAATAACTCAAAAGTCAAATATTTGTAAGGCCTAATAATAATTATAGTCTTATCATTATGTGAAAAAAAAAACTATTTCCGAAAAAACTAAAAAATAAAACTATTTTTCACAAAATGTTGACTATCTATTACTTTTAACTTTACCATAAAACCAAAATTCCAAATTATTTCAAATAAATATCAATTCATGAATTTAAAAAATCGTTTCTCCTAACAATCACATTTTTGTAAAGCCGTGGTATTTTGTATTTATGTATTGTAAAAGTTATTTTTAATTTTAATTTTATGTTATTATTTTTTCATTTTATATTATTAATAATTTTTTTTTTTTATAAAATTTGAAGTTTGTTCATTATTTATTTATTTTATTTTACATTATGAATGATTGTTTTTATTAGATTTAAATTTTACACATTTTATTTTAAGGAGTTTGTCCCTTCTTTCAAATTTTAAAAATAGTATACTAAAGTATGAGACACTTGTTAAAGAATAATTTTCTATTTTGTAAGAGTTTGAATATTATTTATAATTATGTATTTTTCCAAATAATAATTTTATAATTTAAAATAAAATTTAAAAATGTATAAAGTGAAATTTAAAATTGATGACTAATTTAATAGATTTATTTAAATGTTATACTAATGATTTCTCATCTATCACAACTAAGATTTAAAATGTTGTTATTTAATAAAAATTAATGGTTGAAAAATTAATAATTTACAAAACTTTAAATTTTTATCTTTATTTATGTTGTGTTGTTGTGCGTTATGTGATGTACCTAAGTAATGTGATCTCTAATATGTTTTTGTGTATATATATGATTGTATTTTTATAATATTGTGCACAATATGATGCATTTTAAGTAAATTAAAAGAAATTAAATGATGCATTTTAAGTAAATTAAAAGAAATTAAAATTTGATGTTTAATGAAATATTATTTTTTAAAATTTTGTACAATTGCAATATTATAAATTTGTATTTTTTTTTTTAATTGTATTTATTATAATGATAAATTTATTTATTTTTACGCCGTAAGGCGTTATTATTTGAAAACAACTTTCCTAGCTGCCAATCTGTCAATGTTTAGGCCATTAGATGAAATGTTAGACGATTAAAATGTTTTAGACCATTAGATCCAATGTCTCCTTCAACCTAACTAACTAACTAACTAACTCACAGTCTTCCACCTTATATTCTACCTTTAATTATTAATATCCGCTTGGCTGACCTTTTATCACCATTATTTCTTAGATGTTCTCTGTGCATCTAGACGAGAAGTTTCACCTTTGTATTGCAGAGGTTCCGCGTTTCTTTTGGTATAAAGATGGACCTCAATGAAAATTTCAGTGTCATCAACTTGACTTCCATGCTCTGTAAAGCTGTTGAGGAATTTCCGAACCAAAGCCATCGCTCACACACTTTGTTTCGTCTTTGAAATCAGTGCGGATTTCTCAATCATCGGCGGATCCGTTCGTTTTGGAATGCAGTTTATATTAGGATGATGAGATTATAATTTTTATGTTTCTGTTATATAAACATTTTTTTACTCTTTTTTTTTTACCAAATCACTTTGAAGATATCCTAGAGTTATTAACAATAGGTAAACTCTTTCCCAATTGAGCCAAAATGCATACATAAATAGAGCCTGGACAGAATCAAATGTATCCATATGGAAATTCTATAGTAATAGTGTTTTTTTAACTTAATGTTTATTCTTAAGTAGTTATTTTGATTAGTGTTTGGTTTCATTTAGAACATTTTGTTTTAGTAATTATTATAAAATGTTTTACTAATAGGAATCACATTTTATTGTTTAAAAGTAATAAATATCATTTTAGTAAAAATAATTATTAAATATAAAATTTAAATATACTATTTAAAAAAATAAAGAGAATAATGACTTGATTAAGATATAAATATTTTGAAATTAAGATATTTTAACTAGATTTTATGTAAATTGTTGAAATACTATGAAAGATATTTTTAATTTTCCACTTTCTAAAGTATCATATTTTACATTTGTGTTTTTATAATTTGTTTATTGTTTAATACGTTTATAAAAAAATTGTAAATTTGTCCAAATTTGATTGTAAAAAATAGTAAATTTGTAGAAATTTAATTGATTTTTTTTAATGATATAACGTATAGAGTTATTATCACTTTTAATTTTTTTAATGATTCAACTAAAATTAACATTTTTATGTTGTCACTAGGAGTTTTTTAAAAAATTTCATGTTAGTTACTTTTTATAACTTTAGGAGGTTCTTAATATTTCCCTTTGTTTTTAATAAATGTAAATCCAATATATATTGAAAAAGAGGATTAGGTAAGAGAATTTTAGGATTAAATTCAATTGAATAAATAAATGTGTGTAAAATATTTTAATAATAAACTAAATTTTGTAATTATAAAATATAAAACTATAACTTAAATTTGTGATTTTACTTTGTATTTTTTTCTTGTGTATATAGAGAAAAACTAAACCAAGCTTGGAGTTAAGAAAATAAACCATAACATAAAGAACAATATCTCCTTCCAAAAATGTCTCCATATTAAAATGACATTTACTTCCTTGTATACAGACTATTTTTCTTCATATCAAACTCTTAAGATAAAATGTGATGGTGTAACATAGGATTGAGTATTCAATCCAAATCATTTCCAAAACACATTTGTAGCCTTGAGACTCAAAAATTTCCCTCATAAATTGCATAATTATGGGATGGGTTTCAATATCAATGTTGACCCATTAATTTATACAAAACCAACCTCAAGATGTTGACCCATTAATTTATACAAAACCAACCTCAAGTTGTATTCCTATGATGGTTTGGGATGGTGTAACATAGGATTGAGTATTCAATCCAAATCATTTTCAAGACACATTTGTAGCCTTGAGATTCAAAAATTTCCATCATAATTTGTATAATTATGAGATGGGTGTGAATATCAATGTTGGCCCATTAATTTATATAAAACCAACCTCAAGTTGTATTCCTATGATGGTTTGGGATGGTGTAGCATAGGATTGAGTATTCAATCCAAATAATTTCCAAGACACATTTGTAGCCTTGAGATTCAAAAATTTCCATAAAAAATTCTATAATTATGGGATGGTTGTGAATATCAATGTTGGCCCATTAATTTATACAAAACCAACTTCAAGTTGTATTCCTATGATGGTTTGGGATGGTGTAACATAGGATTGAGTATTCAATCCAAACCATTTCCAAGAAACAGTTGTAGCCTCGAGATTGTATTCCGATGATGGTTTGGGATGGTGTAACATAGGATTAAGTATTCAATCCAAATCATTTCCAAGACACATTTGTAGCCTTATTAAAAAATTTCCATCATAACTTGTATAATTATAGGATGGGTGTGAATATCAATGTTGGCCCATTAATTTATACAAAATGAACCTCAAGTTGTATTGTGATGGTTTGTGATGGTGTAACACAAGATTGAGTATTCAATGCAAATCATTTCCAAGACACATTTGTAGTCTTGAGATTCAAAACTTTCCATCATAAATTATATAATTATGGGATGAGTGTGAATATCAATGTTGGCCCATTAATTTATACAAAACCAACCTCAAGTTGTATTGCTATGATTCAAATTGTACAATAAAAAAGCCTTTAGAACATAGGTAAATATCATATTTTTTTTACCACAAGGTGTAGATCCACTAATGCTTTGGGCCAAAACCCATTGAAACTATAAATGAGTGAATTATAATGAAGAACTGAAACATGATAAGCTACTTGATGATTTTAGACCTCCAATGTTGTCCTTTTCTCCAATTTCTCGAGCCCCAATATGCTTTTTACCCACATTAACAAAGCCATCTTATGCACTTGCAAAAACCCTAGATCTCACTCTCGCCATTCCTGTGCCAAGGATTCAATTTATGGTATGTATGGCATATAACAAGTTGTTACAAGGAAAAAGAAGAAGTTTCAGACAAAATCATCTAATTGAGGTGTTATTGTTTCTAATACATATTTTATTAATGATGAGTAAAACCTCATCTTGAATGAAAAACAAAATTTTGTTCTTAATTCAAATTCCATATTATGTTATCAACTTACGGCGTTTCCTTTGCAACATCTGGTGCAATTTCTAGTTTAAATAAAAATGAATAATATATTTGATAAAAATTATTTTATTTTTTATCAGATTTAAATTTTAATTCTGGTATATTTTATTTTATGGTTTATATTATAATATTAATAAATTTATAAAGATTTGAAGTTTGTTAATTGATTATTTTATTTTATATAATTATTGATTTTTTTAAGATTTGTTAATTACGCCTTAAGGCGTTCTTATTTGAAAACAACTTTCCTAGCTGCCAATGTATCTATGTCTGAGCCATTGGATCAAATGTTAGACGATTGAAATGTTTTAGGCCATTAGATCCAAATGTAAATAGTTTTATATATTTTTTTATAATGTTAGTGTTTTTTTTTTCTTTTTAATAAGTTATATTGATTTTAGGTGTATAATAGAAATGTTGTAATGTCACGTTTAACATTTTGACTATGTCAAATTACACAAAAATAAAAATACAAGTAAATTAAATAAAAAGATTAATAACAAAAAAAAAAAGCTATAAAAACAGCCCATGGTATTCATGTGGAATATATTTTATTTAAAGGGCGAAATTATTATTTGAAAACATCTTCCCTAGCTGCCAATATCAAATGTTAGACGATTGAAATGTTTTAGTCCATTAAGTCCACAAGTAAATAGTTTTTTATTTTTTTTTATAATGTTTGATTTTTTTTTTTTAAGTTAGATTGATTTTAGGTGTATAATAGAGATTTTTTAATGTCATGTTTAACATTTTGACTATGTCAAATTACACAAACAAACAATAAATAAAATAAATAAATATAAAGATTGACATAATGTATTGAACATTTTAACTAGATCAAAATACAACAAAAAAATAAAAATAATAATAAGCTATAAAAACTGCCCATGGTAATCATGTGGACTATATTTTATTTAAAGGGCGAAATTAAGATGGCCTAGATCAGTCTTGACTCTGGATCTACCAAGAGCCAAGATGGATCAAATGTCTTCATATGCAAACCTCTTTTAGAGTGAAAAGAGAATTGATCCCTCTCATAAATAATATAGATCTAACTAACTACTTAATAATTTGCATTTGTATTTTTTTAAATCAATATCGTTAAATGTGTTGTAATATTTTTATTTAAAATAGTAATTTATATTTGTATTTTTTAAAATGAATATTGCTAAATGTGTAATTGAGTAAAATGTATTAAATTGGTATTCTAATTTTTAAGATATTTATTTAAAAAATTCAAAGTATGGTGATTTTTGTTTTATCAAGCTTTGAGTCTAGATGTGCAGAGAATGAATCTATCTCAAGTCTCAAACAAGATTCTCATGTCCCAAACAAGATTCTTCTTTCGCTTCTTATTCTAGCTTGCACCTTTACACTCCTCTCCTCCTCCCTGCACAAATTTAAACTATGAGGCACAAGTTAGTTGTTGCATATAGAAACATTTAGATATGATAAGAAAAATGTGATACTTTATTGTAATTTTCTCTACAAATGTGATGGCAAGTGTGCTCTAAATGTTGAAAATTTCATGGTTAATGTAGTTTAAGCTACATGCAAATTTACAGTCTTGTATACAAGATCAAGAAAGCTATGCCCAATATCCAATACCATAGAGCAAGACATGTTCACCAATTCAACAGTTGCCTATGCCCAATATCCAACACCATAGAGAAAGACATGTTCACCAATTCAACATTTGCTTCCAAATCTCTCTCAGTGCTAGAGTTGTTTTCTCAATAAACTTGTTTTTACTACTCTTGAACTTATGAAAGCCATCATTGTTTCGTATAGGAGCATTTAGTTCTGATAAGAAAATTGTGATATTATCTATTATCCCTTTTTAGTTTTTTAATGATTCAATTAAGATTAACATTTGCATTTTGTCATGAGGAGACTTTTTTATTTTTCATGTCAATTACCTTTTATAGCTCTAGGAGGTGAGAAAAAAAGTTAATTTAGAGGGGATTTTCACTTGCAGACGAGTAGAGCGTAGAAGAGATGGCGCCGCTAGGGTTCTCGCAGATCTGGTTTTTGCTGGCTCAGAAGACAGAGGAGGTTGCAGTGGCACGTGAAGGGAAGCAGGAGGATGGGCCTCCACACGCTCGAATGCTCTTTCCTCCAGACTATCACCCACTTTCACGCTGTTGAAAATCCTTGGAACGGATTAATGAGGTCATTTTTTGTGGGAAAAGAGTGAAAGAGCCTTTGGCTTCTGTAAAGCAAAACTCTTCTTCGATGAGCGATTTGTGGGCTTTGGGACGCTTGCTCCTGCCTAGGATCGAAGATCAGTTTTCAAGGAAGAAAAAACCATCTCAATCAAGATTCTCATGTCCCAAACAAGATTCTTCTTTCTCTTCTTATTCTAGCTTGCACCTTGACACTCCTCTCCTCCTCCTTGTACAAATTTGAACTATGAGGCACAAGGTAGTTGTTGCATATAGAAACATTTAGATATGATAAGAAAAATGTGATACTCTATTGTAATTTTCTCTACAAATGTGATGGCAAGTGTGCTCTAAATGTTGAAAATTTCATGGTTAATGTAGTTTAAGCTACATGCAAATTTACAGTCTTGTATCCAAGATCAAGAAAGATATGCCCAATATCCAACACCATAGAGCAAGACATGTTCACCAATTCAACAGTTGCCTATGCCCAATATCCAACACCATAGAGAAATACATGTTCACCAATTCAACATTTGCTTCCAAATCTCTCTCTCAGTGCTAGAGTTGTTTTCTCAATAAACTTGTTTTTACTACTCTTGAACTGATGAAAGCCATCATTGTTTCGTATAGGAGCATTTAGTTCTAATAAGAAAATTGTGATACTATCTATTATCCCTTTTTAGTTTTTTAATGATTCAATTAAGATTAACATTTGCATGTTGTCATGAGGAGATTTTTCATTTTTCATGTCAATTACCTTTTATAACTCTAGGAGGTGAGAAATAAAGTTAATTTAGAGGGGATTTTCACTTGCAGACGAGTAGAGCGTAGAGGAGATGGCGCCCCTAGGGTTCCCGCAGATCTATTTTTTGCTAGCTCAGAAGACAGAGGAGGTTGCAGTGACACGCGAAGGGAAGCAGGAGGACGGGCCTCCACACGCTCGAATGCTCTTTCCTCCAGACTATCACCCACTTTCATTTTGTTGAAAATCCCTGGAACGGATTGATGAGATCGTTTTTTGTGGGAAAAAAGTGAAAGATCCTTTGGCTTCTATAGAGCGAGACTCTGCTTCGATGAGCGATTTGTGGGCTCTAGGACACTTGCTCCTGCCCGGGATCGAAGATTAGTTTTCAAGGAAGCAAAAACCCTCTCAAACAAGATTCTTCTTTCTCTTCTTATTCTAGCTTGCACCTTGACACTCCTCTCCTCCTCCCTGGACAAATTTAAAATATGAGGCAGAAGGTAGTTGTTGTATATAGAAACATTTATATATGATGAGAAAAATGTGATACTCTATTGTAATTTTCTCTACAAATGTGATGGCAAGTGTGCTCTAAATGTTGAAAATTTTATGGTTAATATAGTTTAAGCTACATGCAAATTTAGAATCTTGTATACAAGATCAAGAAAGCTATGCCTAATATCCAACACCATAGAGCAAGACATGTTCACCAATTCAACAGTTGCCTAAGCCCAATATCCAACACCATAGAGAAAGACATGTTCACCAATTCAACATTTGCTTCCAAATCTCTCTTAGTGCTAGAGTTGTTTTCTCAATAAACTTGTTTTTACTACTATTGAACTGATGAAAGCCATCATTGTTTCGTATAGGAGCATTTAGTTCTAATAAGAAAATTGTGATACTATCTATTATCCCTTTTTAGTTTTTTAATGATTCAATTAAGATTAACATTTGCATGTTGTCATGAGGAGATTTTTCATTTTTCATGTCAATTACCTTTTATAACTCTAGGAGGTGAGAAATAAAGTTAATTTAGAGGGGCTTTTCACTTGCAGATGAGTAGAACGTAGAGGAGATGGCGCCCATAGGGTTCCCGCAGATCTAGTTTTTGCTAGCTCAGAAGACAGAGGAGGTTGCAGTGACACGCGAAGGGAAGCAGGAGGACGGGCCTCCACACGCTCGAATGCTCTTTCCTGCAGACTATCACCCACTTTAACGTTGTTGAAAATCCTGGAACGGATTGATGAGATCATTTTTTGTGGGAAAAAAGTGAAAGAGCCTTTGGCTTCTATAGAGCGAGACTCTGCTTCGATGAGCGATTTGTG
This sequence comes from Pinus albicaulis, assembly GCA_034641835.2. Classification (NCBI taxonomy): domain Eukaryota; kingdom Viridiplantae; phylum Streptophyta; class Pinopsida; order Pinales; family Pinaceae; genus Pinus; species Pinus albicaulis. The sequence continues at coordinate 155,503,957 of CM076583.1, read as the reverse complement.
GGCTCTGGGACGCTTGCTCCTACCTATGATTGAAGATCAGTTTTCAAGGAAGCAAAAACCCTCTCAAACAAGTTTCTCATGTCCTAAACAAGATTATTCTTTCTCTTCTTTTTCTAGCTTGCACCTTGACACTCCTCTCCTCCTCCCTGCACAAATTTAAACTATGAGGCACAAGGTAGTTGTTTCATATAGAAACATTTAGATATGATAAGAAAAATGTGATACTCTATTGTAATTTTCTCTACAAATGTGATGGAAAGTGTGCTCTAAATGTTGAAAATTTCATGGTTAATGTAGTTTAAGCTACATGAAAATTTACTGTCTTGTATACAAGATCAAGAAAGCTATGTCCAATATCCAACACCATAGAGCAAGACATTTTCACCAATTCAAAAGTTGCCTATGCCCAATATCCAACACCATAGAGAAAGACATGTTCACCAATTCAACATTTGCTTCCAAATCTCTCTTAGTGCTAGAGTTGTTTTCTCAATAAACTTGTTTTTACTACTCTTGAACTGATGAAAGCCATCATTGTTTCGTAAAGGAGCATTTAGTTCTGATAAGAAAATTGTGATACTATCTATTATCCCTTTTTAGTTTTTTAATGATTCAATTAAGATTAACATTTGCATGTTGTCATGAGGAGATTTTTTATTTTTCATGTCAATTACCTTTTATAACTCTAGGAGGTGAGAAATAAAGTTAATTTAGAGGGGCTTTTCACTTGCAGACGAGTAGAACATAGAGGAGATGGCACCGCTAAGGTTCCTGCAGATCTAGTTTTCACTGGCTCAGAAGATAGAGGAGGTTGCAGTGGCACACGAAGGGAAGCAGGAGGACAGGCCTCCACACACTCGAATGCTCTTTCCTCCAGACTATCACCCACTTTCACGCTGTTGAAAATCCCTGGAACGAATTGATGAGATCATTTCTTGTGGGAGAAGAGTGAAAGAGCCTTTGGCTTCTATAGAGAAAGACTCTGCTTTGATGAGCGATTTGTGGGCTCTGGGATGCTTGCTTTTGCCTGGGATTAAAGATCAGTTTTCAAGGAAGCAAAAACTCCCTTGTGGAATTTCTCTAAGCTGTGTGCCACTGGCCAATCGAAGAGGCATTGGCAGAATCAAATTAGTGGAACAAGGCTCCCTGCCCTCGGCACATGATTTCTCATCCATCCAAAAGATGGTTATGCTATTTTTCTGTCTTGGGCAAGGACGAGGCTGGCTGGCCCATGTGCGCAGTTATGGGCTGGAGTTTTTGGCCCCATATTACTCTGAATATGCCTCCAAAACCCGAGCACGGGAGTGGGCTTGGGCCCCTTGTTTTCCCTTTGGAGGACGCTCTGCTCAACTTCAAGTTCCAAGGGCAAGACTCCATACCCCATCGAAGTAGTACTCACCTATGTATTTAGAAATAGAACAACGAGAAGGTACTTTAATGGATGCAAATCTTTGGCAACAAGTAACCCCCTGTAGTTTCCAGATCTTTATCAAACCCCCTGTGGGGAAATATCTTTTAGTTTGGGTACAGGAAGACAACACTATTTTGTAGCTAAAACAAAAAATATGGGGTTTGATGGGTTACCCTGTTCCGCTTCAATATCTGGTTAGTGGAAGTTGGTCTCTGAAGGACTGTTGGTCTTTGAAGGACCACACTATAGGTTCAGAAATGTCTATCTCCCTTAACCTTCGTCTGAGAGGGGGTGTTGCAGACCTGGGCACCTCTAGATCTGCAGGGGGGGAAGGAAAAAAACCCACAAACTAGCAACAAACAAACAGAGGCCCATCCTACAAAAACATTTTACAGGGGAAAAAATCCACAGTAATACCTCCAGAACAAGCTAGAAATACCCCAAGGCCATACATAGTAGAACAACTGGGTCAAACACTAGCACTAAAGATAGATAGCCTAGAAACATAGGAGTACAGCACGACATATGAAGCCCAGGTTTTAATATGTCAATTTAATTGTTTCTGGCCTAAACCAATGGAGCTCTTCCATTGGATTTTCACTCAATTGACGACAGAATGTGAGATCCACGTCTGTTCCAAGGGGTTTTTTATCATTGAACTTAAATCCTCGGAGGATAGAAATTTTATCATCAGAGAGGGACCTTGGTTTTGGGGAACCACTGGTCTTTTTATCACCCCATGGTTCCCAAACTTTGACACAAACACTATGACAGTCACCAAACTACCGGTATGGGTTAGATTATACAATCTTCCCCTTCACTTCTGGAATGATCAGGTTTTTGAAGGTAATGGGAATAGTATCGGGCGATACATCATAACGGACGTGGAGAGAATAGAGGAGAGGGTCCACACGTTTGCTTGGATCTGCGTGGAAGTAGATCTAAGCAAAGGTTTACCAGAGAATATCAAGATGATCTACAAAAAACAAACCTAGCTACAATCACTAGACTATGAAAACATTGCATTCAGATGAAAAAATTATAGGCTGACAGGAAATTTACAAAACACATGTCCTGATGCCAAAAAAGAAAACAAAAAAAAGAAAAATAATGGGAAACCAAAAAAAAGTTGGCAATATCCCCCTCCCAAGTCAGAGGAGGATGAGTCAAAAGAAGAGGATGATATAGTCCCTACGGGAAACAATCAGCCTACAAAGGAACCATAGGTCCAAATGAATGATACAACAGTACACATTGATCCACAAACTCATCCAAACCAATCAGATAGGAATCCAAAGGACATAGGAAATGGAGGGATCAAAGGACAACATTCATCAGATACTTCAAACTCAGATAAGGACACCGGAACTTAGGTGGCAGATAATCAGATTGTCCTTCCCACATGTGTGCCATCTCAGGGCGAATGACGCAAGGTCGAGAAGAAGAAAGGGAGGAAAACCTGATTTGTGGAGTTTTTACCCACACTCTGGTGGCTGAGGATATTTGAGGTAGTCAACCTTTTCCTTTCTTTATTTTTTCTTATGGAACTTCTTTTTTATTTTTTTATTCTTTATGGAATGCTTCGGTAGCATCGCTACAATGCATTGTGTGCATGAGCACAAAAGCCCTATGGGCACTTTCTGAATGCTTAATTGCATATACTACATGTAAATTTTCATTTCTTTAATAAAAATTTGTTGATTTTTTCTTTGGAAAAAAAAACTCTAGGAGGTTCTTAATATTGCCTTTGTTTTTAATAAATGGAACTCAATTATATATTTAAAAATATTATTAGGTAAGAGAAATTTAGGATTAAGATTATAATTTTTTTCCAAGTTGACAATGTGAATGTTTATTTACCTAAAGTTGGCTCCCATGTTCAATACCTCCCCATGGGGTTTGAAGATAATAGGTAATGGAAATTCAACAACATATAAAACAAATAATTTATACCCAAAAGTTAGTTCTATATATTATAGTAGTTCTCACTTATTAATAAAGTTGTTTTACTTATTAGGGAGTACAATAATTTGTAATCAAATAATAGGAGAAAACATATTCACAATATAATTTATTTGAATAAATAGATGTGTGTAAAATAGTTTAATAAGAGTATAGATTTGAAAGTATAAAATATAAAACTATAACTTAAATTGTGAAATTACTTTGTATTTTTTGTTTCTTATGTATACAGAGAAAGAATAAACAAAGTTTGGAGTTAGAAAATAAAGCATAACATAAAGAAAAATATCTCCTTCCAAAAATGTCTCCATATTAAAACGACATTCACTTTCTTTTATACCAAGACTATTGTTATTCATATACAATATACAATTTTTGAAAAGCATGAAATTAGCGCTGGGATATGTAGATGAACTTGGAGTAAACTCTATTTTCGTTAATAAAAAATCTCTTTATTTACATCTATGCTAGATAGATTTTACTTGAATGTATTTAAAATATCTTATTTGAGTTACATTCTCATTTCATGCTGTTTCAGAGGATTATTAATCACCAAAGGATTTTCACCCCCAATTTCCTATTTCAATATCTATAGAAAATTTTGTATATATGCGAACAAATTATGTTGATTTATATATATGTTTTCACCCACAATTGCCTATTTCAATATTTATAATAAAAAATAAAATAAAATAAAAAAATTTTAAAAAAAATCTGGTTGATAACTCTTATCACCAATATTTTTGAAACCTCCACGACCTACTTCCATGGAAGCAAAAATTACCTATCATTCCTTCACGATGGCTTCTTCTCTGCAACAACTTATTTCTTCTAGGCTACTCTTTCCGATGGTATTGCCTTACAAAGTTTCTTTTGCAACATGTGGTGCAATTTTTAATTATATATTTACATCGTAAGAGGTTACTATTTGAAAACAATTTTGTTGTGTGCATTGTGTCATCATGTGAAACCCTTAGATTATATGTTAGACGATTAAAACATATTCAGCGGTTGGATGAAAAAGCAATGATAGTTGCAAATATTTTTGGATGAAAAAGCAATGGTAGTTGCAAATATTTAGTTACTGGAAGGTTTCTAGGGCTTCTTTTTATGCAGAGTCGCTAGGCCATTCACGAATTCATTGCACTTGCAGAGCTTCCATACTGGATTATGGCATTTTTTCCCCTTTACTTTCATGCCGTGTGAATTTGGGCACTGGTTGAAGGATTTTCCTTTGGGCAGTATCAGACCCAGTGCAGTGCGGCTCAAAGTGGGGATCCAGAGATACTCTACCCTTGCAGTAGGGGATTATGCCTGATTCTTACCTCGCATACCGAGAAAAATCTTGGCAAAAATTTCTACAAATGCCCTGATAAGGTAAACTATTGAAGTCGTGCATATAAATTTCACAGGTTCAGTTCATAAGATATCATGGGTTTGGGGATTAATTCCTTTTATCACTCTGATCTTGATTTTTACGGAATGATTATAGGGAGCTGCTCAATGTAAGTTCTTTCAATGGTGTGATACACCAGTCTCTTCTCTCTCAGGCAGAATTCTCTAGGAGTAGGAGGAGAGTTTAAACGGCGATCTACAACTCCCACACAGATTTCCCCAGTAGCCACAAGAGGAGGATTTAGAGGGAAGTCTACAATTTCCACACAAAGTTCTTCAGCAATAGCAGGAGGAGAGTTTAAAGTGTAGCATGCAAATCCCACACATAATTCTCTACCAGGAGGGTTGAGAATACAGCCTGTAAATCCCACACTGAATTCTCTACCAGAAGGGTCTAGATTCCAGTCTGTAGATCCCACACAGAATTCTCCAGCAGGAGGAGGAGGGTTTAGACGGAAGTCTCCAACTCTCAACATTAACAACAAAGTTGTGGGTATTGTGAACGGATACGATTATTCAAACAAGTTTTTGTGTGGCGTCGAGCCTTACCGAGTGCTCAATACCAGTATGGATAAAAATAAGGGTGGACAGTTTGTAACTTTTCTTGTTCGAAATGTATGAAAATTTTTGGGTTGAATGTTAGAGAAATCGGTAACTCAAATGCATGGTAGCTTTGGATTTTTTTTTCTCATAGTTTTAGAAATTTCTCTTTGCCCCATCATGAGTTGTCATGCTAATATAACAGGTATAAGATAACTTGATAACTTTGCTAATTTGACTGATAACTTCATAACTTTGCCAATTTTGCAGGTAGGAATAAGTTGATAACATGAAAATTTTTGGGTTGAATGTCAGATAAATCGGAAACTCATATGCATGGTAGCTTTGGATTTTTTTTTTCTTATAGTTTTAGAAATTTCTCTTTGCCCTATCATGAATTGTCATGCTAATATGACAGGTACAATATAACTTGATAAATTTCCTAATTTGACAGATAACTTCATAACATTGCCAATTTGACAGATAAGAATAAGTTGATAACATTTTTTTTATTTAAGTTGGTGTAAGTTGGTGTTGGGAGTGTGATTTAAAACTTATTTTATTTGATTAAGAGTTTTTCTTCCTTAGATATAAGGAAACATGGTAATGGTCTTGCCCAAAATAATGGTAGTGGCGCTCTAACAATGTCCAATGTATTTTGTTTTCCATTAACCATCCTGTTCATCTTCATAAATTGGAATGTTGACTACATCATTATGTCCACAATATCCTATTGTAACACTCATGTCCATAACCCATCCATGCATTTCCTTGTTGTCCCGCATCCTAACCTTAAGATGGTTCTCTGCAACCAACTGAAAAACTTTTATCACCACTTTGCGCCACATATAATATGCAACCTAGCGTTGCAGATAGTATCTTCTCAGCATTAACAGAAAATCTGTGTGTATTGTGAACGAATACGATTATTCAAACAAGTTTCTGTGTGGCACTGGGCCTTGCCGAGTGCTCACTGTTGGTACTGACAAAAATAAGGGTCAACAGTTTGTAACTTGTCCTGTTCAAAAGGTATGAAAATTTTTGGGTTGAATATCAGAGAAATCGGTAACTCAGATGTATAGTAGATTTGGATTTTTTTTTCTCATTGTTTTAGAAATTTCTCTTTTCCCCATCATGAGTTGTCAAGCTAATATGACAGGTACAAGATAACTTGATAACTTTGCTAATTTGATAGATAAATTCATAACTTTGTCAATTTGACAGGTAGGAAGAAGTTGTTAACATTTTTTTTATTTAAGTTGGTGTTGGGAGTGTGATTTAAAACTTCTGAGTTTGTCTTCCTTAGATATAAGGAAACAGGATAATGGTCTTGCCAAAAATAATGGTAGTGGCTGCTCAATTTGGAACTTGTGGATGTGGGGGGCAGAGATCAGGATCAGTCCACGTTCCCAATACCTCCTATATTGAAAAGGCGGTGTTTGGTCAATTTAGTGTGTCCTAAATTTCTAACATAAATTATCAACCAGGGATTCGTAAGCTGACGAAGTGTGGCACACTATATGTGCAAGATAACCTATCTCTTACTTTTTGTTGTTTTTAGATTTTTATGAAATTCTAAAAGACAAGTATGGAGACAAATATTCAAGACAATGATGTCCTTCTAATGGTTTTCCAAACTTCAAAAGAATTTTAAAACACACAATGACAAAATTAATTCCTAAAAGGAAATGAAAATTGCATCACTATTCTAATCAAGCAAACAATGAACTATTGATCATGAAACTCATTATCCTTGCTGCTGTCTAAACACAAAAGAAACTGTACTCAAATAAAAGATTGCAAGTAAAGTAAAACTAAAATCAAATTACATCAACTCATATTCTGACCCCTCACCATTAGTCTAACTATGGCTTTCGGAGGTAATCATAAACAACTTGAGCAATCTGATATCTAATTTGCAGAAAAAGAAACTAATATCAAACTACACACTCATACTTCAATCCATCACCATTAGTCCAGCTATGGCTTTCGGAGGTAACTGAAAATGACATGAGCAATTTAATATATTTAACTTGCAGAAAAGTAAACTAATATCAAACTACACACTCATACTTCAATCCCTCACCATTAGTCCAGCTATGGCTTTCGGAGGTAACTGAAAATGACATGGGCAATTTAATATATCTAACTTGTAGAAAAGTAAACTAATATCAAACTACACACTCATACTTCAATCCCTCGCCATTAGTCCAGCTATGGCTTTCGGAGGTAACTGAAAATGACATGAGCAGCTTAATATCTAAATCTAACTATTAAAGCAAATGTGCAAGACTGAAATAAACAAAACAGTGCTGGAATTAAACAAAAACTAAGAAAAAGAAATCAGCAGAAGGACAATATTGATTCCATGTCATTAGTCATAAAAAGATGTGCAAATGCCCGGGCTACCATGAAAAATTATGCTAAAAGCTATGATTTCAGAAAGCAATCTAAGTAAGGAAATATGACAAAACAGAATTGAAAGCAACTTATCTAGAAAACATGTAAAGCCTCCTTGGATAGCAGGGGCCCTCTGCTACCAATTTGGTGAAGTCCTTCAGCTCCTTAAAGTTGTAATCAAAACAGCATCAAAGAACTGAATTTCTCTATTAAAAAAGAACTCACAAATCTACATCCCATTCCATCTTGAACTTTGTTACAAAAGACTTCTCTACTACTTTTTCATTACTTCCTCATTACCTATGATAGGAGAAAGCTTCTCCTATTTATAAAAAATATGAGGAGTCATCTCATTAATGGGAGTCCATGAATCTCTCCCTCCATCTCTAGAGTTACAATCAAAATAGGAAATGATAAGACACATGTCTTTCTAGAGTTTCAACACAACTAAGAAATGAGACACATATCCTCTTAGAGTTTCGATACAACAAGGAAATGAGACACATGTCCTCATGATCCCATGATCTTCTCCACTCAAATTCGAATTTGGTTTTGGGAGGCCACATAAAGGTCTTTTAGAAGCTTCCTTTTGACCTACACATGTCACAAAACTCATAACACACATATAGATATATGAAACTATGTTAATTTTCTAGTTTCTAATCATAAATTCACTTAAAATACATAAAATAAATAACTTTGGAAAACAATGATCCTAACCCATATATTTATGAAAATGGTTACTTGATGTAGGGTTTTAGGTCAAATGGCTATGAAATAAGAGTTAAAGGGTTATGACATAATGGAAATATGTATGAATATGGAGAACACTTTTGAGACTCAACATACCCCCCAACTGAAGTTGTTGCATGTCCTCATGCAACTATTGCAATGATTCATTTGTCCATGAGTTGATCTTTTATGAGTTTTGACTCATATAGATTCATTCCAAACTTTGCTTCTTGATATTTTCCTTTTTGGCAAAATATAATACATTTGATTGCAACAATTTTTTTTTTTTCAATCAATGGTTGGTTCTTGTGTGACAACCATTTTTTTTTTTTTTGAAGCATTGGTTCTTGTGTAACAATGCTTTATTTTCTTTGTTGCATCAAATTTCATGAAAACATTTAGAATAAATTACTTCATCAATGAATTGATCATTTGCAAGGCATATAATCTTTTGGATCATGTTGCAACAATAGTTGGTTGGGAAGTATATGTGTATGGAAATGAAATGAAAATGTGTGATAGTGTATGACATGTGGATATGAAATGATGTCCCTTCCCCCCAACTAAAGATATGACAATGTGAAAAAGGGAGTGAGAAATTTTTCCAAAGTTACAATTTTAGCATTCTAATGAATTACATGACTAAAAATTAGAAAACAACATACCTTCACTTACCTTAAATGTGGATGAGTTGTATGTGTGGTGGCTGCAAAATTCTGATCATATTCTTCTTCAAGTGGCTGAACAAGAGGAGTCATGGATAAAGAGATAAGATGACTTTTTATTGCTCCTACTAAAACTTGCTGAATCTGCTCCAAAATGTTGAAAATAATAGTCTTCATGTCTTCAAAACTCATTGGCATAATTCCTACTATGTGAAAAGATGTTCTGATGTCGAACATAGTAGGAAATTGTTGACTTAGTGGCCATTAATGGATGCCACTAGTCAACATGAGAACTCTCACCATTGATGACAATGAGAGTCAAGATGCCCAAACACATCTTGCTAGGTACGAATGATTTTGCTGATGTCGAGTCACCTAGAAGATCTGACGAACAAGGGACATTAATGTATTCCTATTGTTTGTCAGCATGAGAACTTTCCATTAAGGCATGCAAGCCTCAAGGTGTTTTTACAAAGAACTTAGACTCAAAGGACTATGGACTCAATAATTTGCATTGAAGCAGGGCTTATTTTCGGAATGAAAATGACAAGAAATGGAAAATGAAAATGGAAGATGGCAATGGAGAGTAGAAATGGGAATGGGCAATAAGAATGTAAATGAGTCTCTTGCTTTTATTTGTGGGTTATGAATGGACAAAAAGAAATGGAAAGTGGATGTGAATGTAAATGGAAAACATGAAGTGAAATGAGGTGAATGGTTTATTATGAGGTATGGATGTGATAGAGACAATAGTATCTGAAAGTTTTACAAATGTTTGGATCTGATTTTACATCAGCATATTTCCTCTTTATTGCTGATCATCCTCTTATGAAACAAATTGGTCTCTTAGAGAGACACCATTCTCTTGTAGTTATTTGTCTTTCCTCCTGGAACCTGCAAAAAAAACTAATACTTCTTCTGCAATGGAATGTAAGATTATCAAAGGGAGAGAGGTGATCAATCTCTCTAGTTATGATATTTATACACAAAACTAAGAATTTGTATTAATGAAACAAGTTCTCAAAGGAAAAATCAAAAGAATTTATACATGTTTTGGAATTAGTGCCTCAAGTTGAATGTAGCTTCTTTTCAGCAATTTATTTCATTATTTGCCATTTCAAACTCTAATGATGGATTTCTCATTGTATAGATCTTGTTGAGACCTTTCCAACGATACTTAAATCATCAAAATATGATTTTGTATGAGAAAGTTAGGCTGATTTGAACAATGAGGTTTTTCAGCTGCGGAATTGCAGAACAGCTGCGGAATTGGACTTCAGCTGCGGAATTGGAGAACAGCTGCGGAATTGGAGAACAGCTGCGGAATTGGACTTTAGCTGCGGAATGTCGACGGTTTCTGTAGCTAAAAATCTTGAATAAAAAGTTAGCCATTCATCCTTCATCATCAGTTCAAAATTAATCAATACCTTCAGAAAAACGAGCAAATAACTTATTCATTTCATTGATTCAAAATTATTATTTATTTATTTTATTTTATTTTATTTTTTTTAACAACAAAGGAGAAATGCAAAAAATTTTATTTTTTATTTTTTAATAACAAAATTGAAAAAGAAAAATGCAAATTTTTTTATTTTTTTTTTATATATTATATATGTTACATTTTTAAAAAATATATATATACATATATAATTTAAACAAAACAATTTATTAAATAAATAAAAACTAAAACAAGAATGCCATTCTCCTATTGTATACAAGCGAACTCCAATGTAAAACACCACCTACCAATAAACTGCTCTAGACCAAAAACATAAAAGAGAAACATTGCAAGTGATGCTGGAAGAAGATAACTGATGAAATCCCATGCATAAGAACAGAAACCCTGCTAATAATCTATTTGTGTTTTGCTTTTACTCCACGTTTCTTTACAATTGGCACAACAAAAGATGAAGGAATGAAAGCGAAAGCAATGTTGACAATAATTTCAGTTGCTGCAAATCAAGATCCAAAGAAGTTGGGAGCTGATGCATATGACTTGGCTGTAATGAAGAATGCTACTGCATTTGCTATCGTTGGTACAAATGTTTCAACCTTTGTGCATCTTTTATCAGAAATTCATGTTCAGCATTTTTTATTAACTTTTTTTAAACAAGACTAGTGATACGCTTCTTAAGAGCTTGATTTTCTAAAGTCAAAATAAGGCGTTGCTGATTCAAGAAAGCATTTTCGTGTTCGGAAACTTCAGTACATTTCTGAACTTGAAATAAATGTTAGTGCTTTGCACGCAGAAGAGTCAGAAGTGTCAGCCATTCAAACAATGCAAGAGAGAAGAATTAATGAAATCCATCATTCAGAAAGTAGACGAAGTCAATTTGAATTCAAAAATGAGTGGAATGTGGATTGAATGCCACGTTAAGAATTTGTATTCAACTTGGATTCTTCTTCCTGGAGATCAGGAAACCAAATTATGGCTGAAATCAAGCAAAGTGCCGTTCAAACTCTCCACTGTGCAAATAGAAAACCGTTTTTCCTCACGCGGCAAGCAAAAATGGCCTTCAAAGAACCGAAAAATTCTCCTAGACCGCCATGAATTTCTTAAAACGGTTTCTAGGTTATCTAATTGACCACGTTGGCGAAAAAAACCATGTTTTATTTTTTCAAAATTCATCCTCAATCGCTCAGAAAATGCGTTTCAAATTGATGTGTCAAATAACATTGCGTTTCTGGAGATGCTCTGGCAAAAAAAATCGTTTTTCTCAGAACGTGGTTAAAAATTGCGTTTCGTATTGACCATTGTCAGGACTGATAGGTTTGCCATTATCCCCTGGCAAGTAAGTAGACTGAGGAAGATCCAGCTCTTGGAATCTTCACCTGAGGGCTTGTTTGTATTACTGCTGCTACAATAGAGGATCCATTGGCAGTGGCGTTGCATACTGTTGCATCTTCCATTTTGCCCAGAAAAAAGAAAATTAGAAGCCAAACTCTCAGCAGGTTGTACTGGCTGAATATTAAATTCAATGCATATTTAAGCTTTTTGATCTATGGTTTACAGTCACTGGCGAGGGTTTTTTTTTTTTTTCAATATACTGGCGAGAGTTACCATCATAAGATTCCAATCCAGTGCGCAATGTATTAACCTGACTTCTAGCCATTTATTTATGTTTTTCTGTTTTGACCTCTGTTGTTTTCTTTCAGGTTCGGTTATAGCTGCATCAATCTCTGCAAACACTTGTTCTTTAGGACGATTCTCGTCAACCTTCCAAATCAGATTTGTCTTTGCAAATATTGCCCATGTTTATCCTTCACCTAAGCATTCTTCAGTTGCCTCTTTAAAAAATTTGTCAATTTCAATGCTTTGTTCTCTTACATGTGGCCGTCTTATGAATCTCAAGGAGCGTTTGGTGATGGTGGGCTATGGCTTTGTTTATTGAATTGTTTTGTTTTTGTTTTTCAAATTTTGTTATTTTTTTTTTTTTTTTTTTTGTTAATAAAACTATATGTTATATTTTTAAAAATTAAAAATACACATATATATTTTACTAAGCAAAATGATTTTATTTATTTATTTGTTTTGTTAATAAAATTACACATGTTCAATTTTGAAAAATTAAAAATATACATATGTAATTTACTAAACAAAACAATTTATTGAATTTTTTTTTTTTTTTTAAATGATTTGTTATTAAAATTATATATATATTTTCAAAAATAAAAATATACATATATATCTTAGTAACAAAACAATTTAATTTTTTTAATTTTTTTTTTAATTTTCATTTTTTTTTTTAATTGATTTGTTTAATTAAATTATGTATGTTATATTTTCAAAAAATTAAAAATACACATATATATTCATTAAACAAAACAATTTATTGAAATCAAAGTTTTTCATGAAAACATTTTTTTTTTTAAATTGTTGAATCAATTGAAATGATGAAGTTTTATTTTGTCTCCTTTTTTTTTTTATATATATATAACAATTCTTTTTCTGATCCTCCAGATCACACAAAGTGCAAGAGGAGCGCATACTCAAGAATTATTAAATTTTTTTTACATAACAATCCTTTTTCTGATCCTCAAGATCACACAAAGTGCAAGAGGAGAGCATACTCAAGAATTATTAATTTTTTTTTAGATGTAAGAAATAAGGCTACCTAGTTACACTTCCCCGGCAACGGCGCCAAAATGTTTGGTCAATTTAGTGTGTCCTAAATTGCTAACATAAATTATCAACCAGGGATTAGTAAGCTGATGAAGTGTGGCGCACTATATGTGCAAGATAACCTATCTCTTACTTTTTGTCGTTTTTGGATTTTTATGAGATTCTAAAAGACAAGTATGGAGACAAATATTCAAGACAATGATGTCCTTCTAATGGTTTTCCAAACTTCAAAAGAATTTTAAAACACACAATGAAAAAATTAATTCCTAAAAGGAAATGAAAATTGCATCACTATTCTAATCAAGCAAACAGTGAACTATTGATCATGAAACTCATTATCCTTGCTGCTGTCTAAACACAAAAGAAATTATACTCAAAGAAAAGATTGCAAGTAAAGTAAAACTAAAATCAAATTACAGCAACTCATATTCTGACCCCTCACCATTAGTCTAGCTATGGCTTTCGGAGGTAATCATAAACAACTTGAGCAATCTGATATCTAATTTGCAGAAAAAGAAACTAATATCAAACTACACACTCATACTTCAATCCCTCACCATTAGTCCAACTATGGCTTTCGGAGGTAACTGAAAATGACATGAGCAATTTAATATATCTAACTTGCAGAAAGTAAACTAATATCAAACTACACACTCATACTTCAATCCCTCACCATCAGTCCAGCTGTGGCTTTCGGAGGTAACTGAAAATTACATGAGCAATTTAATATATCTAACTTGCAGAAAGTAAACTAATATCAAACTACACACTCATACTTCAATCCCTCACCATCAGTCCAGCTGTGGCTTTCGGAGGTAACTGAAAATGACATGAGCAATTTAATATATCTAAATCTAACTACTGAAGCAAATGTGCAAGACTGAAATAAACAAAGCAATACCGGAATTAAACAAAAACTAAGAAAAAGAAATCAGCAGAAGGACAATATTGATTCCATGTCATTAGTCATAAAAATATGTGCAAATGCCCGGGCTGCCATGAAAAATTATGCTAAAAGCTATGATTTCAGAAAGCAATCTAAGTAAGGAAATATGACAAAACAGAATTGAAAGCAACTTATCTAAAAAACATGTAAAAGCCTCCTTGGATAGCAGGGGCCCTCTGCTACCAATTTGGTGTAGTCCTTAGCTCCTTGAAGATAAGATCACAATAGCATCAAAGAACTAAGCTTATTTATTCAAAAACTCATAAATCTACATCCCATTCCATCTTGAAATTTGTTACAAAAGACTTCTCTACTACTTTTTCATTACTTTCTCATTACTTCCTCATTACCTATGATAGGAGAAAGCTTCTCCTATTTATACAAAATATGAAGAGTCATCTCATTAATGGGAGTCCATGATTCTCTCCCTCCAACTCTAGAGTTACAATCAAAATAGGAAATGATAAGACACATGTCTTTCTAGAGTTTCAACACAACTTGAGGAATGAGACACATATCCTCTTAGAGTTTCAATACAACAAGGAAGTGACACACATATCCTCTTGATCCCATAATCTTCTCCAACCAAATTCGAATTTGGCTTTAGAGTGCCACATAAGGGTCTTCTAGAAGTCTCCTTTTGACCTACACATGTCACAAAACTCATAACACATATATAGATATATGAAACTATGTTAATTTTCTAGTTTCTAATCATAAATTCACTTAAAATACATAAAATAAATAATTTTGGAAAACAAGGATCCTAACCCATATATTTATGAAAATGGTTACTTGATGTAGGGTTTTAGGTCAAATGGCTATGGAATAAGAGCTAAATGGTTATGACATAATGGAAATATGTATGAATATGGAGAACACTTTTGAGACTCAACAGGCGGTGCTTGCTCTAACACCAAGGCCGAACTTTTGGCACTTTTGGGACTATTAATATTTGCAAAGAGGATCTATTTACACATTTCCATATATAGTGATTCAAAAGCCATTATTGAAACTGTTAATGGTAGATAAGTTCTCTCCACACCTTCACTGACCAATTGGTTGGAGCCCATCACAATTTTGATAGGTTCATTCTCTAAGATCACATTCTCTCGTGTCTACAGGTACTGGAACAAGACTGCAGACTCCTAGTTGAAGAAAGGATTATGCATGGCCCCTGGCTCCATCCACTATCAGAAAAAAGAGGGAAATGAGATCATAGATGATGGGGAGTTCATTGTTGACTGACTCCATGTGTTTTCATTTGATCATTATACCCTGGTTATTTTGATTTTTTGGTTGCTATATATTGTGTAGTTTTGATAGTTTATAGCTCTCAAGTTTGAAGTCACTACGCACTGTTAATTAGGGTAGACTATTAATTATGCAATGTATATGTAATTAATGTATATGTACCTTTAAGATTGAAGTCCCCTAGCATAAATTTTTATGTTGAATGTATATGTATCTTTAGGATTGAAATCTGAAGCCCAACATACAGTTATATGTTGAATCCAGATGTATTGGTTTATTGGTTTTCTTTCATATAATAGAATCTAGTGTTTTTTCCTCTAAAAAAAATTCAGACGGTGCAAGTCTGCTTTTCCCCAAATTTTAGGATGGGTAGAGGTGGTTTGTAAGGTAAACTTTGTTTCTTTCAAACTAATTTTTTCAGGTTTTTTCCTAAATTTTAGATTATGGCAATTAGCTTTTCAAAAAATTAAAATACATAAATTCAATTGAGCAACTTAACATGGACAAAAATCAACCTCTTTCCCAAAAAAAAAGTGTGCTTTGGCCATTTTAAAATGGTTCACATGATCTAAACTTAAAAAAATTAACATATGAAATTGAAATTTCCCCCGAACATTTTGATTTGTCCATTGAAGTATTAGATTTAGCACACTCCAATTCAATGAAGTATCTGATTGAACGTTGATTGGGACTATCCTATTATATAATATTGAAAGAAATCAATACTCTCTAGCAATGCACTCCAACAATCATCTTATATTTGGCCTGTTTAGATACATTTTTGATCAATTGTGATGTACAAACATTTTTTGTATCAGTTTGTTTAACATCCAATTCATGCTTAGCTAACTGCACATTAAAGAGAAAAAATGAAAGCAGATAGCTATTTTTCTCAGTAGATTGACATTTTCAAATCCACATAATTGAAATCATACAGAACTATTAGGCAAAAAATGAAATTTTTACTGATGTCAATTGCACAGTGATCTGCAATTGTGACACCCAGAAACTTGGAATTCCAATCCAACTTTCAGAAATTTCTTGTCACCATACATCATAGATCAAAACCCTTCTTGATTGAGATCGATTGAAGATATTTTAGTCAATAAAACCAGTGAATTCAGACTGTGTGAGTATGCTTTTCCCCAAATTCCAGGATGGGTATAGATGGTTTGTAAGGTAAAATGTGTTCCTTTCAAACTATTTTCTTGCAAGTTTTTTCTTAAATTTTAGATTATGGCAATTATCTTTTCAAAAATACATAAATTATATTGCGAAACTTAACATGGACAAAACTCAACCTCTTTCCAAAAAAAAGTGTGCTTTGGCCATTTTAAAATGGTTTGCATGGTCTAAACTTTAAAAAATTAACATCTAAAATTGAAATTTCCCTCAGAACATTTCGATCTGTCCATTGAAGTATCAGATTTAGCACACTCCAATTCAATGAAGTATTTGATTGAACGTTGATTGGGACTATCCTATTATATAATATTTAAAGAAATCAATACTCTGTAGCAGTGCACTCCAACAATCATCTTATATTTGGCCTATTCAGATACATTTTTATCAATTGTGATGTACAAACATTTTTTGTATCAGTTTGTTTAACATCCAATTCATGCTTAGATAACTGCACGTTAAAGAGGAAAAATGAAATCACATAGCTATTTTTCTCAGTAGATTGAGATTTTCAAACTCATGGAATTGAGATCTTACAGAACCATTAGGCAAAAAATGAAATTTTTACTGATGTCAATTGCACAGTGATCTACAATTGTGACGCCCAGAAACTTGGAATTCCAATCCAAGTTTCAGATATTTCTTGTCACCATACATCATAGATCAAAACCCTTCTTGATTGAGATCGATTGAATATATTTTAGTCAATAAAACCAGTCAATTCAGACTGTGCGAGTCTACTTTTCCCCAAATTTCATGATGGATATAGGTGGTTTGTAAGGTAAAATTTGTTTCTTTCAAACTATTTTCTTGCAAGTTTTTACTTAAATTTTAGATTATGGCAATTATCTTTTCAAAAATACATAAATTCGATTGATCAACTTAATATGGACAAAACTCAACCTCTTTCCAAAAAAAAGTGTGCTTTGGCCATTTTAAAATGGTTCACATGGTCTAAACTTAAAAAAATTAACATATGAAATTGAAATTTCCCTCGGAACATTTTGATTTTTCCATTGAAGTATCAGATTTAGCACACTCCAATTCAATGAAGTATTCGATTGAACATTGATTGGGACTATCCTATTATATAATAATTAAAGAAATCAATACTCTGTAGCAGTGCACTCCAACAATCATCTTATATTTGGCCTATTCAGATACATTTTTGATCAATTGTGATGTACAAACATTTTCTGTATCAATTTGTTTAACATCCAATTCATGCTTAGCTAACTGCACGTTAAAGAGGAAAAATGAATGCAGATAGCTATTTTGCTCAGTAGATTGAGATTTTCAAACTCACGGAATTGAAATCTGTTGTGGGGAAAACAAGAAATGAGAAAAGATAATAAGAGAAATGTAACTGAATTGAACAACTGAAGGATAAATCACTTTGAAACTTTATTGATCAAATTCTTCATGCCTTTACAAGCCTCTCGACCCATCTTAATAAACCTAGACATATTTCGTTACTCTAACTACATCTCGTTATTCAACCTACATTTCATTATTTCAACTACATAGGTAATTAGTAAATTTACATTTTGTTGTCACATTTTTAACAAACTCCACCTTGACAACAATTTTCCTAATGCCCATTCATCATCTTTTCTGCAAGCCGAGAGAAGCAAGACACCATCTCAGCTTCTCTACTGTAACTGGTTTCGTGAATATATCTGCATGATTCTCCTGTGTGCGGACCTTCTTGAGGACTACTTTTCCGCCTTCGATTATATGTCTCACAAAATGATACCTTACATCGATGTGCTTGGTCTTGCTATGATAGGCTGGATTTGTAGCCAAATGAATAGCGCTCTGACTGTCACAAAACACATTCACTTTCTCCTGCGTCCTTCCAATCTCATCAAGCAGACCTTTTAACCAAATTTCCTCTTTACAGGAATCTGAAGCAGCTATATACTCTGCTTCAGTAGTGAACAAAGCAACTGTCTCTTGAAGCTTTGACATCCAACTAATTACTCCACCTGCAAGAGTAAAAACATAACCTGTAGTAGACCTCCTTTTGTCCAAATCACCTGCATAATCAACATCCACATATCCGTAGACTGTACCTTCACGACCATCAAAGCTGATGCAATGGTCACTTGTGCCTCTCAAATACCGAAGCACCCATTTCACTACTCACCAATGTTCTTCCCCTGAATTTTCCATGAACCTGCTGACAACTCCAACTGCATGTGAAATGTCAAGTCTTGTAGATACCATCACATACATTAAGTTTCCTACCGCATTTGCATATGGTACACGAGACATATACTACTTTTCTTCATTAGTTCTAGGACTTAAATCCGAAGAAAGCTTAAAATGGGAAGCTAATGGAACATTAACAGGTTTCGCATTGTTCATACCAAACTTTTCAAGTATTTTCTCCACATACTTTTGTTGTGATAACCAAAGCTTACCATTCTTCCTGTCTCTGTGTATCTCCATGCCCAAGATATGTTTTGCCGCTCCAAGATCCTTCATTTCAAACGTCCTAGACAGCTGAGCCTTTAACCTGCTGATTTCTTCCATGCTTTTGCTTGCAATAAGAATATCATCAACATACAACACCAAGATAATGAATATGCCATTGAAACTTTTGAAGTATACACAATGATCATACTCACTTCTGATAAAATTCTGGCTCACCATGAAGGAAGCAAACTTCTTGTACCATTGCCTGGGCGACTGCCTCAGGCCATACAATGATTTCCTGAGCTTGCAAACTAATCTTCTGTTGCGACCTTGTACAAAACCTTCTGGCTGATCCATATATATCTCTTCATCCAAATCACCATGAAGAAAGGTTGTTTTAACATCTAACTATTCTAACTCAAGGTCCAGTAAAGCAGTTAGTGCTAACACAGTACGAATAGAAACAAGTTTAACTACTGGTGAAAAGATCTCATGAAAGTCAATACCTTCCACCTGAGAATACCCTTTTGCAACCAGTCTCGCCTTATACCATTCGATACTTCCATCAATTTTCTCTTCAACTTGAAGACCCATTTGCACCCAACAATGCTTCTCCCTTCAAGAAGTTCTACAAGATCCCAGGTATTGTTCTTGGCTAAGGATTCCATTTCTTCTTCCATAGCCTTTTTCCATATCTTGCTATCTGCATCATCAACTACTTCCTGATAACAAGATGGTTCCCCATCTTTAGTAATCAATGCAAACGATGAAGCAGAGTCTTCATACCTTTTTGGTGTTCTTCTTTCCCTCGTAGACCTTCTTAGAGTGACTAGTTGCTGACTGGATTCTATAATTTCTCCAGTTTCCTCAGCTTCTCCACCTTTTTCAGAAGTCCCTCCTTCCTTTTGAATTTCTGGGAAAGGTACAGTCTCCAATTGAATCTGCTGACCTGGCGATACCTGCTTCTATTCAACTTTTTCAACATCTGATTTTAAAAGAGATGATTCATCAAATGTTACATCTCTACTAATGACTATCTTTCGTGAAGTAGGATCCCACAACCTATATCCCTTCACTGAATAATCATATCCAACAAAGACACAACATTTTGATATTGGATCTAATTTTGAACACTGATTTCTAGGGATAATAACATAGGCATCACAACCAAAAATATTCAAATGCGAATAATCACAAGACTGACCCGACCAAACTTCTTCAGGAATTTGATAGTTTATTGCAACTGAAGGTGATCTGTTAACTAAATAACAAGCAGTAGCTACTACTTCTGCCCACAACTCCTTTTGCAGATTAGCATTACTAATCATGCTTCTGGATCTTTCCATAAGAGTCTGATTCATCCGTTCAACAACACCATTCTGCTGAGGAGTATAAATAGCAGTTTTATGTCTAACTATCCCTTCATCCTTACAAAATTGTTCAAATTCTAAAGAGGTAAATTCACCACCATTGTCAGTTCTTAAAAATTTGATTGATTTGCCTGTTTTATTTTCCACCATTGTTTTAGCTTGTTTAAACACATTAAACACATCAGCTTTCTTTTTCAACATATAGACCCAAACTTTTCTGGAGAAATCATCAATCAAAGTTAAAAAATACAAGGCACCTTCATAGGACAATAGGCTTGAATGGAGTTGAATAAGAATTTAATGCTTTCAGCATACCTTCAACCTGTTTATAAAATCTTCAAATGTTAATGTACAATATTACATATGAAATTCAAAATTAGCAAAAAGATCATTATTTCTATACTTACAACATGGTTAGATGTCGTTAGTTTTCCAAGATTCTTAACTGCATTTGTGTTAAGTTCAGTTATGAAAGTTGACTGGGTTGTTCGAAATATTTTATCTTTTACATCTATTCTTTTTGTTATGTTTTTGAAAAGGATCAGGGGAAATTGTCCTTTCTGCAATTGTTGTTCCATTGAAGTAAAGTATTGTTCATATGTATCAAACAATTGCAACTGCAAAAGACAAATTAGAATAGTTATATATTGAATTAATATCTATTATTTGTTAAAAATTAAGTATAAGTGGTATGCAAATACATACTGTTGCACAATCATTTTCAGAATCTCCATCTTTGATATGCAATATGTAGTACAATCCAACTCTTTTGGCAAGTGTAACAGCGGCACCAATTGTACCAATTGGGTACATTTCTGTTCTTTCTGCAAATTGGTTAATGTTTGTATCTGGAATGAAACAATATTCTTTGCAGACTTCAGGCACAGTGCCTATAATTCTTGATTCATTTAGCGAAATTATTTTATCACAATCGCCATGATCATAAACGGTTTTAAGCAGTGTTCTGAAATTTGTAATAGATATACTCTTTCCTTGTATAATTTTCTGCTCATGTTGTTCAATTAAATGAGCAGGTATACTTAATGTTATAGTCATATTTCCTTTCTCATCTGTCAAATCAGCCCGTAATATTTGAAGGGCTTTGTTTTTTTTGTCAAGAAATGTGTTATATACGACCATTATGTCTCCGACAAATAATTGTCCAATAATACAACTATTCAATTCTTCAATTGATATTTTAACTGGAGGCAGTTGTTTTTGCCTGTATAAATTGCTTATTTAGATACTTGTATAAACATTTCTATAATGCTATGTTTTTTTATAAATTGTAGAGCTATAAATAAATTACAGTATAAGATTGCATATGCATATGCATACCTTTTCATTGCATATGCATACCTTTTTACTGCATCATTTTGTAAGATGCTTGATTCTCCTCTTGTTGATTCTATTTGACTTGTACTAAAAATAGTAATTGCATATTTCAATACAATTCGAATATTATCATATTTTGCATAAGCAATAAATGAAGAGTTTATGATAAGTAAACTATACATATATTGTAATATTATCATATGTATTTTTCATAAGCAATAAATGAAGAGTTTATGATAACTACCTATACATATATTGTTGTTCGGTTGCCTATAGGGATTGGATACTAGTGCTTTTTTTACTTGTCCAACATTTTCTAATTTATATAGATTTAGTTGTACATATGTATATTAGTCAATTGTAAAAAGACAATGGATATATAGTGAGCATTAACATTGTAAATTCATAATCTAATTTATATAGATTTAGTTGTACATATGTATATTAGTCATTTGTAAAAAAGACAATGGATATATAGTGAGCATTAACATTGTAAATTCAGAATCTGGGCATATTTGTATAGTTATCATAGACATGCCTCTTTAAACTCTGTGATTGGGTTGCATCCTCTACTTGACTCATGTTTTCTATATCCTGAGTAGTTATCCTGTTGCAATTATGCAATTACTACTCTAAATAGCTATACAAAATCTTTTAATTGCAAGAATGTAAGTAATTTGTAACTAGAAAAATTGAAATAAAAAAAAATGATGGAGATGATTGTGGGCGTACTCTTTGGTAGCTTCTTCTTCAATTTGCTCTTTGGTGTGGTCAATCAATTCTCCTTGTTCTTCACTTTTTTGACTTTTTTCTTGTTCTTGACTTTTTTGACTTGTTTGTTCTTTTGATTTTACATCTGTTCCCCTATTGTTTTAAAATAGTAACATATATTTAGTTCAATTTCAAAAACCATATAGAAGGAAAAACTGAACAAGAATATAAAAACCATATAAAAGAAAAATCAAGAAGTACATACTTTATTCTTTCATGTTCCATGTTGTTGATATTTTTTCTCATTCGTTTTTGTTCAATTGAAAAGCGTTTTATTGGTAGAATCTGCATTCAAAATTTGCAATTTTGTAACATGTTTCATATGTACATCATAGCTAAAGGACAAGAGATATTGTATCATGATCAGACCAATATGTATCTAATATGAAAATTCTGTATTGTATATTAGTTATATTTGACCACACATGGTCAATGAATGATTTATGCACGCTATTAGTTTTGTTGATAAGAAAATGGAGATTGTAATTGTTCATGTAGCTTTCCAGCTCTTTTGTTTTCTGATTGCATTGTAACATATCAATGTTGAAGTCCCCCAATATAATTGTGATATCCTTTAAATCTAGATGACATAAAGCTTTTGCATTGACATTAAAAATATTGTTCAAATTTGCATGTGGTGATGCATATATATTGAGTATTGCAATTTGTGATCCATGAACTATTATTTTTGCCAACAATGCTTCTACAAGATGCTCTTCAAAGTGGATGTGTTCAAGGATAGTTATATGTTTTTTATCAGTATCATTAGTCCATGCTTAATGCAACTTGAGATGCAATTGAAATTTGTGAAGTACTCATTTTGCATAGACAGGGACATATATGTTTCTTGTAAAGATTGTGTCATAATCACTGCCTATGTCATTAAGATGTGCATGAAGATTACGAGTGTTTAGTGAAAGAATGGAAATGGATCGCAATGATTGTATTGATGAATAGTCATATTCTAATTTCCATTTTGCAGTGCTTTGCAAAAGTTGCATTTCACAATTTACTTTTTGCTTAACCTTGAAATTGTTGTTTGTCAGAGCATTTAGAAAATACAACGACTCTATGTTTCTTACACGTGATAGAGCTATGTAGACTAAGCCATGCACTTGTATTCTAGTAGGATCAAATGCAAGTCTATCCAAGGTTAAACCCTGTGACCTATGTATTGTGTGTGCACATGAAAGTTGTATTGGAAATTATTTCCGTATCTTCATATGAGCCATGTTTGGTGACATAGACATTTCTTTTGATATTCGTAATATTGGTATCCAATCATGTGCTATGTCTAAAGTATACAAATGAGCTAGTTTTCTAGATTGTCGATGACCAATATTAGGTTCATGAAGCTTAATCCATAGAACATCAACTTTATCTGTATGAGTATATGATTTGACTATTCCATCTGCACCATTTACTAGTCCATCTTGTGCATCATAATTGTAAGCATACATTTCAATTAGCATGTTCCACTTTATCACAAGTTGTGAAGGAAAATTAGCTGTATGTTGATGCCTTGGAACATTGCCACTATTCTCTTCATCTTCGTCAATTGCATTGATTAAAATTTAATTACCAGGCATGAGTGTTAACATTTTCTTGTTATGCATTGCAACGTCTTTGTTTTTGTAAAATAAGTAGGGAAATTTTGGATCATTTGGTACAGGGTGCATGCAAGTTGTATTAATGTATGTTAGATCGTCACATGTTTGACTATTTGTTCTCATTCTATTTAAAATTGATATAAATTTTTCATCTATTTGTCGCATAGTCATATGCAATTGCAAGCATTTGACATAATCCTTCCAGAAATCATGTGTTATTGTTTTATTATTGATTCTTGGTTGTTCAAAAATTAGCGAGTCTTGAATAGGTTGTGCTTGGTAGAAATCACCACAAAATATCATGTCAATGTTTCCAAAGTATTTGGTTTGGACATGTTTTATGTTTCTGAGTCTATTATCAATAGAATATAAGAACCGACTACCAATCATAGAGGCTTTATCTATGAAAGCTAGTTGTAGTTCTTGATATAGCTTTGATAAATTTTCTAATACTTCTTTGCTAAGTGGCGAGAATTGAGACTTTTTAAAAGGCATTAGCAATGCAGAATGTATTGTTGTTCCCCCTGCATTATATGCAGCTTTTCCTGTATATGCTAATATTAGACCCTTTGGTTTCATAGGATCAGTTGTGTTCTGTGAATCATATATTCGTATAAGCATTTGGAAAATTTCTTTTGCTGTCAGTGTTTTGCCTACGCCTGCTCTACCTGTAATAAATAGGTAAGTTGGTTCATTGACGTTTTTATTTTTATTTTTATTCCAACATCTTTTACAATTGCTTGTTGCTCTGTGTTCAAAATTATTCTGAGTTTGTAATACTCATTATTTTCCATTAAAAATGGATGAGAATTTATTTGAAATCGAAGATTAATTCTTTTTTGCATCTCAAATTGTTTTGGAAATTGCAATTCTGATTGCAAATCATATTCCTCACAATGGGAACTATTTTCTTTGTTTCGCATATTTATTTGATTGGTATGCATAGAACTATTTAGTTCATTTTTTCAGTCTCTAAATCACCCCATGTTGGATTAATGTTATATGTAAATTTAGCTTCATTGGTGCAAATTGTTTTTTCATGTAATGTATATGCAGCTTGCCATGTAGGGAAGTCTCATTTCAATGTTTTTTCACATTTTTCAAATGGAACATATAACAATGATTTCTCTCTACAAAAGTTTTCAATATATTTGTATTTGTTATATTTGACAAATCGTATAACATTTGTTTTTTTTCTCTTTGATATGTGTGTGCCATCTTTCTTGTAATTTGATACAAATTCTGCAAGGCAAATTTTGCTAATGGAGCATGGGCGTTTGATGTAATAGTCAATAATGGAATGACACAACACATCTTTTGAATCATCAGGTTCTTGTTTCAAGAGAATAGGCGGTTTAAGCATAAATGTGTGTTCATCAATTGGAGATGTATTTATGAATATACATTCTCTTGAACTACAACTCAATGGCAATGAAAGTGCTATATGCACTGCTTGTTGAGCTGACATTTTTTGTAGATTAAGTAATGTATTTCCAAGTTTACGTATCATTTGCATAGCATCAATTTCATTTCTCTCATGCTCTTTGTGTATCCTTCTAAATGAATTTGTCATGGACTTGCGAATTTCGGTCATATATGAACTACAATATGATGATACAACATATGCATTTAGCACAAATTGTGCATCTGTATTTGCATTCCATATAGCAAGCATATCCTTTGCAAAACTGTTGTTCCAAATGTGAGAAGGTTTTCGTTTCAAAAAAATTGTTGGTTGTTTTACTGTACATTGTAATAATTGTATGTACTCATCTTCTAAATTACTCCTATTTCTATCAAGAAGTTGTCATGGCTTATTGAATCATTGTAATTTGTTTGTTTCAAGAATGCCAAAAGTAATAATGTTATGTTTGTGAGTTTTTTATTGTTTACATTAATTGGTTCAATGATCATTGTTGATTTCATTGGTGGCATAGGGAAGTTGTATCTACAATTTGAATTTTTTCGCTTTTTACAACTTCTTGTATGGTGATGTTTATGGAATTTAGCAATATCTAGCTCCAAATGGTCTGTATCACAGGTTATGTAATTATCAAGAAAGTTTTCAATATCTGAATTACTTTGCTTTCCATATATTGGAGCATTTTCTATCCATAACAGTCCATGTTCATGTTCAGTACCTCGATTTTGAAACTCTGTTATGAAATAGTAGTCAGATATTTTCCCGAAGAATGTACTATCGTGACATATCATTCGTTTTACAGCATTAATTCTGTGTCTATAGTACTGACTACATGTGACTGGATATTTTCTTATAAGATAGTCAATATCATCATCTTCTAATGCATCAGTATCATTTGTACTTTCTTTATTTTTAAACAATTGGACCAATGTATCTACTAATGGTTTCCATCAATGTTCTGCACTTGTAAATGTCACAAAGAAATTTGGAGGTCCCAATTGTCGTATCATTGCAAATATGTTTTTTTTAATTTGTTCCACATAATCAAGAGAGATGCAAATGTTTCTAAAATATATGTATCCAATATTAGATTTCAATAAATTTTCCAAATTTGCTCAATACTTGACATCTTTTGCTAATATTTTTCTTCCTCTTAGTTGCCCTTTCCTTATTCGTACCCATATGCAAGAGAGTACTTTATCAATGATTATTCGCATTGTCTTGAAAAACAAATTTGTTGTGTGATATGAGAAGTCACCACTTGCTTGTAACAATTCCCATTGTACCATTTTTTGGTAGCTAAATCTATTTGTAATGTCATCATCACGTGCATCACCATAGAATAATGTTGGAAAGTTCATTTCTTCTGCATGTTTGTCCTTGAAAATCCCAAGTGGTCGTTGTCCTTCAGCAGGTGCAAGTTCAATAATCTTGTCTTGCAAATCATATATGTGTCAATGTGACTCTATTAATCCATGTATCAATGTTTCAGTAGGTGGTTCATTGTTTGTATCACTTCCACTATCACTATTTGCATTTTGTATGATGGTTTCATTATTTTCTTGTAAAAGATGGGTCCAATTCTCATTTACACAAATGTTCTCAGCCTTATATATATTTCTAGAACATAATTCATTCAATGCTTTCATGACAATAATTGGACGCACCTTACCTGTTTGATATGCATTTTTGTACTGCAATCGTCTTTTCAATGCAACTGCAATTGTCATCGTATCACTTAGATATTGTGGCAATGCTTTTTGCACAATGTCCATATGAACTGGTACATTGATAATTGATCTTGTTAAGCCAATTTGTGAACGCTTATATCCCCATTTTCTGATTTGTGGCAATTCTCAATGACACAAGTCTTTCTTCTAAATCTGAAAGCACTTTTACAGTTGGTAATGGAGTGTTACATCTTATTTGTTCAGATGTTGCAAATTGTGGAAGCTTTCTATTTTGAAGTGATCTTTTGCAAGCAACACATATGTTTTCACTTCTAAAGGTCCTATTGTTCAATGACAAATTCATATGCATTTCTTGCAAATTTGTTGTGAAGCATGTCATATTTTTTGCAAAATGCAATCTGGTGCAAATTGCACATGTATTTCTAGGTGTGTCTTGGACTTGTTTCATAAAGATGTATTTTGCATCTCTTTTGCTTTGACGAATTTGTTTGCTTATTATACCTTTTTTATCGTTTCCAACATTGCGAAGTCTTTTTTTTAATGCAAGAAATGTCATTCGTGTTTTTTCATTAGAAAATGTTTTTTTATATGCAATCTGCTTAGTTTTGTCATGTATGTTGGCTTCAGAAACATTAATGGATATTTCATTGCATCTACTTCTTATACGCATCTATTGTTTTGTTTTTTGATAACTAAGCCTATGACACTTAGTTGGACTACTATATTGTGAACCGAATAGTATCTCATAAATAGGTTGCTTTGTTTCTAATAGACGCTTATGAAGAAATATATTTTGATTGTTACATATGTCATTGCATTTGCCTCTTGTATGTATGAATTATTTTAATTTGTGATAACTAAGTCTAGGACACTTAGTTAGACTGATGTCTTGTGAATCAGATCCTATCTCGGAAATAGATTGTTTTGTTTCTAGTAGATGCTTTTGAGGCAATATGTTATCATTATTGCATATGTCATTGCATTTGCCTCTTGTATATATGAATTGCTTCATATCACTAGATTCACCTCTTGTACGTATGAATTGCTTCATTCTGTGATAATTAAGCTTATAGCACTTAGTTGGACATACTTGTAAATGAGATGATATCTCAAATTCAACATCATTGTTTAAATGTACTTGAGAATGCATATCAAATTTTTCATTAGCATTTATAGATTTTGTTACCACAGCATATTGCAAAATGTTATGATGATCATATTGTTTTTGTATCATTGGCTCATAATGGATGTGTAATGTATCTGTTTTGAATGACATGATATTAACAACACAATTGCATCTCGAATGAACAGAACTATAACTAACAAATTTACTAGTTATAGAGGACCACAACTAGATGTTCACTTTGAATATAATAGATATCCATTGCAAACAGAATGGTCCACCCTCTATTCGCCCCTTTTCATATGGCATTTCCATATTTATGAGATATTGTTGCCAGTTCCTATTCATTGTATATTGTATCACATAACTTATCAGATAATGTTCTAAGAAATGCAATGCTTGTTGATTGCTATGCATAAGTGCATTGCAAAAGGATTGGACAATGTAAAGTCGTAAACATTGTGCATCGAATTCTGTTGTTACTAAATAGCAAATTTCACTAAAGAGGTTGTCGCCGAAATTAGATGTTGTTTGTTTTGCCATCGTTAATTCATATAAAAGCATTTTAGATGCAATATGCATCCAATGGTTTTGAATATCTTTGCAAATAGATGACAAATAGATACTAGATTGTTTAGAAATGCATACTGGGAACTTTTGGTAAAGCAATGGTTCATAATGACCACTAAAAGGATTTGCATCATGGAAGAGAATGCAATATGGAATTGTATTTTGATGTTGATTAAAAATAAAATATATTGTCTTTATTGTAAATGACCAAATTCCAATTGATATATTTAGCCATTTAGCTAACCAACTTATGCAAAATGTATCCCCCCATAGACCTCGTTCAGATTCCTTTATATTTGTCGATGCAGAACAATGCATTTTACGAAGATATGTATCAACATCAGTAATTCCATATAACTTGTACAAAAAATCAGATGCTAGTTCATATTGACATGACTCTATTGCTTTAACATCATTGTTGTTTAAGCAAAATAGAAAATTTTATATTAATCAATTTCGCAATTGATTTGAAGTATAACGAAAATGCAGAAGCACTTCAAATGAATTAAACAAACAATCCCCTACAGTATATGAAAATGCATCTAATCTAAACAAACCATTGCTTTTTAATACACAATCAATGTTATCAAATACAATGCATTGTAATTTCAATTTGTAACTGTCAACATCTATTACTTCTTCCATTATTTCCAAGTACTTATCAAAGTTTACCTATGCAATTTTCTTTGTAGAAAATGAATTACCTTAGCAAATTCTTCTATTGCTCCTATCTATAGATTTCCAAAGAAGATTTATGAAATTAGGAAACAATAAAGATGATTGTTTGAAACAAAATAAATGCATAAAAAGAACACATATTTTTGATGCCAAGACCCTTGACAAAGGATAAAGGCTAAAAATGTAAAGGGAATAAATTTATGATACATAGTAAACATGAAGTTTGCAAGGACAAAACTAGTGAATAGCACCATTTCACAAAAACAATACAAATATTCTTATGCATAGATATGTAGTTTAATTTTTACATTTCACAAAAACAATATGGATATTCTCATGCATAGATATGTAGTTTAATTTTTACATTGTCCCATAATTATTATTATATCAGCTACATGTTAAGTCATGAAGTAGATTTCAATATATAGAAAGCAGTTTAAATGATTCACGATGCAGTAGAAGAGTTAAATGATTCATGATGCAGCAAAAGAGAAAATGCTATATCTTTCAAGCTTGCCAAAGTTTATTCAGTAAACATTGATTCAGTGTGATCATGATTGGAAACACAATCTCATTGGAATAAATGCATTAAGCTTACAGGTTGAGTGGTTGTCTGTAAATTCTCAGGTCTTGGAACTATTTTGAAATTTAGATCTATATTTTTCATTTAGAGGCTATGTTCTTAATCATTGATGTGAAATGGAACAGGCTGAAGCTTTAAGCAGAGGCCTGCCCCTTCAAAGCCAGCTAGCAAGAATGGAAACCAGATTTCTTACTAATGACATTATCAAATTTATCAGAGCCAGTATGTTGGAATGATTCAACTCTAAACATGTCAACACTCATGACTGTGGATGGCTGAATTTTCTGGATTATGAAGAGATGAGGTTCATATTGGACAACTGGGGTCAAATTGAAGTGGAGATGCACAAAATAGTAAAACAACATAGTAATCAATTTGGATTTATAGATAAATTAGATGCACTCAACGTCTTCTTCTGTTGAATACAATAAATATTCCAAATACCATGAATATGACCTTGTTATCAGACCTCACTAAGGCTTCAGCACATTTGGTCTCATCTCCAATTGAGAGGACAATAACATGCGGCTATTGATCTATTCCATTCCCCTACATCAGAGTATAATTTATATAGACCCCACTAAGGCTTCAGCATATTCGGTCTCATTTCCAATTGAGAGGACAATAACATGTGGCTATTGATTTTGTTTTAACTTTAGTATCGATGCAGCATTTATTACATGGAAGAGTAATATTTGAAATATCTATTCTTTGTGTGTGAAACATTTAGAATGATGGTGTTAATAGAATCAACTGGAAATTGGAAATTTATATACACTACTTGTGAAGCCCCTTATGACTCATGTATCCAGTCATCAAGAGAACAGATATGTCAGTTAAAATGATTAAGACAACAAAGGGAGCGTTGGTGTTACTTCTACTTAGTAATTCTTTTCAGGAGATGTAAACAAAGGGAGCACATTAAACACTTCTCAATATTAGATAGGCTTGCTCCAGGGCATAGCAAGACAAATGGAATAAATATGAATAAATCTTGGTCAAATAGGTTTTGACCTATGAGTTAGAAATGGCAGCAAGAAATAATTCAACATTACTTCATGCATTATATTATCCACTGCAAAATAACCTGCGCATTGTTAATGTTCAATAAGGAGAGCACCTTCTTTTGAAGCCAGACCACTTTATTGTTTCTAGTGCCAAACTTTAGGACTTATAGTGTTCTCATTAGTTCACTCGGCACAAATGATAAAGATGTAAGAAGCAAATAGGCTAGTGAAATAAATGTTAGTATTGCTTAGCCATATCACTTCCTCCAGTCTCATCATAGAATCTGGATTGGATCCCCTGTTTACACAAACATTTGAAAATAACCAAACAGAATGACTCCCAATTATTGCAGTGAATAATAAACCCCATTTTGAACACAAATATTTGCCCATTCTCTGTTTACAAGTGATTCAAGGGACCCAGACTGCTTGGGACAATGACAATCCAAAGTAGATGATACTGCATCCTTCTCATCAATTGACCATAAGCTAGATTAGCTTTCATTTTATTATCAATTAGTCAAGCCTTTATGCTACACAACTAGCCTAGTAGATTGTTTTGACTCAATCAGTGCCTTTAAACTACCAGATGTGATTTTTTTTCCTGAATGGAAATTTTTAAGGTAGTGCTTCCAAGACATCCTTGCTTGCAATGAGGCAGATTTTAGTTTCTTTGCCAACTCAAAGAGAATATGTTACCTGTACATGCACAACAGTTGTCTAGTTGCCTCTAATGTGTTATGAGGCTTCACCACTTAACAAAAAAATAAAAAACTTCACATTATTCTTCCGCTAATGATAACACCAGAAATAACACCAATAAATCATTCTGGATGAGCAGTTTCAAAGAGGATAGCAAATACAACTTAAATTTTGTAGCACATTCCGAGACTGCATTTGTGTTCCACTCAGATTAGCAATATCAACAACTTCACTTAAGGGAGCCAATATCATTTTCCCTCACTTTTTCATTTCGAAAAACTAAGTGTCACTTGAAAAACTTTGAATAAAGGCATTCTGATCTTCCACCAAACCATGTCCTAACCTTTTTTTTCATAATTTTTGTGAAGTCTCTTGCTTATTTGTGCTCTTTCTTTCCTCAAATTTGTTCTTATACTGGATATGGATGATCTCTCAATCTGATTTAGGTGGCAAGCCTCCTAATGGACATCTTTCAACTGTACTAAAACTTGGTACAACTGACAGTATCCAACAACGGTATGGTTGTTATATTCACAAAGTATCCTTTTATTCATCAGAAGAAATTTTAACTGGAGGATCAATAAAGGGGACCAAAACATTACTTTACAGTAACCTCGGGGACAAAGTTGCAAGCTTTCTTGGGTGCTCATTTTCTCTAAGGTTGCTGCAACACTATGGCCAACACTAGGAGTATGGTCATCTTAAGGCCCTGACAGCTGATTGGAAAGGCCAACCAATTGACACTTTGGACTAAATGCACAGTAAGGACAACAGATCTAAAGCATGCAAAGCTTTGTGCCTTTTGGGTTCTGAAAATAACCAATGAAGAAAACCTTTTGCACAGAACTTTAACACAATGTCTATAGATCAGTTTACAACAATTTAGATGAGAAGCCATTGAAACAAAAAACCAAGGCTTTTTCCTCATAGTAATTGTTCCTGTCTCAAGTCATCTTGGAACAAACTTGTGCCGCTGGAGAGATTTTATTAGTTAATTACATGAGGGTTAGTCCAAGGACCAAGACTCCTAGCATTTTAATACACAGAGACTGGAAAATAGACATGTTTTTTCATATTTTCATGAAACAGATATTTGGATAGAATTTTGCACGTGGAACATTACCCTAAAAGTGAAACATATCCAAAATGAAAAAATGTCTGCAAAGTGGTTTGGCCCTTGGGTGATGGGTACTTGATTTATCTTATAGGTCCTAGTCTATGAAACGGGTGATGCCACATGAATCAAAACATAAACTAGGTCACATAGTTAAAGGAGATATCAGTATCACCTCCTCAACCAGTGGATCCAGCATATTGAAATGTCTGGGATGCACATGGGTTAGTTAAACTTTGATAAAAGACAATTATTTGTAACCAACCTCTAGCAGTTACCTTAAGATAAGGTCTCCACCAGGTAATTCCAATTTCAGACTAGAGACAAAAATGATCAACACCCAACTTATTCTCTGAGACTAGAAATAAACATTTCTTTCTCAGAAAAACAAGAATCATTGGATCTAAAGAAGGTTGTCCCTTAGGAAGAGCCTTTAAAGCTAAATATTGGACGACATTTAATAATAATATTTGAAATTAAGGACCATATACTTTTACATTAAGGTGGTCACATTATTTATGCAGCTTGGCATGCTTTAAGAAGAAACTTTCTTGTTTCGCATTCCAAAGGTCAGATTTGTACCATTTGATATTTAAGGCCACTTCACTAAGACTACTTCATGAGAAAATTTGGTTTTTAGAGACTAAGAAGGCCATAGAAATATTGGTGTTTGTTAAGCCTGCCCCTGAAGAACTTTTAGGTGTTGGAAATATCAGCAATATTACAGTCTACTTCCTACAGTCTATTGTTTTTATTGTTTCACGTTTCTTCCTTATACCAAGCAAATGTTCTTTCATTGAAATTTTCTACAAATTCGACAATATTTCTGGCCAAGCTAAAGAGTACATGTCAAAATGGCATCTACAATGAGCTACCAATCATGTTCCCTATCTCTCAGTCACACCGTTGTTCCTTCACCTCAAAAGATACCTCTCATCCAATTATACTCACACAACATCTAGAGTTACATGTCACCAGAAACCTCTAATTACTATTCTTGTTGTATGCAATATGTATATTAGGGTAGTTCTCCTGAAGGAGATCAATCCCAACTACTAAATATAGTAAGGTTTTAACAAAAAAAACCAGCAAAATAACAACAAAAGCGGCATAGCATAACAATAAAAAAACAGCAAAAGGTACCGTACCACTGAAAATTCCTTCAATACTTGTGAGAATTATTTCAAAACTTGTTTAGGCAGCGGATGACAAGGAAGCGAACACCTTAATACTCATGTAAAAAAAATACTTAGCAAACACTTGTGTAAACAAAATACTTATAAGATACTTGTGTAAACACTTTAAGACAGCTCTATAAATACGCGTGTAAGACATCTAGGGATATGTGGCCTAGGATTCTACCATTTGTATGCCTCTATGGGCCCACAACCTTACTCTTATTCCATTTGTCTGCCCCTGTGGGCCCATAACCTTACCTCTTATTCCTCTTTGCGACAACTCAACGCCTAATGCTCTATGCTTTCTGAATTTTTTTCCATGTGGACTCCTGAGATATTTATTCTATTTATTCTACAACGAAAAGACATTGTTAGTAGTTCTATTTTGATCAAAAATTAGCCTATAACAGCCATCCAACTACCTTTTTGCCTCTTTGGGATGGGCAATGCCGCACTCTGAAGGCTATGAAGAAGAAATGCATTTCTTACTGAATGAAGGATTTTCTATCTATTACTACATGGGCTACGAGGGAAGGAAAAAGACTCTATCTATGATTGATTCCGGAGCTTCCCTACAGGGAGGGGTTAGCGGAAGATACGCACCTATGCAACAGGCAGCAACATCTACTAAATGCCATACGCACCACACACGGCACAGCACAGAATGGTATGGGATGGCACGGAACCCTTGAGTCATTTATGCATACAACCTTCCTCCCATTGCAAATAGCTGCACCAATGAACTCTTCACTAACTCACCCACACCACGGCCTTATGCTATAAGTTCCCGATGGGATCATCCACGGACTCATGTTCTTGAAAATCCTTCCCTTGCTTTCACCCAGCCGTTTGTTGGTTGAGTCGACTACCGAGTTTATCCTCTCAACCTTTAATTGCTAAAAGTAGAAATCAATTAATACAATGATCGAATCGTTTATCCTCTCAACCTTTAATTTCTTTTACAAGTAAGTAAACTATTTAATCCCTATGGCTCCTTTTACTTTGAATTAACTCTCGCCATATCGAATTTTTGTCAGAATAATTCGGATTTCTAATGAACTGGGTCTAAGTATGTCCATGGGAATAGTAGTCAGTCTAAGCATATCCAGGAATTAGAAGTACTATCCATATATGTCCAACCGTCTGTTGGTTGAGTCGACCTCGTTTATTCAAACCCTAGCAAGGATTGGGAAAACGACAAGCTGGGTTTTAGAAGCTTGCACAACAGGCTTAGAGGAAAACGACAGGCAGGGTTTGGGAAAACGGCAAAGAAAACGGCATAAAATGTTTACATTTCAGACTAACCTTCATAAAATACAGAAAATAGATACGACCTTCAGAAAATATAAAGCTTAGAAAATATGAAAATATAAAGCTTTAGAAAATATAAAGGATTACCAGAATAATGGATTTACCAGAAATGTATCCTTGGCGTTCAACTACAAATCCTAGCTTCAACACCTGCGGACATCCAACTACAAATCCTAAGCATGAGCTTCCACCTGCATACACATACAAACATCAAGAGCTTCCATTCCAACAGCTAAACACCACCACCTGCAGAAAGATCAAAACGCTGCTTAGAGACTTTGGATAAAAAAACACCAAGATGGTTAACTTTGGTTAAAAAGTTTGGATCAACAAAAAAAACAGAGGACAAAGGATAACAATAAAAAATTTGGTTAAAAAGTTTAGATCAACAAAAAAAAACGGAGGACGAAGGATAACAATAAAAACTTTGGTTAAAAAGTTTAGATAAAAAAAAATGGAGGACAGAGATAAGCCGACAATAAGAGGTCTACTTTTTCTTATCAAAAATTTTGGCATAAAAATTGAATGTTGAAAATAAATATTTCAAAACTTTGGATAAACAAGATTAGTGTGTGCAAAAAATTCGGTCAACACAACAAGTAATAGAAATTCAACAATATATCAATCGCTATAGTCCAGGCAGGGACTAATAAGAGCTTCATCTCACAAACTAGAATTCTTAAGCAATAAGTATTTCATTTGTGATGGTTACGATGAAAGTGCTTTTTGTTGTGTGTCCATTGTCTATAAAATTTGTGGCTGCCATTTCGTGGTCCAATTTTATTGGAAACCATTTTGATTGTTGATTTTGGGTCTCTACAGTCTTTGTTGCACATGGTTGCAATCAACTAAACTATGTAGACGTTGGCATTATTTTTTTTATTCTCAATTTTGGAAAATTTGGAGCATGGTTTCATCTTTACAAATATTAGAAATTGAATTTTATGAACCCTGCAACATTAAGAAAGATTAGCACCTTGCTCATATTAGAAATTTTGGTTTTGGAGCAACGAATATTAGAAAGGCTTATGTTTCTAAGGAATACCCATCACAAAGACTTAAGCTTGTAACACCATCTATCATTATTAGTATAACTTCCATATTTGATTTGAATTGTATTTTTATTACTATTAGCCAGATATATACTTCCATATTTGTTTTGAATTGGACTTTTACTTTATTTTTATTTTTGAATCTTTTTCAATATAGTTGGAGTGTGCCTAATGCTGAAGAACATTTGTTTGCTAGTTTAAATTATTGAAATTATTACATCTGATGATGATGCAATTGCTAGTTTAAATTATTGAAATTATTATTATTATTGAAATTTGTTTAACTCCCCTACCTGCCACTGTGTCCATGTTTGAGTCATTGGATCAAATGTTAGACGATTGAAATGTTTTAAGCCGTTAGATCACGTAAATAGTTTTTTATATGTTTTTTAGAATGTTAGTTTTTTTTTCTTTTTAATAAGTTTTGGTGACTTTAAAGTTAAAATGTTGTTATTAAAAATTTGTTAGATTTTAACATCAATTTAACATTTTGACTATGTCAAATTACACAAAAATAAAAATAAAGTAAATTAAATAAAAAGATTAACATAATGTAATGAACATTTTAACTAGGTCAAAATGCAATAAAATCTTTAAATAATAAAATAAAATAATAATAAACTATAAAAAAAGCCCATGGTATTGACCCATGGTATTCATGTGGAATGTAGTTTATCTAAAGAGGGAAATTAAGATGGCCTAGATCAATCTTAAACTCTAGATCTACCAAGAGCCAAGATGGATCATATGTCTTCATATGCAAACCTCTTTTAGAGTAAAAAGAGAACTGATCCCTCTGATAAATAATAATTTTCATACATCCAAATATACAAAGTTTTTCTTGTTCTATATTATTTTTGTTACAACTATTTTATTATTCCAAAAATACATGGTTTGAGTCATTTGATTAAATGTTAGACGATTGAAATGTTTTAAGCCATCAGATCAAGTAAATAGCTTTTTATAATTTTTTTATAATGTTAGTTTTTTTTTTCTTTTTAATAAGTTTTGGTGACTTTTAAGTTAAAATGTTGTAATTAAAAATTTGTTAAATTTTAACCTCAATTTAACATTTTGACTATGTCAAATCACACAAAAATAAAAATAAAGTAAATTAAATAAAAATATTGACATAATGTAATGAACATTTTAACTAGGTCAAAATACAATAAAACTAAAAATAATAATAAACTATAAAAACAACACATGTTATTGACCATGGTATTCATGTGGAATGTAGTTTATTTAAAAAGGGAAATTAAGATGGCCTAGATCAATATTAACTCTGGATCTACCAAGAGCTAAGATGGATCATATGTCTTGATATACAAACCTATGTTAGAGTAAAAAGAGAATTGATCCCTCTAATAAATAATATAGATCTAAACTAATTATTTAAGAAAACTATTTTTAAATGTTTATAATCATTATTCTTTTAAAATTTTACTTAATAAAATGTCTCTAAATTTTCATATATCCAAATATACATAGTTTTTCTGGTTCTATATTATTTTTGGTACAACTAATTTATTATTCCAAAAATACATGTTTTTTTTGTTATATATTATTTATGTTACAGTCGTTTTATTATTTATGAGTAGTATTTCTTAATATATAGAAAATTAAATTAATAATGAAATTTTTTTAAATATGTGATCTTTTTAAAATTTCCAAATTATCTCATAGGACATGATTTATCTTGAGAGATGAATGTTCATAATTCTCATTTCTTAAATAATACTAAATTTACCTTTAATTACTTAATTGTAATAGTTTATAACTACATACATAATCTATCTTTCTCATTTTTTTTGGGTTAATGAATATCAATTTTTTCCATTCAAAAAAAATATATACATATTTTTAATTACCTAATTGTAGCTAAAAAATATTACATGTTTTGTACTTTATAATCATATTATATGATGTCAAACTTACTCAACTTTTTATTCTGAAATTTTAAACAAAGTTTTTCACTACATAATTTTAGCTTTTATAATTTTTTTTTCAATTCCAAACAAAACTTACAAAATAAAAAACCCAAACCCACTCAGTCCTTACTGTAGA
This sequence comes from Pinus albicaulis, assembly GCA_034641835.2. NCBI lineage: Eukaryota > Viridiplantae > Streptophyta > Pinopsida > Pinales > Pinaceae > Pinus > Pinus albicaulis. The sequence continues at coordinate 155,465,341 of CM076583.1, read as the reverse complement.
TTATAGTTTTACAAAATTGACACTATGTAAAAAACAATAGAGTAAGTTGAGACAACCCTAAGGGGTTTTTTGTACAAGTTTTATCATAACCTTTCTCTCCATCCAATATATAATGTAGAGTCGTCTGAAGAGAGGGTATATTCTAGTTTATAACCTGATCCACAATCAAAGAAAATGGGTAGGGATTTCACAAGTTATTAGTTTATAACTTGATCCATAATCAAAGAAAATGGCCAGAGATGTCACAAGTTATCATTCGCACAATGATTTATTAACGTTCTCAGTTGAAATGGATCCTATTAGATGCATGGTGGCCAGAGAAACTAAAAAATTCAAAATATATATCTCTTATGACATCCATATTGTCTACAGACCATCTAAATTTTTATTTTTCAATTCCAACCAAAACTTACAAAAGAAAAAATCCACTCAGTCTTTACTGTAGATTATAGCTTTACAAAATTGACACTATGTAATTAACAATAGAGTAAGTTGAGACAAACCTAATGGGTTTTTTGTACAAGTTTTATCATAGCCTTTCCCTCCATCCAATATATACAGTGGAATATTCTGAAGAGAGGGTATATTCTAGTTTATAACCTGATCCACAATCAAAGAAAATGTCTAGGGATTTCACAATTTATTAGTTTATAACTTGATCCACAATCAAAGAAAATGGCCAGAGATGTCACAAGTTATCATTCGCACAATGATTTATTGACTTTCTCAGTTGAAATGGATCCTATTAGATGCATGGTGGCCAGAGACACTAAAAAATTCAAAATAGATATCTCTTATGACATCCATATTGTCTACAAACCATCCAAATTTTCCATCTTATACAACAACTTCTAACAATAAACACTCAATTTACTCTCCAATTTTTGAAACCCCCACCCATGCTAGGGAGATCACAGTGTAAAATCAAATGTTCTTGTCGTTTTCTAAAAGGGTTCATAAACAAAAGAGACAACGTGAAAGTCAATATTGTGGTATAATAACTGATTTTTGAATCATTGTGACAAACAAAACATCACATTAGCTCACAGAATATATGTAATGCTATAACGATCTGAGATGATAACAAAGTTTTGAATCACGATAACTAGGTGACAACCAAAAATAAGTTGTAGCCACAAGCAAAAAATCACAACAACTCACAGAATATATCCAAGTTTGCAATGAATCCAAGGTTGCAATGAACCCCATACATAGTGATGGAACTCAGAACACCACTCTAAAAATTCTATACTCTTGATCAAGTTAGAATAACCTAAAATGTCTAGATTAGATGTTGAGGTGGGTGGTACAATAATTGAGGATGCTTCTTAAAGGGTAAGGGAATTTAGATACCTAGTACCCTTCCACTAAAGCTATAAAAAGTGAGACTTGTAGATTATAGTTTTACAAAATTGGCACTATTTTATTAAGAATAAGTTACAAACATCTCGTATTTAAAAAGTAATAAGAAGAAGGTACATGAGGGCCATGGTAATTAATGTGATTCTTTGTACTATTTTTATTTAAAATAGTAATTTTTATTTATATTTTTTTAAATGAATATTGTTAAATGTGTTGTACTATTTTTATTTAAAATAGTAATTTTTATTTGTATTTTTTAAATGAATATTGTTAAATTTGTAATTGAGTAAAATGTATTAAATTGATATTCTAATTTTTAAGTATGGTGAGTTTTGTTTTATTAAGCTTTACTCTAGATGTGAAGAGAATGAGTCTATCTCAAGTCCCAAACAAGATTCTTCTTCTCTTCATATTGTAGCTTGCACCTTGACACTTCTCCTCTCTTCCTCCTTGCACAAATCTAAACCATGAGGCACAAGGTAGTTGTTGAATATAGGAACATTTATATATGATAAGAAAAATGTGATACTCTATTCTATTTTTCTCTACAAATGTGATGGAAAATGTGCCCTAAATGTTGACAATTTCATGGTTAATGTAGTATAAGCTACATGCAAATTTATAGTCTTGTATACAAGATCAAGAAAGTTTTGCCCAATATCCAACACCATAGAGCAAGACATGTTCACCAATTCAACAGTTGCTTCCAAATCTCTCTCAGTGCTAGATTTGTTTTCTCATTAAATTTATTTTTAATGCTCTTCAACTAATGAAACCCATCATTGTTGCATATAGGAGCATTTAGATCTGATAAGAAAAGTGTGATATTGTGTTATAATTTTCTCTACAAGTGTGTTGGAATTTTTTTCTCAATAAACTTGTTTTTACTGCTTTTAAGTGATGAAATCGATCGGTGTTGCATATATGAGCATTTATCTCTGATAAGAAAAGTGTGATACTGTGTTATAATTTTCTCTACAAATGTGTTGGGGTTGTTTTCTCAATAGACTTGTTTTTATTGCTCTTAAGTGATGAAATTCATCGTTGTTGCATATAGGATCATTTAGCTCTAATAAGAAAAGTGTGATATTCTGTTATAATTTGCTCTACAAATGTGATGGAAAGTGTGCCATGAATGTTGGCAATTTCATGGTTAATGTAATATAAGAAAACTAAAAATTCATTTCTTCTACACAAGATCAAGAAAGCTATGCCAAGAAGCCAACACCACAGAACAAGACATGTTTTCCAACTCCATAAATGCTACCAAATCTCTCTTGGTGTTGAAGCTATTTTCTCAATCGCCTTATTTTTACTGCTCTTGAAGTGATGAAAGCCACCTCTCCATACATTTTTTACTATCTGCACGAAGAACAAAAAAGACCAACTTCATATCAGCAATACTGAACTATTTTCTCAATCTCCTTATTTTTACTACTCTTGAAGTGATGAAAGCCACCTCTCCATACATTTTTTACTACCTGCACAAAGAACAAAAAAAACCAACTTCATATCAGCGATACTGAAAAAACAAGAACATGGCAGACACGAGGGACATCAAAGGTAAAGAACAATTTGATATTTTGAATATTTTCAAAGATTATGAAGGAAATAATACATAGGTGACTCAATAGGAATTGATCAATATTAAATATGGAGGAACTGCACCAAAACAACCTTTGATTTTGAAGGTAGAAAATCACAATCTATTTCTTTATTCTTGAGGCATTCATGTTGGCATGATCAAACAAGGTATTTAACTTAACTTCAACATAGGCTTCATGATTTGTAAGGCTCAAGGAAGCAGTATTGCATTGAGATTTCACTACCTGCTTTCATGGAAGAAAATTTTGATTTTCATTCCTCCATGATGGTTCCTTCTCTGCAACATCTTATTTCTTCTAGGCTACTCTTCCTTATGATATTTCCTTATGGTGTTTCTTTTGCAACATGTGGTGCAATTGCTAATTATTTTTATAAAGTGTTTTGATTCTATGATTATACTAATATATTATATACATAAATTTCTCTGCTAAAATCAAAATTATATATTTTTAAAAAAATATTTAACTAAAATTAAAATTAAAATTATTATATATAGATGGTTTAAATCATCAATGTGAATTTGTTATTTTCATGTTTAAAATCTAAAATATTTTAAATCATTATATTTTTAACCTTATTAGGAATTTTTCTTTTGTGATTCATAAATTGTGATTAAAATCTTTCGGTGAAAATCACATCAGAATAGATTTGGTCTAGGCCTTTCGAACCAGCCAATGTGGTTCATCATCAGGACAAGATGGAAAATCTGATCAAATAACCCCCCTTTAAATAGAAAGTAAAGCTAGTAAAGCTATCACTAGCCGTTTGTAAAATAATGGCTAGTTTGACTTAAATAATAATATTTATTTTATTTAATTTTATTTAATCTTTTTAATATAGATTAAAAATTAAATTAAATAAATATTATTATTTAAGTCAAACTAGTCGTTATTTTACAAACGGCTAGTGGTAGCTTTACTTTCTATTTAAAGGGGTTATTTGATTTTCCATCTTGTCCTGATGATGAACCACATTGGCTGGTTCGAAACGCATCCATCAAATCTATTCTCATGTGATTTTCACCGAAAGATTTTAATCACAATTTTTAACTTTTTAAATAAAATCATATCGATATAAAAATGAGTATGGAACTCAATCAATTACATCCTATATTAATGTTTTTACAATGAAATAAATAGAAATTTAAAAAATAAAATAATCAAATATCATCAAATTAAAACAATTATAATATATAATAAATAAAATTATTAAACATTTAAAATGAAAAATTGTTTAAAAATTTTAAAAATAAAAATGGACTTCCAAAATTTAAAAATATTTGAATTAGAAAAGATATATACACATTAAAATATATATATATAAGAATATCGTACAAGATTAACCTTGTCCTATATTTCCCTAACCCCATGATTCTTTTAAAACTTTCCACATAATATTGTTTAGGTTGACATTTTTCCAATATTTTCATATATTTACACTTTCAGTTTTCGAAATTCTAAAACAATATGACATTTTTTTTAATCTAATTTTAATTCGATATAGTATTAAATAAATTGTATTATTTAAGGAAATATATTAAAAAAAACTACTATTATAAAAAGTACAGATCTAAAAAAATGGATAAGTGTAAAATCCTTATTCTAGAATTAAAATTTTAAAATTAATTAAAAAAATTAATTATCTAAAATACCTTACATTTTGAAATAAGTTAGGTGTGTGATAGGGAAAGTTCAATATTACAATATATATAAATATAAATATAATTATAATTATAATTTATAAAAATGAAAACATTTATATATTATACAAAAATATGAAAACATTATTTATTAGAAATAAATAAAAAGAATTTAAATTTAAAGTAAAATTAAAATATTAAAATATAATTTATAAAAATATGAAAATATTTTTTACATCTATAATAATAATATAAAAATAAATAAAAATTTTAAATTAACTAATAATTTATAAAAATTATATATATATATATATATATATATATATATATATATATATATATATATATATTTATTTATTTATTTATTTATATATATATATATATATATATATATATATATATTTATTTATTTATTTATTTATTATACCTTAGTTCTTAGTTTTCATTATTTTGTATTGATATTAAATATTTAATGATTTTATAAAATTTATAATGTTACATTTTCCTTTTAAGTAATAGATAAGGGTTTTTGAATTAATAAATGTTAGATGAGGGGTTAGAACATTTACACAAGTTTTTTTATAGAATATTTATGATAACCCCAGTCTTCTCAAAAAGCTTGTTAACTTTAAGGTTGCAATTTTTTTTAAAGTTAAAAATATATCGTTGTAAACTCTACAAAAAGGCCCAAGTATGTAGCAAAATTTACATAATAATATAGGAAGACAAATTTGAAAAAGGCACCACCCAAAGACTTGGACCTCAAGGTTCAACAATGATTTTGGCCAACAACATTAGACCCCCTTGAGGGATGGGTTATTTTCCTTTCAATAGTGGCACTAGAACCAACACCTCCTAGTTGCACATTTCTAGACTGGGAGACCTCCAAAGAAAACACGCGAGCACATGGTGAATTCACCTCCTCACGCAAACTTTACACTGACTACTCCATGTCCATGTGGTGCTTAAGAAATTTTGCCTCCAGGAAGAGCTAAAAATAACTCATTTTCCTTTCTACCATGTCCTCTAGTTTCTAGATAGATATCAAGAGAACCTAAGAAGCATCAAAGATCATATCAAGCACAAGGTTGGTGTTAACATTCTTCGAGGGAGCCAGAGAATTTTTCATCATATACCAGAGACCCAATAAGATGACACGTTGATTAGAATTCATTGAGATTATGAACTTGAAGGGATTGGAGACACCTGAATAAAATGGGGAGTCGATAAATTCAATATATAGACAGGAATAAAACCTTTGCACAAGTGAAGCTGCAAAAAAATTTCTAGATTTATCTCCCAAGTCTCAACCGGACAGAGAATCAACATCTGAGGGATGTTGCAAGACAATTGAATTAATTCCATTCTTTTGAACAGTAGTCTAGACTCCGCAACCAATAGATCCCACCAGGAGAAAAATAAATGGACAAGATACCCATCATTTGAAACGAATGAGATAACATGCCACTTGTAAATCAAATTAAGACACCAAGAAGGGGTCATAAGGATTTGTGGCTGGAAAAGGAAAGGTAATTGAATCCCAAGGTCCTTCTGCTTCTAGAGATGAGCCAAAGAACGAAAATAGCTGAAGGAAACTGGCCACACATCTTATCTAAAAAAGTTCCTTTCGATGATAAAATTAATTAAAAAATGATTACTTCTTGGGATACCCAACATGACTAAGTTGTGGGGGTAAATTACACTCACTTTGTCACGACTATATCTAGGCAACCAATCATCTCTAAAGAATTGGAAAAGTGCTAAGTCTATTATCCATTTCCAAGTTGCCTTATCCCAAGGTGGAGCCTTTCTTAGCTAAAACATCATCAGTCAAGTTCAAATGCATATATATGGAAGAGTTCCAATTTTTCAAGTGTAGAGGTAGAAACAAGAACCCTTTGATTCAAAGAAGGAGAAATTGAGCATTCAAATGCATATATATGGAAGAGTTCCAATTTTTCAAACTTAGAGGTAGAAACAAGAACCCTTTGATTCAAGAAAGAAGAATTTGAGCATATCGCTTTGTTGGCCTTAGTCATTTGGCAAATAACTAGCATTGGATCTCCAAAAACTAATACTCGAAAAATTAATATGAGAGTAGAAATTTTATTTTCAATATTTAGCACGGTGGTTGATTATTAAGCCTAAACGCCAAACACCAATGATATATTTTTATAATTTATAATTTTATTTATGTGGTAACAAATATGAATATGTACTCGTTGAAAATGAAATCATAAAAAAAAACATATTTTTATCTAGGTAATGGTTATGCACGTTGCTCTTGTATATTAGCTCTTGTAACATGGTTATGTTTATTCGGGTTTTGATTCAGTCGTTTGTATATGTTATTTTACTGTAGGGGAAATTTATTATTTTGATAAGACAAATATATAATTTTAAGTTAGGTGTATATTATGTGATGGCTGACCACAATTATTGTGAAATATAGTATGGACTTATAAAATTACGCTCAACGAGAGTCAATGCAAAAATATTGTCTAAATTATTAGTCAGGTAAACGTGAATAAGCACGAGTATGAATGGATACGGATAGTTTGAGATGGTTTTGAGGCCAAAGTTGTTCCTAAAACATTGAGTTACCATATATATTCCATTGATTTTAGCATAGTAAGAGTGGATGCAAACGTTGAATAAGTGGCAATACGTATTCTATTGATCTTAGTATAGGACTCGAGGTAGAGATTCAATGTTTGTAGATAAACATGGATGATATCCAAGATACATGTAATTATGTAAAACCTTATCACTTTCAAGGATTTAGTTATATAGTTATATGCTTTTATAAATTAGGTAAATAGGTAATAAATATTGGTTATTAAATGTATAGGAATTATTTATGAGATATAAAATAGTTGAGGGTAGGGTATTTTGTTAAAGAATTTTTTGTATAAAGGTTATTAGTTAATTTGAAATTTAGTGGATAGGAAAATTCCAACCATGTTAAGAGTTGATTTGCTTAAATTAGGTGCAATCCCTAATACCACGAGTTACAAATTGTGAACTCAAACATCTTACTTTTCTTAGTACAAGTGCTCAAGACCTAGCTCTAACCATCTTTATTTCTTTATGTATTCTAGTACATGCTAGTTTTAGTAGTTTTTAAGTATCATCCAGTTTTATTTTGTTATACTTGAATTGTTGAAGATAATGAAGAAATGTAATTTAGAAGATAGTCAGTTCATTAGTTGTGTGTATGCCTTAGATTAGGATTTAATTTCTATTTCCTAGGTGAGTGTTCTAACTTCCCTATTTGTTTGTAAACCATATATTCATGATATATAATGATGACAAGTGAAGTTCTTCGCCTGTGAGCTGCTGGTTTGATGAATATAGTTTAGTCTTCTTTTTTTTTATCGTAGTGTCATAGCTTCAAAGCTGGTTGAGTGAAAGCCAGTGTGCTTTGGTGGCTGAGTGAGTATTTATGTGACAGAAAAGTGGCCCTTGGTGGTTGGTGCGAAAAAGGCCTCTAGTGGTGAGGAGGCTAATCAGATCAGCGCCCTTCCTAGAGAGAGAAACGCGTTGATCGGTGCTCATCCTGGAGAAAGAAGCGCATTGATCATGTCACGTGGCGGTTGACCAAAGAAATTGATGCCAGTTGACTGTTGAGTTTGTGACTGCTAGATTGTGTGGATCTGACGCGGGGAGACAATGGCTCAGTGTGTAGAGATTTGAGAGCAGATCAGCGGAGTTGAGAAAGTTTTTTGAAGGCTAATCGGTGGCCCGGCGTGGAGAAGGGTGCCTCCAGCGCCATAAGGGGATCAACACTTTCTCATTAAGATATGGTGCGGTGAGCGTGGAGCAGGATCGAAGTGTGATCTGAGCACAGGATGATGAATATGCTATTGTGAAGGCTCACAGCAGCAGCGTGGTGGATTTTTTAAGTGGCTGCGTGTTACTTGGTGTCTGATTGTCTTTGAAGAAGTGATACCAATGTGGTGATCCTGGTGAGGTTGCCAGATTGTTGGATTGTTGCCATCGATGTTAAAGACCTATTATGTGGGTGATCGAAGGAAGCCACCTCGATCGAAGTTTCATATTCCACCTTGATTGGTGAAGAGAGCGGCTCGGCATGTTGCGTGGGGATCGGAGAATAGATCAACTTCCAGATCACCCCAGTGTGTTGCGTGAGGATCAACCCAGTGTGTTGTGTGAGTGTGTGGGTCGTGATCCAGTGTGCAGCATGAGTGAAGGTGTCGAGAGGGTCGGTCGATTCTCCAGTCTCATTTTCTGTTGATTGATCCCTTGGACTCTCGTTTTGGAGCATAAGACGTTGGATTCTCCCTTGGACCTTACAACATCTGGAAATGTTGCAGTGGGACCCTTCATTGGCATATGTGTGATAAATACAACAGAGGGTTTCATTTTAATAAGAACATCATTTTTCTGAGATTTGGAGAAATATTCTTTTTCTTTCAATTGCTAGAGGTGGAAAGGTGTTTTTAGCCCTGTCAAGATGAATAACCAAATGGTAGAGGCGTACTTGAACGAGAGAAATAAGTTTGATGGATCCAATTAATTTAATTGGAAATTCGATTTGCAGACTCTGCTTGAAGGGAAAAGTGCATGGGTGATTGTAAATGGAGATGAAGTGAAGTCGACAGCAACATGAGGCAAAACATCTATAGAAATTCAGGATTGGGAGAAGAGGGAGAACAAGGCGAAAGTGTTGTTGAAATTTTCAGTGAAAGACTACATTTTCCCTCACATTAGAGAGTGTAAATCAACAAATGAGATATGGACAAACCCCAAAGATCTATATGAGATTAAAAACACAAATCGCCTATTGTTCTTGAAGAGCAAGATTCTCTCCATTAAAATGGAGGATAATGAATCATTAGTTGAGGGCAACATAGGGGAGACAGTGTCAAGCACTTATTTTGTCATGATTACCATGAATGGTATGACTGATGACTATCAGATTTTCATCATAGGCTTGAATGTGAGAGAGAAAGCCCCCAAATTTGAAGAATTGACAGGGATCCTAATGCAAGAGGAAGAAATTTGGATGACTTTGAAACCCCTAATTTCATATCTTGCTTTAATGGTGAAGAATAAGCCCTTCAGAGAAAAGACAAGTGCAAGATAGAAAGGTAGAGGTACACCACAAACAAAGCCGCATCAAAGTATGCCATCTCAAGGTATCTCTTCAAACAAAAGCAATTCAGAAACCAAATGTTTCTATTGTGGTAGAGTTGGTCATATTGCTAGGAATTTCCATAAGAAGAAACTTGATGAATCTCGACATAGAAATAAGAATCATGCAGGGAAATTTGCTGATGAAGATCTGAAACAACACCTCAGACTGTTTATGGTTGATTATGTTCTCTCTGTTGAGAATGAAGAAGAAGATACTTGGTTTGTGGGTTTAGTAGAGTCCACTCACATGATAGGTAACAGACAGTTGTTTGAAAATTTTAAAGAAACCAACAATGGCACTAAAATATACCTTGGTGATGACAAAGGGTAGCAAATCAAAGGATATGGTAATGTTCCTATCATATTTCCTGATGGAAATATTAGGCATATTCAAAATGAAATGTATGTACCCAGAATAAAAAAAATAATCTGATCTATGTGTCTATGATAAGATATTAGAATATTAAGGTAGAGTTTTTTAAGTCTTATTGTGTTATTAAAGATCTACTGGATCATATGAAGTCAATTACATAAGGGATTCGAGTGGGAGGTTTGTACAAGCTGAATGTAAGAAGTGTGCCACATCAAGCCTTGAATTCATCAGTTATGACTGTAGAAAACTTATGGCATCAAATATTCGGTCATATTAATTTCAATGACCTGTTTCTACTTCATAAATGAGGTATGGTCAATGGTATCCCTGTTTTAAATAATGTTCATGTTGATTGTGAAGCCTGTGCTCTTGGGAAAATGCACAGAGATGAGTTTCTTGTAAACTTAGATAGAAAGAAGAGAGATATACTAGAACTTGTGCACATTGATTTATGTGGGCCGATGCAGACAAGATCATTAGGAGGTGCATATTATTTTGTATTATTTATTGATGATTGCACAAGATTTACCTGGGTATATTTTCTCAGTAAGAAGAGTCATACTTTTGAATAATTTAAAAAATTCATAATCATGGTGGAAAAACAGACAGGGAAGTTCATCAGAATTATCTATTCAGATCAAGGGGGAGAATACAACCAAAGTGGCTTCACCAAATATTGCAAGGACCATGGGATAGTTTAGCAGTTCACAGTACCCCACACTCCTCAACAAAATGCAGTTGCAGAAAGGAAAAACAGAACCCTTGTGGAGTGTGCTCATAGCATGTTAAAAGGTAAGAATATGTCTAATTGTATTTGGGCAGAAGCAATAAATACTGCATTATATTTGAAGAATAGGAGTCCAACAAAAAGCCTTGATTTTCAAATTCCATTTGAAGCTTTATTATGTTTTAAGCCTGCATTTAAACATTTAACAGTTTTTGGCTCCAAACATTTTGTTCACGTTCCAAAGGAGAATAGGAAGAATTTGGATTCAAAGGCCATTAAATGCACTTTTGTTGGGTATTGTACAAATTTTAAAGCTTGCAAATTGTTTAATCCCTCTACTCATAAAGTCTTTGCAAGTAGAGATGTATTATTCCATGAGCAGGTTCATGATGGAAACTATGATAAAGGAAATTAAGAGTGGGACATTCCTTTACTGGTGGAAGAAGGGAGTGATGAAATAGGGAACAACCATGAGCAACAATAGCAGAAGAAAACGGAAGAATCATATGGTAAAGATGCAGTCGCCAAGCAAAGTCCACCAAGGGATGATCAGAACAAATTTGAAGCCACTCCACCACTCAGGACATCGGGTAGGAAAATTCAATTTCCAACAAGATATAGGGGCATGCTCTTATAACTAATATGTTAAATATTGTTGAATCCTAAAATTATAAAGAAGCTATTCAATATGATGAATGGAGGGAAGCCATGGAAGAGGAATATGAGTAAATACTTAAAACAAAACCTGGGATCTAGTTGAATTACCTAAAGGAAAACAACCCATAGGCTGCAAATGTTTATACAAGCCTAAATTTAAAGCAGATCGGAGAATAGATAAATATAAATCTAGGTTGGTTGCAAAGGGGTGCTCGCAGAAAGAAGGCATAGATAATGAGGAAACCTTAGCCCTTGTCGCTAAATTAAACACAATTAGAATTTTAATTTCTTTAGCTACCAAACATCATTGGATGATACACCAGCTAGATGTGAAATCTGCATTTTTAAATGGGTAATTAAAAGAAGAAGTGTATTTAACGCAACCTGAAGGGTTTGTTAAATAGGGGGAGGAACATTGAGTCTATAGATTGAATAAATAATTGTATGGACTAAAAAAGGCACCCAGGTCATGGTATGACAAAATTGATTCTTTTTTCCTACAACATAGTTATAAAAGAAGCAAGAATGACCCTAATATGTATTATACCGTATTTGATAAATAGGGGAAAATTGTTTTGATTTCTTTATATGTAGATGATATTATCATTACAGGTAATGTTGATGAACTCATTAAAGAAATCAAAGAGCAGATGTCACAGGTTTTTGAGATGAAATACCTTAGAGAGCTACACTATTTTTGGTTCTTGAATTCTGGAGGGATTCTGGCCATACTTTTCAATCACATAGGAAGTATGTTAGGATTTTATTGAAATTTTTCAAAATGGATCAATGCAAAGTTGTATTAGTGCCTTTATAGCAGAATATCAAACTTCATAATGATGATGGTTCTAAGGAGGTCAATGCAACACTGTATAGACAGTTGGTTTGGAGTCTAATTTACTTGACTACAACTAGGTCGGATTTGGCTTTTGTAGTTAGTGTATTGATCCAATTCGTGTCAAAGCCTCTTGAGAGTCATTGGATTGCAGGGAAATGCGTCTTAATGTATCTTCAAGGAACCTTAGACTTTGGTATTAAATACACTGATTCGTTTGATGTTAGATTTCACTTTCCAACCTTAATGAAGCAAGCTAAATCTTGGTCTCATCATCCTTGATCTTGTGTATCATGCAATACACTTCAAGTTGACCAGCCCAATTATCTAATTTCTCAGTATTTACTCTCTATTATACATAGGAAATTCAAAATTTATGTCAAGTTTCCGTAGTGGAGTTTTACCATGTCCCTTTGGAGAATGTGGAGGTTTTTGTGAAAGGGTTGATGTAGAAGATGATTATGGTGAAGATGGAGGTGAGGATGGAGGTGAATAGAATGGTGTATTTAAAGTTGGTTTGTCACCATTCCCTCCATTCCCTTTTCAAGGCTTGTCCCCATATCCTCCGTCTCATTTGGAGGTTTCTCTCCATCTCCCTTTGGAGGATTGGAGCTCTCACCTCGAAACCTTGTATTACTTTCTTCATAGAGAACATTCACCATTTGTGGCATGTCAAATAATGCATTTCTGGAAGCCTTCTCATCCTCAGACATATTGTTAGTCTCTCTCCTTCATGTGCCATGACTCATGAGGCTTTTCGTGAAACTTGAGGTGAAACTTTTGGTGGATATTGTGGTAAATGTGCTCTCCTTGAACTAGCTTGGCGACTTTCTACCACAAGATTTCCTTCTCCTCTTTTAAGCTTCAACCTTGTAAGCATCAGAAACACTTGTAGCAAAATTAAACCCCCAAAACAACCAAATAACCAAATAACCTAAGCTCTAATATGAAACTAATTTATAGATGTGAACTTGAATGTTTATGGTGAAAATTGCAAGTGAAATTTTAGGTTTCTTATGCAATTATTTCAATTAAATTAACACATAAACATGGTTTTTTAATTCATTTTTACATAAAATAATGGAGAAAATAGTACCATAACAACATACACAAGACAGAAAATGATGAAGGAGTTCACCCCTCCTGGGCTACATCTCCTGATTCAGCTTCCAATGTTGGGCCTCTTTAATTATGCTCAAAAGTATGTATTTAAATCAAGTTATAGTGCTCAAAATGCAAAAAAATACCTCCAATGGATCCAGAATAGTCAAAAACCCCTATTTGGGCTCTTTCTGCACTAAAGAAGGTCGAAAATTGACTGAGTTATGCTCCAGAGAATTCTTTTCTGCTAACTGTCCTCCAAATCAGACCCACCTGTTATCCATGTTGAAGAATGTAACTAGGTTCGGTCTTCATAAATTATATTTGAGTCAATACTTACTGTACTTTTCAAAAGAATAAATAAAATAATTCCATATTATTATTAAATGGCTTATTAAAGCATGGATTTCATGCTTGGGTCATATTTATTTTAGGTCAAAGTCCCTATTGTGAACTTCTAGGTTTTATTCTAAGTCTATAGGATTATTTCAGATTTAAATTGATCCATATTGGGCTTTTGAATCATGCAAATAGGTCAAGTATTGATTAAAATATGATTTATGAAGCCTCCACACCAAGTCACCCTTAAGGTGATCAATTCGGCCTCAAATCCAGTAATTTGAACCCATCAAAAGGTTATATATATAGGCAGATCGAATTCACTTGGAGATATCTCACTGCAACACAAAAATTCAATTTTGTAGTTACCACAAGGAGAAATTGTGAAATTAAGGAGAAGGAATTTATGGATTCGGTTTTGACAACACTTATAGAGTTGAAGAAAATTGAAATTTTGGCACCACTCTTTTCACGTTTGGAGCTATGTTTTGGGAGATCGAATTTCTCAAAGTTTTGTTGCATCATTTGATGTCAAGGTGTTTCTGCCAAGAACGGAGGAAGTCGAAGTTTATTTTGTTGAATGTTGTTACTTGGAGAAGTTGTATTGGGAGTAGAGCAAAGTCTTTGAAGCTATATCAAAAACTCTATCTCAAGCTCGAAGTCTCAAGAAGCAAGGTCGAAGTTCCAGGTCATCATAGTGTTGAAACTATTGTTCCTACTTCCAGATTCAGGAAGGATCACAAGGAAGGCTGACTTGGTGTGGAGGAATTCTGAGTCAAGGTATAGATTCTTAAGAATCACTATTGAAAGAACAATTACTGACTAGGTTTTCCCCGCAAGGGGGGTTTTTCCCTATTTGTTGGCCTACATCTAGTGTCCTTGATATATGTGTATTTTCTTTGATATTTTCTTAATGAACTGATAAGAAGAAATATAATAATAACATAATAATAACTAAATAATATCACAAGTAAATAATCAAGAACAACAAGATCTTTTTGACTTTTTGATTCTCTAACACGGGATCGGAGCTTTGGTGAAAGAAAAATGAAAAAAGTAGTCTCAAGGACTTGATCAAGGAAGTCATAAGAAGTTCACTAGAGGTAATAAGTCTCCACTATCTTCAATAAATATGTCTAACATTATCAAGGTATAGAACAAACTTGAAGGAGCTACAAACTATAGATCTTTGAAAAAAAGGGTTGACATCATCCTTGAAAAGAACAAGGTATTAAATTTAATTAAAGGAAAAATGAAAAGGCCTAAAGAAGAATCAAGTGATGCTGACAAAGTAAAGTACAAAGAATTGGAACTAGTAGTTATGGCTTTGTTGGTTGAAGACATAAAGGAAAATTTTGTCCCCTTCATAGCAAATATTGATCATGCTCAGGAAATGTATGAGGCTTTGTCAAAACTATTCACCATCAAGAACTTTGGAAAAGGTGCAAGCATAAAGAATGAAATAAGAACTACTAATATGAAAAAGGATGACATTTTTTCCTCTTTCTTTGTGAGGATAGCAAGGATAAGGGATGAGCTTCTTGCCATTTATAAAATAGTACCAGATATAGAACTAGTGATTACAAACATTCTGGAACTACTACCTTCTTGGGGTTCCTTTGCTTCAACTCTCAACAGCTAGAAGGAAACACCCACCTTTGAGGAGTTATGGGCAGTCAAGAAGAGTTAAGAGTCTCCATGGTAAAAAAAAATGAAGAAGTTTCAATTTCTTATGTTGCTCATCATAAAGAAATATTCAAGAAGAAGGCACCAAAGAAGAAGGTTGATATGTCAAAGATTGAGCGTTATCATTGTCACAAAATGGGACACTATAGGAGTGATTTCCCTGACAATCCTAGGAGCAAGAAAAGAGATAGATACCATGCAAGCATGGTTGAAGAAACATCATCCCCCAAGAAATAAAACATCGAAGAAGAATTGAGGGACTTGCACTACTAAGCCCCTTTTATCTTATATTTCATTTTTAAATTTTATGTATTATAGGTTTAACATATTATTGGAAATATATTTCTTTTTTTTTGTAAGTTTTAGGTTTTCCCTCAAGCTTGGGAGGGAGCCAAAACCAACTCCTCAAGTTAACTATCTCATTCCCTCAAATTGTCTTCATGTACTTATACAATATTTTGATTATACTAAATACTAATCACTTGTCTACCTATATTCCTTGTCTAGGAATCAATCTGTTGACTATTCAAGAATCGTGGGGAAGGCTTCAAGGATCAAATAAGGATGCCACACAAGTAAAAAGGTTTTTCAAAGAATCAAAGGTATGTATTAAAATATGTAGTCTTGATACTCTCTTTGAAATATCCATTTCTATGTTACTAATTGTTGCTATGTCTAGCTCTATTGAATCTGTTAGTGTCAGAATATGCATTCTACCATCAGTGATCAAAATCACTCTTTGCATTCTCATTTTAGCTATCCCACTTTGAAATATTTATATCATTCCATTAGGTCATGCTAAAAATTGTTTCATTTATGGTAGTCCTAATCATAAAACCTCACTCTCCCTCACAAACTCTCATTTGTTGGCCCACCTTCATGTCTCGTTGAGCATAAAAACACCTTTGAAAATCTCATTTCACTATGTCTTATCTTAGTCAAATTCAAGCATGGAATTTAGGTCATTCAATGTCCCATTAGGTCATTAGGTTTTATTTTTCAAGGTCTAAAAATGCACCATTTCATCTTAATAAGGTCAACAAAATGTGTGAGAGTGACTCAATAAACATTTTATTTTCATTTGCAAAAGATCATGAGCATGTAAATATCATATTTTTAAATTTGTAATTTTTATTTTTTATGATTTTCATATCAAAATGTCATTTTGATATGAAAACAGAGATGTAATATATTTTTAATTTTTTATGTAATTTTATGCTTTCTATATGTAATAATTTCAATCCCTAGTTTCCAACTAAAAACACACATGCCAAACTGAAAGAGAGAAGTGACAAACCCCAGCTACTCCATCCTGCAAGAAAAGAAAGTCAAATGAAAGGGTAATCATCAAATGTTTCAGAAAAGTGCAAAAAAGACATTAGAAAAGTGGTTTTTAAATTCAAATACAGATTCACTTTGTTATTTATGACTAAAAGACATCAAATCAAATTCATTTTCCTCTTATAAATATCAAGCCAGCACTCCACAGACCAAAAATTTGAAATTCTAAGTGAAACTGGCAAATGAGCAGAAATTGAGGGCGCAAATCCTGAAGCGAGGGCACAAATCAGTTCTGGAGGACGCAAAGCAGTTCAGGAGGGTGTAAATCAGTTCTAGAGGGTGCAAATGTGTTGAATAGGGCACAAATCAGTTGCTGAGGGCGCAAATATGTTGAACAGGGCACAAATCAGTTGTTGAGGGAGAAAATGTGTAGAGATGGCGCAAATCAGTTGCTGAGGGCGCAAATATGTAGAGGAGGGCGCAAATAGCCTGCCAAGGGCGCAAATGACCAGCAAGCTTATTAAAGCATCCAACTTATCATAATTGCCTTCTAAAGCTTCTCCACTCAGTCATTCACCTCTAGCAATCCAGTAAGAGGCATTTTCCATCAAAATCACCTTCTTAAATTATATGTGTTCAAGTTTGCATGTTGAAGTGGTATTTTGGTGTCTTCTTGAAGTAAAACCCTATTTTTTCTCCCTTGCACCCATAATTCCAAAAATTCCACTTCCCTTACACTCAATACCATACCTACACTGTTAAAATTTATCCCTAAACCCTGTTATCATAATCCATGTCCCTAAGTTACTAATTCCTAAAACCCTAAGCCCTAGGTGCTATTGTAGACCTAGGCTCCCAAATCCCAATTCCCATCACTCTTTATTTCCTATCCCTTCCACATTCCTCATATCCCTAAACATCACTCCCTATCACCTCCCTATATCACATATCCCTATCAAATATTTCAATCAGTTTTCCTCTCCCATCCCCCTTTCCCATTTCCCTTCCCTAATCCCTAGGGTTTTAACAAAAAAACCATGGAAATAGAAGAGGAAAACACATCATTAACTAAAGCAGAGGAAACACAAATAAGGAGGTCACATAGAGGAGGAAGAATGCTCAGACTTGAGCCTTCTAACACCAAATAACTCTTAGCTTCTCCATTGACTGTCACATGCTATAAACATGTTGGTTGCTATGATTTTTATGAAAAAATTAAGAGGGTTAAACACCACCCCATGCTAACTAGACTGTTCATATCAGGACTCCACGACAATCAAGTTAAATTAGCTGGGGTCACTTTTACCTTATCTACTGTTGTGATTTTAGATGCTACAGGGATCCCTAATGTTGGGGAGAAATGGTTCAAGAAAGGTAGGTTGAAGAAACAGGATTTTGACTTCTTCCTCAAACCAAGACACCAAAATCAAACAAAGAGGTTTTTCCCTTTTTCAGAACTCTTGGACAGATATGCACTTATGATGAAGATTATACTGAAATATTTCTCAGGTGAACGAAGATTTTCAAGGCTCTATTCCTATCACATTCGGCTCTTGATGCACTTCACTAGGGTAAGGATGCTTAACATACCCTATTATCTTCTCCGGAGTATAGAGAAGATGGAATACATTGCTCAGAAAAAGGATTATGAACAGAAAATGAAAAGCCTATTCCATCATTCCCTCATAAAAATCATAGTCCTCCACCATCTTAATCAACTGAACATTGCTTGGAGCACCTTCATATCCAATGATATCTTCATTTAGCCATCCATTTAGCATGCACAACATATCCCTTCATCATCTCAGCCCATGACTCACTCATCATCATCATATCAGTCCCCTTCACCTCCTTCATCTCCATCTCATCATGATTTTGGGTCACCTAGCAGAATATATGACATTGAGCCTACGTGGGCTAGTTTGGTTGAGGTTGAGCCATTGCCAAAAACCTACTAGAGAGGCTATAAGCATGTTTTTTCTTCACTTGGAGTGAAAGGGGCCATGCCTTCTACATCAACACAGCAGGTGGATAAAGGTAAAGAGAAGGCCATTGAAGCAGTCATTCATGATGAGGAGGACAATCATGAAATAGAGCAAGAATTTTAGCTGTTTGACCTAGATGAGGATGAAAATGATAAAATCACAAATGATGCAATCAAAGGTAAGGATACCAAGATTAGTGAGCTTCAGACTAATCTTGACAGGGCTAGATATGTTATTCATTTTCTTGAGCAAGAAAATGAGCAGTTGAAAACCAAACAGGTCATTGATGAAGTGAAGTACTTCACTACTCAAAGGGAGGCTCAAAAGGCCAAAGAAATGTTAGATGAAATAGTGGATAAGTATGATTTGCTTGATGAGGAAGAAGAACAGGTACCAAGGCAGAGACCTATAACTAGAGGGCTGAAAAGAGCTCTAGCTCTAGAGAGACAAAGGGAAGCTAAGCTTGCTGACCAACAAACCCTAAATTGGCAGCTTGATAGAGCCAATCTACACTTGGAGAATCTGCTATAAAATGCCAATAAGGATAATTACATGTTGAGGAGGAATGTCAAACTTCATGCCCAAAAACAGAAAATTGCTTTGGCCAAGCTCAAAAGAGCCAATGCCAAAATTGAAAAGTTGACCAAGGAGGAGAAGAAAAATTTGGACATCCTTGCTAAGGCTTCCCTACAAGATTAGACATGCCTTTATTAGCCATTCCAACAATTTTGAGCCATTTTCCAACTTTTTGTCAAAATCTAGAAATCTCTGTGTTTTTTGAAACAATTAATTACTAGAAAATTGGGCATTTATGCAGCGCCCTAGGCGCTACGCAAATAATTGGAACGCTTTTTAAGGAGAAGGAAGGAACCATTGGATTCATAATGACCCATGCATATCAGAAAACCATGTTTCTAGCCTTGTTTTTCATTTTTTATGGGTGAAAATCCCAAAAAACCACTTAAAAATGACCTTTCTGCCCCTTTTTTTACCTTGGCGCTGCGCAAATACCAGTCTTGGGAGATTGACTTTTTGAGGGGTCAAATGACCTCTATTTTCAGAACTTGAGGCATATTTGGAAGGAGGACAGGCAAGGCTTTCCAACACACCATCTTGGGCCTGATTTGGACACCAGGAAGGCCTCCAAAAGTGGCCCTGAACACAGAGGGCACAAATGACACTAAGATGGCGCAAATGCATAGTGGATGGCACAAATGTCAATTTCGTTGATTTTTTCATAATTTCTCTGGAATTTTCACTTTTCCTGAATAAATTATGTTTCTACTCATGTAATTAATGATGGTGAAATGTAATTATGTCGAGGATTAGTTACCTAGGGTAGATTCATTGGGTTAAAGTCATTAATGAATCATGATGAATCGGTTTCAATGTAATGAGGAGTGAGTCACTTGGACCATCCGACACTTCAGTTTTCAGTTCAAAAATTAGTGGATCTCTTCCTCACCTCATGGATTCAACCCCTGAGGATGACTGAAGCTTGTTTTTATGTATATTTAGCCCCTTTCTTCACACTATTGAAGGGTTGGAATCTGTTTGGATGTTAGCTTATTGATTAAGGAACTATTGTACTCAATTTTGGCCAGTTAATAAAGAAGAGTTGAAACTATTTTTTGGGACACATGTGGTATGATGTTTATCACTGTTTTTCCTTCAGTTTCATATGTTATAACATGTTGTATTAATTTTCATTACATCTCTATTATATGATTTCTTTCAAGTTGATAGGCATAACACATGCTTGCTCATGCTCTGTTTTGGGAAAGATACCATAATTTGTCCATTTTCCTCTATTTAGGAAGAAAATGTTTCCCATCCTCTTCCTAGATTCTCATCAGTATTAAAACCATCTCATCACTATCATCTTTAAAGTGGTAAGCCTTATGCCTACTAATATAAAAGGAGTGTATTAGTTTTGTTATGCTAAGTGTCCTTTCAATTATATAAACATGTACAGTTTGTCTCCATATATTTGCTTAAGGAATAAGAGTTTTAACCATGAAAATTAGATGAATTAGTGAACTTTAAGCATGTAAATAAGCCTTAAAAACACTGAACAATAGTGCATAATAGATAAAAACATTCACACATAAGTTTTACACAGTAGGCATGATGAAGCAGTTCACCCCTCTCGAGCTACATCTGTTGGTCCAGCTCTTAGTGGCATGTCCCTCTTTGTCATTATGCTCAAAATTGAAAATTACATGTGTTTATAGGCCTTTAATTGTTGTTTTCTCTGCACCATTGGCTCTAGAATGCTCAAATTAGTCTAGCTAGACTCTTGTTTCACCAAAATTGGTCAAAAATTGACCTCCCAATGCATTTTTCCCAATGTTAACTAGAAAAGTTCTAATAAATATGGAGACAGGCACTTAACTGCAGTTAAATTGATGGAAAGCCCTAAAATTTAGGGGCACGCTCCAAAATAGTCAGACAGTTAACCATAGCATTAAATTTTTAGGAGGCGGGGTGGTCACATACCAACCCTGCCATAACCTCCACTCTTAACTATTTGAAACTCCGTGTATTCGACTTGGAATCTTGAGTTGTAATTATTCCACAACCCTTAACATTTAAAATTTTGAAACCGCACCATGTGACAGGAAAACACCACCCGCCGGAGGTTATGGTGAACTCAAACCATTAACTTTAACTGTTAATTAAAACTTTGTCACGTGATCAAGTGTTCGCACTGACCGCCGAGGTTAGAGCTGTTGCCGTCAGTTTAACATTTGGATGTTACGAGTTATGTTATGTCATGTTTCTAGTATCCACGGGGCCGCTAGCAGGTTGGGACCGCTAGCAGTCCCCCCCGCCCCACTAATACATTAACATTCAAACCATAAAACTATGCAACATACGTTATATGGTAAGAAACATTGTATAGACGAGTTGGTAGATGGTCTTTGCTACGGGCAGGAGGTCGCGAGGTCGACCCCCCCCCCCCCCCCCTGACTCCATTAAATTTTGATACATGTTCCTAAGGACACGTGGCGGCCTCCGGGCTGGCCAAGTGTCGCTCATCCATTGGTTAATCATAAACCCATCAAATGGTCAAAACAACTCCGTACCTCAAACATTCAACAACCCAGATTGAGCCACGTGGCATGATCCTGTTGGCTGAGTAAAAATGTAAATATATACCTGCTGACTGTATCTGCATGCTGACTGGGAATCTAGTCACAAAATTTTATTGTTTGCGAAAATGGACAGAACGCAATATCTTCCTCATATGATATCGATTTTTCGAACTGTTTGCAGCGCCGAAATAACAATGACGAGACCTTTCCGGTCACTCAGGTTCAGATCTATTTCGAGAACTTTCATTTTTTAGCATAATACATGATCTCCTGATCACACCCCCCCCCACTGGGAAGATTTTGGACCCCAAAATCTCTCTGTATTACTGAACATGAAGATGAGGAAATTATGTCCCCACTCTTCCAACCCTTATCCACTGAAATTTCCCTAATTTCATTAACTGGAGCTTTTCAAGAAAAGACAATTTTTTCCTTGATTTCGTTGACCAACCATTATTGTTTTTGAAATTTTCATGCTGCACATTTACTGAACTTGCAGAATAGCAACCTAACTTTGTAGTAAACATCTTGTTTCTACATTAGTCTATAATCAAAGGAAACTTGGAATTACTCTCACCTCGCATCCTGTCCTTATGGCGATTTTTCGCTGAATTTGCCTTGAACTTGTGCCGATTCCTGACCAATTTTCTTTTCCATTGTACCATGCCTTTTTGAAACCAGCAATGAAAATTTTTGAATCTTGTGCCTTATTTTTCAAGTTGATTTGCCCTCTCTTTGACCTTTGCAACTTCTTGCACTGACACTTTGTTTTCAGCACCATTCAACACCAATGTCGACTGCTGCAAGCGCTTGTCATCTTCTTTCAAAGACAACCTGCTTTCAAACTGAAACAACTCATTACATACATCAGCATTTGTTTGAAAAGGATTATGTAAAACTTATCTTTGTTTAATCATCATCAATGTCAAGTTTTGGCTTGCATTGACGAGCCTCTTCATCTGCCCTGCATTAACTAAAGAATTGTCTAGTTTTTTATGATGATCTCTCACAATATACTCCTTTCCATCTTTGAATAAATGGTATTTATTCTCATGGCGGTGGAAGATCGCTTTCCTATCATACAAGTAAGGACCTCTCAACACCATACATATTCTATCAAGCGGAACAACATCTAATTCAACTGTGTTAATGAAATGTGTAGTTATTGCAAAGTGCAATATGCACTTCTTTGAAACCTGTAAATTTGCATCCTTATAAATCCAACCAATTGGATATGGTTTTGGATGTGGAATGGTCTCAAGATTAAGTTTCTTTACCAAGTCTTTAGAAGTTAAGTTCGCTTGTGAACCATTGTCAAGCAATGTGTCAAACTTGGTATGTTTGGAAATGACCCTCACATGAAACCGTTCAATTCTCTTTTCTTCATTTGGAGCCTATATGTGACAGTTAGATATACTAGAACTGGGTTTAGTTTCAATCTCTTTCCCTTTTATGTTCTTTAGTCCTATAGCTATGATTTTTGTTTCATCTCCTAAATCTGACCCTAGGTCTTGTTCAGCTATTGCAAGAGTTTTTCCTTTCTCCTTGGCTTTCTCTTTGGCCTTCAAACTTTCTGGTTTCAACTCTTGATGAAGTTTCCAATAATGGTCTTCATCATGGCTAGTTTTAGAATGGTGTTTACAAAATAATTTTCCCTTCTCTTTTCTGATATTTGCATTTCTCTTTTTCTTCCATTTTCCTTTAAACTCATTTTCCCCATTCTCATCTAAGTTTTGTTTTCCTCTTGCCTCTAGATGTGTGGCTTGAACACAAACTTCATCTAGGCTTGTAGGGTTAAACATGAGGACAGTCTGTCTCAGGTAGGTATGTAAGCCTCCTATATACCTGAGAAAAGTGTCTTGGCTCTACAAATCTACTCCTAACAAAAGAGCTCTTCTCTTAAATTCTTCAGTATGCACTTGTACATTTTATCCTTTCAATTGTTTAAAATTTTGTGAGTCCATTATGCCTTTCTGCATATGAGCTAATGGATAAAAATGTTGTTTTATTGCAGAAATTAAATCAGTCCATGATAAAATAATCTTACCATGCTTCTTGATCTCCTCCTTTGTCTTGGATTCCCACCAAACAAGTGTTGCACTTTCCATTCTCAATGAAGCTAGTTGGATTTTGGTTTCATCATCATGAAATTTTTGGATTCTCAAATAAACCTCCAATTTCCTAATAAAATTATCTAGATTTTATGCATTAACTTCACCATTAAACATTGGAAATTCAAACTTAACATCAATTTTTAGAAAAGGACTTTTACCCATGTTCTTTGACTTGTATGGCTGATGTACTGAAGATGAAGTAGAGGATGATGAGGATGAAGATGAGGGTGACGATGGTGACTTTCCAATGCCTCCATTTCCTCCATTTCCCTTCTTTGATTTATCTTCATCATTGTGGCCTCCTGATGATCCCTGTCCTTCCTTATGAAGTTTGGACCTCTCCTCTTCTATTTTATCATTCCTTTCTTGATAAAGGACTCTAACCATTTCAGTTAAGTCAAGAAATTTTTTTCTGTACACTCTTGCTTCCTCTTTGGGATCCATCTCTTCATGGATTTCTTCTTCTCCTAGAGGCATGCTTGACATTTATTTTGCTTCTTTTGGAGGTGAACTAGGTGGTGGAGAATGTGGAAATATTGCCCTCCTTTGTTGTGGCTCACTTTGGGAACCTCTTGCTTCTAGCAATTTTCCTTCTCCTCTCTTAAGCTTGATCCTAGTAAGCATGAAAACCCTTGCAAACAGTTAAAAAATATTTTCACATAAAAACACCAAAGATAAAACTTTAGCTATGATACCAACTTGATCTGAAAGGAGTGTATTAGTTATGATGTGCTAAGTGTCCTTTCAATTATATAAACATGTACAATTTGTCTCCATATGTTTTCTTAAGGAATGAGATTTTTAACCATGAAAATTAGATGAATTAGTGAAATTTAAGCATGTAAATAAGCCTTAAAAACACTAAACAATAGTGCATAACATAGAAAAACATTGACATATAAGTTTTACACGGTAGGCATGATGAAGCAGTTCCCCCCTCTAGGGCTACATCTGCTGGTCCAGCTCCCAATGGCATGTCCCTCTTTGTAATTATGCTCAAAATTGTAAATTACATGTGTTTACATGCCTCGAATGGTTTTTTTCTCTGCATTAATGGCTCCAGAATGCTCAAATTAGTCTAGGTAGACTCTTGTTTCACCAAAATTGGTCGAAAATTGACCTCCCAATGCATTTTTCCCAATGTCAGCTGGAAAAGCTCCACTAAATGTGGAGACAAGCACTTGACTGCAGTTAAATTTATGGAAAGCCCTAAAATTTAGGGGTGTGCTCCAGAATAGTCGGACGGTTAACCATAGCATTAAAGTGTTAGGAGGTGGGGTGGTCACATATCGACCTCGTCATAACCTCTGCTCTTAATTGTTTGAAACTCCATGTATTCAGCTTGGAATCTGGATTTGCCATTATTCTGCAACCCTTAACATTTAAAATTTTGAGACCACGCCATATGACAGGTCAAGACCACCCGTCGGAGGTTACGGTGAACTCAAACCATTAATTGTAACTGTTTATTAAAACTTCGTCATGTGAACAAGTCTTCGAACTAACCACCGAGGTTAGAGCTATTGCTGTCGGTTTAACATTTGGATGTTATGGGTTATGTTATGTCATGTGTCCAGTATCCACGGGACTGCCAGTGGGTTGGGACCGCTGGCGGTCCCCTTCCCCAATACATTAACATTGAAACCATAAAACTATACGACATCTATTATATGGTAAGAAACATTGTATAGAGTATATAACTGCTGACTATACCTACATGCTAACTGGACATCCAGTCACAAAATTTTGTTGTTTGGGAAAATGGACAAAACACGATATCTTCCTCATACAATATTGGTTTTTCGAACCGTTTGCGGCATCGGAATCACAATGATGAGACCTTTACGGTCACTCGGGTTCAGACCTATTTCAAGAACTTTCATTTTTTAGCTTAACACATGATCTCCTGATCACATACCTTGCCCCATTGAATCCATGAAACCCTATCTCATTTTCCCTGACCTAGCTCCCTTGACATAATATCATCATCCAGTGAAACCCTACCCATCAAATCAAAAACAACCCATGCACTCATATCTAGCCTAAAAACCCTAATTCATCCAACCCTCTTGGTTGTGACCTTGTGGAGACATCCCTGTCCAGCTTGGTAGGGCTAGCTACCAAGTCAAAAGCTTGGTATGTGGTTACCTCTGTTGGGATTCCTTCTTCAAACTTGGGAATCTAGCAGGGTGATAACATTATGGTTATGTTTTCGGGAAACGAAGAGACAAAATTTTCCCTAGGTGTACGAAAAATACCTATTTGAAACTGATCCCTTGGATGATGGGATTGAGTTTCATAAGGCTGATTTCATTATCGCAGTTCCTCAAAAGAAGATATGGCTTCTCGAAGAAGGTATACTAGGTCTAATCTTGATCCAGATCCATTTTCTCCTGTCGAAGATCCTGAAAGAATCCTACAGAGGAAAATATCTCATCCAGCTTCAAGCTCTTCAGAATCTCCTCCTCAAAATATGGTAAGATATTTCTTGTTACCTTATGATTTGGTAGCCATAAAAAATTTAGCATTTGATACCAAATTCGAGTTATCACTGTTTAGAACCAAATTCGAGACTCATTTGAATGCAGTAGTCCCTAAACCTTGGAGATTAGAGTTAAATCATCATTATTTGAAGTTGCAAATGAGACTGATGATTAATATCTGGAGACAATATTACAAGCTATAAAATTTATCCAATGCCCTAAGTTACACTGCTGAAAAATCCTATATTCAATATCAACAAGAAACCCTTAATATCCCCAAATTTTCCCAAACAGTTATTGTTTCATCATCCATCCCATCATCATCTCAACTTCCCCCTCAAGGACCTCCTCAGACCAATCCATCCCTCATCCCCCCCCCCCCCTCCACCACATTGTTGAGCAGGTAAATCCCCTCTGCGGACAGAGGTGATCCCTCTAGCCCTATAGTGGGTTGAGCAACAAGGGAACATGCTAATACTTCGAATTCCTAGCTTATGAATGAGAACGAGTTGGGATAGATGACCTACAACGTCCAACGCTCTTGTCATAGCTTGTAGCAGCAATCTCCTGATATTCGTCTTCACACGTTGTTATCCTTTAGTGGTAATATTGGTGTACCTACACAAGGATCAGAGAACAGTGACAGCACACGAAAACATGCTTACATTCATAACTATTTGATTGGTCAAAGAGAATCAAACATATTACATCAAATAAAACATACCAAACGCAAGATGGGAACCAAAAAACCAGTCATGTATTAATAAGTAGAGAAAGGGATTTTACAACCTTAATGCCTCGACGTTGCAGCTTCCTTCGACGGGTTTAGTCAAGCGTGTCGCAAGCATTCATTGGGGATCAGACCTGGTGAGGCAACGGGCCTAAACTCTCTCTTGACAATGGATTCCTCTCTACCTTGTTCTTCACACCAGTTATAGTAAGGATTGTTTAGCTAGCTGAAACAATGTGAGAAGGATGTATTTATAAGAGAGGAGGGGGTGGTTTGGGATTCCTCATAAGGTGGAAGAGAGGTCCTATCCCTTTGGGAAGTTTCACAAATATAGGAAATAAGAAGCCAAAGGGAGGAGTTCGGCGTTATTCAATCAAACAAACCATGATGACTCTGCTCACGAAGTAGTTAGGAATAGAAACTTCGCTTCTATTTTAAGTTCCCTGCGGGCACGAGGCCATAAATGCCTACCAGCGCCGACCCAAATTCATATGTTTTTGAGAGCCTGCTTCAGGAATGATCAACAGAGGAATTTTTTTAACATGCCAAGAGATGCAATGACACTTTTAGCAAGGTATGACAATATAAAGAAGTCACTAAAATGGTCCTCCTATGTGTGAGATGGGGATTGCAAGGACGGT
Source organism: Pinus albicaulis (assembly GCA_034641835.2). NCBI lineage: Eukaryota > Viridiplantae > Streptophyta > Pinopsida > Pinales > Pinaceae > Pinus > Pinus albicaulis. Next base: position 155,437,525 of record CM076583.1, on the reverse strand, counting down.
GACAAAATATTGTGTAACAGATGCCCCCTAAAGCATGAAGTCTGAGAGAGAGGGAGGGGTGAAATGCTTTATGACAACACGCCCAAACCAAACACCGCCATCGGAAGACATGCAATAATCAAGTACAACTAATATCTTTGATACATGAATATGTGGCATGGGCACAACCATCCATAATAAATTACATATAAAAATGAGATCCGAGGTATGGAAACAGTCATCCAGCAAGAAGGATCAACAAATAGAATCAGGTATGGTCATAGCCATCCAATCAAAAGAGTCATGCATATAGTCATGATAAACCAAATCGTCTCGGAGCCTCGATTTTATCAGACAAAACCCAGGGTCTTGCGCTCCATCTCGACCCAAACAAGTACAAATTCAAGCATGTGAATGAGTGAGATGAAGTTGAACATGCAATAAAATCAGCTCATTACCAGCCAATGATAAAATTTGTTAACAGGCGCGAGAGAAACCACCAATAATGACAATGTCTCTCAAGGTACTGCTAGTACAATCCAAGGAATGTGAACAGTGATCTGGAGTCGAACACCCGCAAAATCACTCGATCGAAGGCCAATGATGAGGACCTGTCATTGAATGCAAAGAACTTGCCATTGAGGCATGCAATCTCCAAGGTACCAGAAGGGAGTCTCTAGATCAGCTTCCTGGATAATGAGCTGAAGTCGAAAAAGAGTGACCTGGTCAAAGGAGGGCCATAATGTCTCCCATATCATCGACAGGAGACAGATGAACAAGATGATAGTGAATTAGGACCAAACATAGGATCAAAGGTTGAAAAATGTAGAAGGAAACTTCTCTTGAACATATTGGCGACACGACTCCGGAATTTGGCAGTATTTGACATCAGGGTATTTGAGGTCATGATGACGTGGAAAAGAGCAGATAAGAGGTCAAAAAAGATAACCCAAACCCATGGAGGCAGTAAATGAAGAAATGGGATGTCCCCAACCCAACACACATTGCAGACAACTGTCATGTTCAAGAGCAACATACTGCCGACACGACTAAAAAAATTGGTTCCATTTCCCCCACCATTTCTGGCGAGTACTCCAATTATTTTTGAAAACAAGCTTGAAGAGGATAGCATATGCTTGTCATATAATTTTTTCCTTCAGACAAATCCATCCTAGTACATTTTACAAGCCCTAGGAAGGAGGAACTCGGTTACGTCATGGTGACAATTACCGATGTCATTTAAGTTTTAATGAGTCTGAAAAAGGAAGAACTCAGCATCTTTTCATGTTTATAGAGTTTGAAAAGAAGCAGAAAAGAAAACTCCAAAAAGTCCCTTTTTTTAGGTAGTCTCACAAATCTGAAAAGGTAGAAGACAATATCTGAGATAACCTCTTAGTCGTGATAGGATAAGGTATTCCTTTTTTGTAAATAATCTATTCTAGCCCGAAAAAGGGGTAAACGTATGATGGGCAGATGTCATTTTGTAGCCTTTAACGAGTTCAAAATGACAAGAGTCTCGGTAATCTTTTCAATTTTTTAGAGTCAGAAAAGAGCTAAAAGATGACTCTAGGGGGTGACTTTTTCATGTTTTTACCGAGTCCAAAAAAGTAATAAAATACAACTCGTCGCTTCATTACCATCACGTTGAGGACCTATTGTTTCACAAGAAGCACACGTAAAACCATTTTTCAAGATAAAATATTAAAATAATTGAAAAATATACTCAAAAACCTAATTAGGGTTATGAAAAGTTTATAAAAATCCAAAAGTAGTAAAACTAAATTACTTTTCACTTTTACCTCTTGTGAGCAATTTTTTACCCTTTTTCACTGTGATTCTATGGAGCTGGCATTGGAAAATCCAGGAGGCCAATCGTGAATTCGTCTTTTCCAGGTGAGAGCTCGTGTCCTTACCTACATTTTGATGTAATTTTCATTTCCTGCATTTCATTTTTCAGATATGTGGGGGGGTTTTTGTTTAAATTAGGGCACAATGGTCGGCGGGGGTTCCAGACTCGAACTCGTTCCAACCCGCTTTTAATTTTAACGGGGGCGCGCCAACCCGTAGCCACATATTTGCACAAAAATTCAACTATTTATCCCATTTTAAACCTTTCAATAGTTGATAATTTGATTAATGATGGCCCCATTGATGTTTTTGCAGGTGTGTGAAAGAAAAATTGTGATCGAATGGAAGGAAAGAGAACAAGGAGATGAAGATGAGGAAGCCTTGGGCAATGCAGGATGCATGGATGCTCTCAGGGACTACGGGCTTCTAAAACTATTCATGGCACCATGTCTCCGAGCTCAACCGGAGTTGCTACAGTACCTGATTAGTGTATGAGATATTGATTGGGAAAGATTTATGATCCATGATCAGGATTTAGAGATTGATGTCTTTGATATATACTTTATCACTGGATTATCAAGGAGGGGAGCAGCACCAATACTGACAGGCACCCGACCTACGATGGAAAACATGAGCATGCTGATAGCCTAGGGTATGACCAAGGGCATGGAAAGGATCAAAGAGTGGGAAAGTGGAATTCCAAACCATTCCTGATTTGGCACTAAAGGTAGTGCTGCACGCAATCACCTGAGTTGCCGAATCTCAAGCTCCGCATGAAGCCACAAAAACACAGTTACTTCTTGTCGTAGATTGTATGGCCCCAACCATTTTCAACTGGGTAGAGGTCGTAACAATCAATATGAAACACTTTGAAAAAATGCAAGAATGACAAGTTGAAACAGTTCAACTATGGGTCCATCTTTGTACCATTCATCCTGGAATGATTATCAATATTTCAATGTCAAGAAGCGATAGTTTCGACACCACCAGCCCAAGATCCGCAGATGGTCTGTTGGGTAGCTTTGATGCCTAGATTAGGACACGGTCAACAGATGTCCTCGCAACCAGAATTATTTAACTGGTTACGTCGGCAAATGATTTTCGTGGAGGACTGGCCCTACTCTGCCATGAACTTTACAAGTGATCCAAATCTACCACTCCTAGCAAGAGAGGATTGGGACGAAGCGTTGGGTAAGACTCATTTTTGTTTTTTTTTTTATGAGTATTATGATTTTTTTATTATATATATTCTGATGTTAATCCATGTATCTGCAGATGTTGGCCCAGAAAGACTTGCAGGAATGTCTCCAATAACACGGAGGGTTCCTTGTGATTTTGATGTAGCCCCTTATGGTGAGGGAAGAGAGGAGGAGGAAATAGTATGCAACCTGGAGGGACTCACCAGTAGAATTCCAGATTATGCGAGATTTGATGATGTTCCTCGCGCATACAAGAGGCACAGTGCGGGGGTGTCGAATCGTGTTCACCGCTTATTGAGGCGGATTGTGTAGGCAGTGACATGCTACCATGAGGATCATGCCGACTAGACACTTAATCTTTTATTTGTGCATATTTTTTGAGAGACATGATGTCTCAGGATGTAACCAAAACACACATATTTTTTGAACTTATGATGCACGTGGATGCAAACACTCGATATGTATATATATATATATATATATATATATATATATATATATATGCCTAGTTTCCTGTATGAATCTTATTATGTGATGAGGATGTTTTACAAATTACACAATTTTCTATCTAATACAATATTGGCTACTGCATCAGTTAATGCATTCATTCATCTAGGAATATGTTGATATGTCATGTAATCAAAATTCCTTTCTAATAAACAAACACGCAAATACAACCTTAATATTTGAGGATTTCTAATAGAATAATGCCCATTAAGCTGAAGAACAACAAGTTGAGAGTCTAGGTTAACAATTAGTGCCCGAATGTCAAGAGCAATGGCCTCAGTTAAGAGTTCAATGATAGCACTATATTCAGTGACATTGTTTGTGGTTCGTCCTAGACAAATAACTTGAAGGTATATCAACTCACCATTAGGATTATAAATCACCCAGGCTATGAAAGACAGGTTATGGGTACTACGGAAGGCACCATCCATGAAACCAACATAAGGAGAAATAGACATATGCACAATGAGCAACGACACAATAAGCAGGAAAACCGCTCGCAAAGCACACCAAGCCAAAAAATGTACAAAAATGAAAAAACACATCTATGTATAAAAGAAACATGCATGAGAGAACTCATGCATAGTATTTTTTGAGAGATAGCCCATTTCTGGGCTTATCCAAAGGATAACCTTCATAATTAATTATCTCATAAGCCCCATTCTGCAAAACACGCTTAACGATATAGGGCCCATGCCACATGGGATCAAATTTTCCTGCCCCCAACTTATCATGAGCTTGGTCATACAAGAGAACGAGGTCTCCTTCTACAAAGGAACGAGGGGAAACCAATTGATCAAAATGAGCTTTGACCCGCTTTTTCTGTGCTTCTATGGAAAGAGAATAAAAGCGGTGAGTTTCATCAAACCTCTCTAAATAGAGAAGACGTTCTTCTTCTAGTGAAGTATTAGGCAGAAATTAAATAGCTTGCTTGAGAGAATGGATTTTGCATTCAATCATAAGGGTAGCTTCTAGACCATAGACAAGCTGGAATGGAGTGAATCTGGTCGCATCCTTCGTAGAGGTTCTGTAAGCCCAGAGAGCTGAAAACAAGATGAGATGCCAGTTTGATTTGTGCATCCCAATCATACGCTAAAGCATGGTGACTATAACTTTGTTCACGACTTCAGCTTGGCCATTGGCCTGAGGGTACTATGGCGCTGAGCTGTCGTGATGCAGACCCAACTTGGAAGTCAACTCAACCATCATGTAATGACAAAAATGAGAACCATGATCGGTAACAATGGCTTGAGGGACACCAAACCTAGTAATGACATGATTGAACAGAAAGTGTGTGTTTGTCTTGCCGTCAGCTACAAGTGTAGGCATTGCTTCGGCCTATTTACTGAAGTAGTCAACGGAAACGATAATATAAGCATGCTACTTGTCCTAGTAAGGGTTACATGTCATAAAATCGATGTCCCACTTCGCAAAGGTACCGACGGTAATGACAGGATGGAGGTGAGCAGGTGTTGCGCGCATCTTGCGCTGATAAATCTGGCAATCGTGACACTTTTGGACAGCATCGACGCAGTCTTTAAAGATGGTAGGCCAGAAGTATCCAGCACGAAGAATCTTCTGTGCAGTAGCATATCCAGACATGTGACCACCACAGGTGCCAGAGTGGCAATCATTGAGGAATTTTTCAGCCTCCTTGAGAGTCAAACACTGGCAGAGAACAGAATCAGCTCTGATGTGGTAGAGAGTATCTCCGGCTATGCGATAAGGTTGTGAATGATGGCGAATGCGTCAACGTGCATCCTTCGTCAACTCAGATCAGAAGTTAGAAGTCTGAAGATATACGATGATATCACCGTACCAAGGATCAAGGGTGTTAATGAGAAAAAGTGAATCATCTGGAATGTGTTCCTCGGAACCAAATGGAGCAGAATCATAAGGGAGAGATTAAATCAAATCGGCAAAAACCAATGATTTCTTCGATTTTGCGGTAGTAAACTCCAAATTGAACTCTTCGAGGATAACAATCCACTTTGAGTATTTGTCCCCCAGCAATTGAGGAGTCAATATGTAGGTCATGTGGTTGCAATCAAAAATCACGGTCACTGTGTGCAGCAAAATGTAATGACGAAAACGTTGGACGGCTTGAACAACAGCCAATTCCAATTTCTAGACATGTGTGTAACGTGTTTCAGTATCGATAATATTGCAGCTCAAGTAATAAATGACATGCTCGTCGCCATAATCATCGTCTTGCACCAAAAACATAGCAATAGTGCTAAATGCAGCAACGAAATAGAGGCAATAATCGCGATGATAATTGGGAGGACGCAACAAAGGAGCATGGATAAGCAATGTCTTGAGTGCATTGAAGGGTTTTTGGGTGATCTCATCCCAGAGGAACGAGATTCCCTGCTTAAGTAATCGCATGAAGCCTTTGGCCACTTCAGCATAGTTCGGTATAAAACGACGTAGGAAATTAGCTTTCCCTTGTAGACTTTGCAGTTGATGTAAAGAGGAAGGGGAGGGGAGATTAACAATAGCTTCGACTTTGAGGGGATCGAGATGAATTCCATCTTTAGAGACAATAAACCCTAAAATTTTATCAGAATCAATGCAGAAAACACACTTAGGCGGATTGAACCGAATGTTATAGCATCTACAGTGAAGAAATATTTGACGGAGATGATTCGGGTGGTCTTTACGCTTAGCAGAATGAGCCGGAAGGTCATCCAAATAAGTTTGAACAATGTGCTTGATATCATGGAAAGCGTATGACATTTCTCTTTGAAATTTAGCCCCAGCATTCTTAAGACCAAAAGGGATCTTCTTGTAGGCGAAGGTACCCCAAGGACACATAAATGTGGTCTTGTGTTGATCAATAGAAAGAATATTGATCTGGTGTACCCAGAAAAATCGTCCATAAGGGAAAATATCTCAATCCCAGCGCATTCATCAATGATTTGGTCAATAAAATGAATAGGATAATTATCCTTAGGGCAAGCGTGGTAATCTACATAGACACGAATACTACCTTGCTTCTTATCCACAAGAACAATATTAGAAACCCATTCTGTCAAGGGAATCGCATATGTGAATCCAGTTTTAAGAAATTTTTCAACTTCTCCCTTAATGGCGGCGGCCTTTTAAGGGTGCACAGGACGAAGACGTTGGCGAACAGGCTTCATACCAGTATAAGTGGGAATCTCATGCACAAATATACTTGGATCGATGTCGGGCATTTCTGCGTAAGACCAAGCGAAAACATCGCAAAACTCGTGGAAGAGACTAATGTAGGCCTCGATCTCATCAAGATAACAAGTCACCCCAACATGGATGTTCTCGACAACGCCAGGTTTAACGGAGATGTCGATAGACATCGTTTGCGTAATGTTCCTAAATTACCTTCCGCAAAAACTTCATGTGTCAGGATGGTCAACTGAAGCGGATGAGAAGCAACTTGGGTAGCGAACTTTTCAAGACAAGTAGACATGGCCCCAAGGCCAGGCATGAAAGAGAAACGATGATGACTATCGTCCCAAGGAGGATCCTCGAGAGACATAGTTTCCACGATGGCCTCATCAATGGGAAAGGTCACATTTAAGGGATCTGGTGAATCTGAAGCGCTGAGCCAAGGGGATTGAGAATACGTGTCAAGAGACACACACAAAGGAGTATGATCAAAGGTAGGAGGATCCATTTCACAACAATCAATTTCTATTGGGCTTAACAGCATCAAGTCACCAAACGAATCAATTTTCTCAGGCGAAGGGATTATCCATGGATCAGAAGACCTAGAGATCAAGTTGACATGAGCAGTGTTGGGTGGAGGAAGAGGAAAAAGACCCGTGAGGGCAAGATCTTTGAAAAGACCTGGTACTATGCTCTCATAATGAGCAGGAATACGATCTACATATGGAACGTGGCTCTCGAAACACGAGGAAGTAAAAAAGGTCAGCTGATAGACAATGATGATCTTTCCTTCGTGTGGGAATCAAAGAAAACGAAAGAGAGTGGACGGGACGCACAGCATGGCATGAGTCCAACTATGACTGAGGAGAAGATTGTAATTGAGCTTGGCATCGACGACTTCAACCTCAACGTTAATTGTTTTCCCTTCTACCGTTATAGGTAAACTAGCGAGAACACCAAGAGGGTGAGATTCTCTTCCGTAAAAATATTCTAAAGCCTTTGGAGATGAATTGAGGGCTGGAGAACCGATGGTTTTCTAGAAAGAAGAAGACATGACGCACATAGATGCACCCTCGTGCACGACCGCTCAATGGATATTCTTTCCATTAATCCCAACTTGAATGATCAGTGCAAGCTGGTGAGGGAGATGTGGGATGAAATTTTCCAATTCGAAAGTGTTAAGGCTAGAATTAGTGGGATCAATCCCTCCAATGGAAGATAACAAAGCCTTCCGTTGCGACATACAACTTTCAAGTACTTCCAATGCAGATATAGCTGATGGCACCTGAGCCAAATACTCAAAAATACTATAATTTTGAGCGGCGTGGGCGTTTTGGTTATAGGAAGACTTCCGGAGTACACCTTTAGAAGGTGGATGTACAACGGACTCGGTGCTAGGCCTTTCGATATGAAGAAGACTAGAAGCAGGCGAGGGAGGAGGACCATCAGTGATTTCCTTCCCTGCTACCTGATGTGGTTTGGTATAATCTTTCGACCGGGTAGCAATAGAGACAGGTGCAGGACCATTCATCATGAAAACCTGTGAGCCAAATGGGGCGGAGGACTAAGGTTGCTCCACCAACTGAGTTTGTTGTGATGGGAATGGTTCTTTAAGAAAAGTTGGAGTGACTTGGGTTCCTTTGAGAAGTCGACTCACCTCAGCCTTTCGTGGACAGTCCTTGGTATAGTGATCATCATCACAAATCAAACAAGGGTACTTTGGTTTGTGTTTTGAACCATCGTCAGCATTCTATTTCGAAGAATCGTGTTTTGGGGTATCGGCTTTGGCCTTTCCTTTACCCTTCTTCTTACCCTTGGAAGTTTTATCTGTCAGATTCGACTGGACGACATTCACTTCCACGGTTTTCTAGAATTCAGAGGTGGCTGAGAAGTAGTATCAATGGAAGGAGTAGATTTTTACTTCACGGGACTCGAAGAATAATTTCGAGAAATATGGAACACAGAACCAATGATACCATCGACAGATGGTGTCATCAGTGCTTTGGTAGCTCCATGTTGTCGAGCATCAGGAAAGAGTTCATACAATGTGTTGTACTGAGAGTATACAAGATCAAGGTACTGGCCACACACAATGGCTTGTTTCTAGGTAACACATGCCCCCATAGCGATGTCCTTAGCAATCATATTGATAAAAGAGGTAGTGAACTAATCAGTTAGAAGTTGATCAAGAATTTTAAACTTGATCAAATGATGACGTCGCCTCCACTCATGAATATGATCAGAGATATGAGTAGTTTGATCCTATTTCAAGGATGTGAGGAGGTGTGTCCCAGTTTCATAGCGAACTGATAACTGGAAGTGGGTGAGAAACGTCATAGCAAGAGAGTTGAAATCTTGGAAAATTTCATGTGAGAGTTTGATGTACCACTTTGTAGTGGCACCAGTGAGAGTCTATTGGAAAAGATGTAGCCCAATAGAATTTTCAACCTAAGAGTTAGAGGAGCACCAAAGATGATACATCATAACATGCACTTGGGGGTCTTCTCTGGACTTGCCATCAAATTTGGGACAATCACTAGGGATTTTAGTTGGAACTAGAGACCAATATGGATTATGAAGGATCGAATCATTTGTCAACTTCCATACATCGGGTAGCTCCAACGTAGCGAGAAAAGGAAATTGTGGATTGAAAGGCATTGCAAGCCTTTGATGAAGACCAGTATTGGGATTCCAACCAGGTTGGGAGAAATTCTTCCCCCATATGTTCTGTCCTGGAGGATTTTTTCCATAAGGGTTATAAGCTTGATAATTCTGCCCATACACTGGTTGAGGACCGGGATATTGATTCTGAGTATACCACTGAGGTCCTATCTAAGAAACATATGGATTTTGTTGTGGAATGGAAGCAGTGCCTTGAGGCGCCTTATATACCACCTAAGATTGACCTTGAGGAATATAAGCAGTGCTCTGGGGCGCACTGTACGCTACCTGAGATTGACCTACAGGAATGTAAGTAGTTCCCTGAGGCTACATGGGTTTCCCCTGGGATGCAGGTTGACTCGGATGTTGCAGTTGAATAGGTAGTCCCTGCGGTGCAGGTTGGCCTGGATACTGAGAGCCACTGGGTTTCCCTTATGGAAAAGGTTGGCCCGATCGTTGAAATGAGCCAAGTTGCCCTTGAAGACTAGGTTGAACCGATTGAACAGCGGAGGGTTGACATTGTTGTACAAAAGTAGGGCCTTGTTGAACGTAAGTTTGGTGTTGTTTCATAAAACGTTTTCCCTATGATGGATGTATTTGCCCCTAAGGAATACAAGATATTCCCTATTGAACATAAGGTTGACCAGCAGGACCGTAGGGTTGTCCTTGTTGGACCAAAGGTTGTCCCTGAAAAGGTTGTCCTTGTGGACCATAAGGTTGTCCCTGTGAACCATACGGTTGTCCCTGTTGGATCGAAGGTTGTCCCTGTAAGGGTTGTCCTTGTGGACCATAGGGTTGTCCCGGTAGGTACGTGAACTGATTGGGGTCAATCGGAGGCAAATAGATGGGATTTACGTACTCGTCATAATGATGTGGAGGATTAACATGAGCTCGTGGCTACTAAGAACCCTAAGGGGTGTAATTTTGTAGCTCAATGGCCAACATGTACTGATCGAACGTCAAACCTTCAGGAATGGAAGTAGAAGCAATGGGCGCACTACCAGTAGGCTGGATTCCCAAAATGTGAGGCTGTGATCCACTCACGATGGGCCTAACGGGTATCATGGGATCAATAAAAATGGACCTACGAATAGCAGAAGACAATGACAATGACTGAGTTGTACTAACAGCCAACACAGATGAGGCCACACAAACAGTGGGCCGGACTGGGATAGACGTAACAATCGTTGACGTCATGGGAGTTGAGGGCGATGCCCCTGATACGGTGACAGATGAACTTCCCAAGGGAGTAGATGTAGTTGACCGTCTCAGGTTCTGATACATTGATACAACACCAGAAATGATCTGACCCAAAGTACGATAACCGGGTGGGAGAGATATTGGCTGTGATGAAAGTTGACTTGAGACATAAGGAAAAATTATCGGAAATATTTTATAGTTTCTTGTAGAAACATAGAGCTATTCACTACTGATGGGACTCGAAGAATCCATGTCGGATGAAACCATGGTATTGTCAAAAAGGCAATGATCAGTGGCAAGTAAAGATGGTTCTAAGGTAAGAGGATGGAACTCTTCCTCATTTCCAAAACCATCCCAGGTACCTGAAGGTTGTCAATTGATATCAAATGGCTCCTCAAGAGGAGATCAAGTAGCAAGGTGTAAGATATTCGGAATAAGAGCACGCTAGTAATCAAGAGGCCTAGTAGGCTGGGGTGCCCTCGAAGAAACTTCAGGAGAAGAATCTCCACTAGGAGTTGATGAAGGGGACAATGAAACTGGTGTTTCCACCACCATGACTTTGTCTTAAAACAAGAGAGAACTGAGATGACCAATTCGAGGCTTCAAGACCAAATACTAAGGAATTACTTAAGAACAAGCCAATAAAATATCTTTAATGGGCATGTGATCGTAGGAAATTGATTTTAAGACACTGAAACAAAACTCTGCCTTTTCATATTTTAAGAGTCAAGAAATAGGCGAAAGGTGACTGTAGTCACTTTCATGTTGAACGAGCACGAAAGGACAAGTGCTCAATGATCTTGTCCATTTTAGAGAGTCACGAAAAGACCAAAATGACTACTCAGGAAATCTAAGCAAGAGGGTGTACCAAGTTTCCGTGAACTGCAACATACACCTTGGTGATCAAATGAAAGAGAAATGACCAAGGACATAACGTACGTTCAGGAAGTCTCCCTGAATGTTGTGTTCGGTGTATCACGGTTACAGGGCGGAAAACTCGGCTTCCTATGGATAAAGGATTGCAACCTATGATGGTCTCCCTTTATATACTCAACAATACGAGGAGCACAAGTCCATGCTAGTGCTGTCTAATGCCAGATGGCGAATGACAGCTACTAGGTTTAATGACGCCAGAACACGTCACTATCTTAGACCTCTAAATGTGAGTGTTAGGTTTCAATGCTTCCTTAGGTTGATTGAATTCATTTTAAAGTTGATCTTGAATTAATGTTGCAATTTCAAGGCCTTACCCATTGTGATCTTAAATTCTTAATGCAGAACTATATGCTAAATAAACTCATTCCAATTCGATGAATGCTAGCTAAGAGAGGGATAGTATTTCATAACGAAGCAGTAATCAATCAAAAACAAGAAGAAATTTTCCTAATGCATTTAGGACAACCAAAGAAGAAAACGAAAAGCTCTTCCCTTGTTCACTACAAGCTACTAATGCAAAAGAACGTTTTTCATTTTCAAACTAAGAGAAAGAATGCAAATTTTGTCGTTTTTAGATGAATGAGAAGAAAAATGCACTACTACACTAAAAGACAAAATAGATACCAATTTTGAGCAATTCGAATGAAACGATCTAAAACAAAGAGATCAATCCAATACGAACATCAAACACACTCAAAAACAATGATGCACTCCTTCAAACAAGAATATGGCTTTCAAACCAATTTTGTGAGCAATGTAATATATGCTCAAGGTGACAGATGGAGAGCTAAACGAAAACGAATATGATCATTCAACAACCTGACGACATGTATAACTGACATAAAAACTAATACAATCAGTCAACAAACTGAAAAGATAAAGACAAAACTTACCCGAACTCAAACTAAGAAGGTTAAGTGAGGAGGTAGCCAGAGAAGTGGTGGAAGGCACCTAGAAACCCTAGGATGAAAAACTCCATTGATCAGATGAGGGACAAACAGTTGAGAAGAACAAGAAAAGAGAGTCAAAGCAATTCCAGTGGACTAATTAAAAGATTAAAATCCAACCCAGAGGCAAGAGAAACTGACAAAACTCAGGAAAGAGGCTAAATTTTTAACGTACGGGATTCGACGTGTCTGTGAGACTGTAATATGCACCAAACAGAGGATGGTGCACCTGTAACAAAGGCAAAAAGCACCAATCGGCACGAATTTTCAAGCAACAATGGCGCGGAAACAGAAAACCATGGAAAAAAAAAAAGAAAAAACCATTGAGCCAAGGTCAGACTTGACAGTCTAAGATTGAATTTCATGGGTGAAAACAATCAGACAAGCAGAATAAAGCAGAAAATCAACGAAGCGACCAAAGTCAAACAAACAAGAAAAACACTAGACGAACAATGAGAGATGACAAACACACTGATCCCCAGCATGGTCGCCAACTTGTTGTGCAGGTAAATCCCCTCTGCGGATAGAGGCGATCTCTCTAGCCCTGGAGTGGGTCTAGCAACAAGGGAACATGCTAATCCTTCAGATTCCTAGCTTTTGAATGAGAATGAGTTGGGATAGATGGCCTACCTTTGTCCAACACTCTTTTTGTAGCTTGTAGCAGCAATCTCCTGATCTTCGTCTTCACACATCGCGGTCCTTCAGCAGTAATATCCGTGTACCTGCACAAGGATTAGAGAACGGTGACAACACACAAAAACATGCTTGCATTCATAACTATTTGATTGGTCAAGGAGAATCAAACATATTACATCAACTAAAACATACCAAACACAAGATGGGAACCAAAAAACCAATCATGTATTATTAAGTAGAGAAAGGGATTTTACAACCTTAATGCCTTGACGTTGCAGCTTCCTTCGATGGGTTCAGTCAATCATGTCTTAAGCATTAATCGGGGATCAGACCTGGTGAGGTAACGGGCCTAAACTCTCTCTCGACAATGGATTCCTCTCTACCTTGTTCTTCACACCAGCTATAGTAAGGACTGTTAAGCTAGCTGAAAGCATGTGAGAAGGATTATTTATAGGAGAGGAGGGGTTGGTTTGGGATTCCTCATAAGGTGGAAGAGAGGTCTTATCCCTTTGAGAAGTTGCAAAAATATAGGAAATAAGAAGCCAAAGGGAGGAGTTCGATGTTATTCAGTCGAACAAACCATGATGACTCTGCTCACGAAGTAGTTAGGAATAGAAACTTCACTTCTATCTTAAAACACATTCCAAAAACACCTCAGCGTGGGTAAGACACTGTGACAGAGTGCTAATGGGCACGAGACCATCACTGCCTACCAGCGCCGACCCAAGTTCATGTGTTTTTTAGAGCCTCCCTTAGGAATGATCAACAGAGAAAATGTTTTTAACATGCCAAGGGATGGAATGACACTTTTATCAAGGTATGACAATACACATAAGTCACTGAAATGCCTCCTCCAATGTTCGAGATGGGGATTGCAGGAATGGTGACAAAATACTGTGTAACACACATTCAACAGGAATTATGGCTCGTTTTGGACCTTTAGTTCTCCTTGGTAATCTTTTTGATCTACCTCAAGGATATGGCGAAATGCTTCCCCTTTCCGATGAAAACTCTGAAATCACTTCTCATAGGCACATGGCCAAAATCACAACCTTTATATATCTTGAGGAGTTAGATGTAGATGATGCCAAGATGTGAATCATCGCACAAAGTTTTTTAGGTAAAGTTAAAGTTTGCTTCTGTGCCCTAGAAGTTAATTCTATTAGGACTCCTACTGAGCTAAATAATGCTTTCTTAGCCAAGTGGGATGAAAATAAAAACCCTTTACAAATCCTTGTTGAATATGATTACTTGAAATGCAATCCCAATGAATCAGTGCCTGATTAAAATTCTCAATACCTTAGAATCTATAATTCCAGCCCAAATGAAATGAAACCACCTCCTAGTTTATCCCTTCTATGTTATCCTAATTATTTTGACCCAGATATGGCCTACTCATTAAGAGAAATAAATCCCACTACCCTTGAAGAGATGATCAAAGATTCAGTCAGCGTTGAAGCCAATCTATTGATTAAAAAGTCCAAACTTAAAACTGAACGCACAGTGGCTATCAAAGAGGAAATTTCCATTTCATCTAATAATAAATTTGATGCTTTTCTCAAAACCATGGAGAGAATGGTCGATAAGATGTCTATTTCAGATAGACAGACGAAGCCACAATCCGAACTTTCGAGGCCAGCAGCAGCAGCCTCAGTTCCGTATAAAATAGAGAGAGCAAAGAGCTCCTAAAACACAACAACAACAAACAATCATAAAACCACTTCAACAGAACTATGCTTAGAGTGATGAAGAGGAAGAACCAACACTAGAGGAGAACCTTCTTTTCATAGCTGATGGTCAGCCCATTTTTCTCACTGAGGATGAAGAATATGTGGAAAAAACAAGTTCACTTAACGATACAAATTTCATAATGGTGAATGATCATGAATTAGAAGTATAATATGATGACTATCAGAGAGGATACCTGAAAGCATCGAGTTCCCAGCAAAGGCAATACTCCTTGAGAGGCTATGATGTTCCAATAACTCCACCTCCGAAGAAGACAGTTCAGCAAAAAGAAGCACCACCGAAACAAGTTCAAAATAAGGGTAAAGAGATTGTAGCTCCAAATTAGAACATAAGCAATCAACCTTCTACAAGTGCACCTATCAAAGAAAGAGATATTCAGATAAAATAATTTGCACTGAAATATCATGTTGAGAAAAGGGATTTTGTCATAAAAGAGGTAGATAAAACTATAGCTTTTAATTTAGAGTCAGAAATTTCTAATTTAAAGGTGTCTATTCCTCTTACTTAATTGATCAAATTTGATAAATACAAATCCCATGTAGTCAAAACCTGGAAATTTGTTCCTTTATTCGACATGGTTAATATAGAGGATGATCAACCCAAGTTAATATTTGGTCCCGCCACCGATGGTCAGTCTGAAGATAGTGAGGTCACACCATTTTACTTGAGTCTTAAATTTCATCAATTCATCCTTCATAACACTATCTTAGACTCCAAGGCCTCCCACAACCTCATGCCCAAAGCTATCAATTAAAATATTAGGCTACGGTTACCTCTGTTGGGATTCCTTTTTCAGCCTTGGGAATTTGGCATAGTGCCAACAGAATCCTAAAAGGATTCTTGTTTGGGACGATTCATCACCTGATCACTCTAACCACCTTACACGCCTCTGATTTCCTATATAAATATAACCTTAAGGAGGTTTTATAGAAAGCCATAACCTAAGGTTATGTTGATGATATGTGAGACCCTAAACCTATTTAGGGATATTTATGAAGAAATTGTTATTTTGATTAATGTATGATAATATCATGTTTGGAATTTTGATGTGATCATAGAAAATCTAAATTTGCTAGAGTTAAAACGATGTTGTTCGAAATCTCATACCTTTGAAGTCTAATGTAATAAGGTTTTACGTTGATGATGAACCTAAACCCTAGGCTTTGGTTAGATCTACAGGTAAAATCCTTGTTATGGAACATCCTAGGAGTGAAACCCTAGGTATATGTTCTCTTGATTGAATACCTAGCCTAGTCTAGGACAACATATATATTCCTAGATGTATTAATGTTGACTAACATATGATGTGCTAATAATGGTGACCTCTTAGATATGTATGTTGACCTATTTTCCAATGGTCATAAGTATCTAGGGTGCGAAAAAAAACGTTATTCAAAGTTTGAAAGATCTACGATGATGATTCAAAATCCTAGGGTCTATAAATAAATCCTAGTAATGATTAAATTCTCTAGTATGTGTGTTGATTTGAATCTATATAATGTGTGTTGAGATTTTATAGATGAAATATAGATGGAAAAGATATAATTTGTTTATTGAATTCTTGGATATATATTAAAGCCTAGTAAAATCTCTTCATGATATCTTTTGATAATTGATTTGAAATCTAGGGTATGCATCTAACTCTAGTGAAAGTTGATCATGACAAAGTTGTGGTTAATCTTGATTGACTCTTTTATATGAAATCTAGGATTTGTATGAATCCCTATTGGAAAGTCTAACATATTAATTCTAAAGGTTGTTAGATATCTTGTAGATCAATATTGGTTCTAGGGTTTAATGAATTTTGTAGCAATGTATATTATACCTTTGAAAGAAACATTAAAACCCTAGATAGAATGAAAGACATTATGAAATAGTCTAGGGTTTGTGATAAAAGTCCCTAGAAAAATGTTGAAGAGTATATGTCTCTTTTCTGGGTATCCGATATGTATAAAGTTAAAAATGCTTTTGTAACTCTGATATGGCTAAAATTTATGTTTCTATAGCTCTGGTTGTACTTGCTATCTAAAGTTTTGTAAGTAAATCATGAAGATGAGAAGCTAATAAGTATCATGAAAAGGATGGAAGTCATGAAATATTCTCCAACACCTAAAGAAGAAGTTAATTCTCCATACATTAAGAGGGAGCCTAGACAGAAGTTGATCTCCCTAGATTAAGAGGGAGCCTGGATAAAAGAAGAGATGGTTATGATTATATAATTCATGTGTCATGCACTAGACCAGGACAAACAATCATAAGTCTTAGTGAAGACCATGAGTAAGAATCATAGTCATGGTTGGAGAATATATTATGAAAATATATGTTTCCAAATGTAAAGTAGGACGAGGAATCTTCTCCTGAAATATTATATTGATAGTCCTACTGTAATTAGTTGAAGGGAAACATCGAAACCCCAAAGTTTGTTTTGATTATATATTTGAAATTATTGATGATTTGGGTTTGTGTTTTCATAGGTGAATCTCTTGAAATTTTTGATAGCATGTTGGTTACCAGACAATTTGATTGGGAGAGATTGGTTGTCCTTGATATGTTGGATCAAGGTGAGTTGAGGCTTTGTGAGTGAATCATTCTCTAGAAATACATCGGGTCGGAACTTTGTGTTGATGTTTGGTAGCGAAAATGACATCAGGAGGATGTGCACATATTTCCCTAGGTTGATGGTTAGTAAGTAAGTCTGATGGTACCTATAGAGGTTGAAATATTTAGTCCATATTAGTCCCACTTGGATAGATTTCCCTGGTTGGGAATCTAGTCCATGGCATTGCGGTGCCTAAACTGTTGAGCGACCAATGGATAGATTTCCCTAGTCAGGAATATAGTACATAACATTTAGGTGTCTAAATATTCTTCATATTTCATATAGTTGAGATCTACCTTGTGCTATTGAGTTATGAATACCTCCCTATTTAAGAGGGAGTGTTGAAAAATGTAACTAGGTTCGGTCTTCATAAATTGTACTTGAGTCAATACTTATTATACTTGTAAAGAAAAGAATTTTATATTATTATTAAATGAATTATTAAAGCATGGGTTTCATGCTTGGGTCATATTTATTTTAGGTCAAAGTCCCTATTGTGGACTTCTAGATTCTATTCTGAGCCTATAGAATTATTACAGATTTAAATTGATCTATATTGGGCTTTTGAATCATGCAAATAGGTCAAGTATTGAGTAAAATATGATTTATGAAGCCTCCACACCAAGTTGGCCTTAAGGTGATCAAGTTAGCCTCAAATCCAATAATTCGAACCCATCATATGGATATATATATGCAGATCGAATTCACTTGGAGACATCTCACTGCAACTCAGAAATTCAATTTTGTAGCTGCAACAAGGAGAAATTGTGAAATTAAGGATAAGGACTTTCTAGATTCGATTTTGGGCACACTTATAGAGTTGAAGAAAATCGAAATTTCGGCACCACTCTCTCTGTATTTGGAGCTATAATTTGGAAGATCGAAGCTCTCAAAGTTTTGTTGCATCAGTTGCTGCCAAGAAAGGAGGAAGTCGAAGTTTGTTTTGCTAAATTTTGATGCTTCGAGAAGTTGTATTGGCCCTAAATTGAAGTCTTCGAAGCTATATGGAAGTCTCTACCTCAATATCGAAGTCTCAAGAAGCAAGGTCAAAGTTCCAAGTCATCATAGTGTTGCTACTGTTGTTGCTACTGCTAGATTCAGGAAGGATCACAAGGAAGGCTCACTTGGTGTGGAGGAAGCCTAGGTCAAGGTATAGAGTCTCAAGAATCACTAGTGAAGGAAGAATTACTGACTAGGTTTTCCCCTCGAGGGGAGTTTTTCCCTGGCTGCTAACCTACATCTGGTGTCCTTGATCTATGTGTATTTTCTTTTACATTTTCTTGATGAACTGATAAGAATAAAGATAAGAATAACATAATAATAACTAAAGAAGATCACAAGTAAATAATCAAGAACAAGAGGATATTTTTCCTTTTTTATTCTATAACAATTCATCCAACCAAATATGCCTTTTTCAGCCACGTGGAGCAACAATTTTTCCCCGCATCAGCGATATTCCTGTCGGTTCAAGTGCAATTTTTCAAACCATTAATTTTCCTATGTCCCCCCATGAATCAAAAAAATAGTGCCACGTTGCGCAATTTTGGTCGTCGGATCTGGTTTTTTTAAACTGATCCTACCAACCTTGACTACACTTGAACCAGGGTTATGCGGTATTTTTTTCGGTGGTTGACTTCCTAAAATCCTTCCCAAGGCAGGTACCACTCCCCGCCAACTCCTAACCAAACCTCCATAGATACTATGGTTTTCGTGTGGTAGGGTTTCAGAACCCACCATAACATTATCTTTAAACCATGTTGACATATGTTGTGCCTCCGGAAACTATCGGTCGTTAATTTTCGTGGGTTGTGTTTGAAATTACTGCACACCATAATACAAATTGTGATCGTGCCTCCCCATAGTCGTTCACATGCCATAACATTAACCGTCGGGAATATAATTGTTGACTGCTTGCAACATATAAAATATAACTCCTAACTTTGGTTTATAACATAATATATGTTTTCCATTTGTGGTTTGATATATATTATATAGTTTCGACATTGTATGGTATTGACATTATAATATGGTGTTATCGTTAATAAATGGTTTTGGCATTAATAAATGGTGTTAGGGTCGGGTTTAACCTTGGGCCCATGTCTTCCTACCACGTCTCGTGGTTGGGTGGATTGGGGGCTAGGGAGTAACCCTAGTCTCGACCCCCATCAGAGAAGCCACTAAAATTTAAATATGCTTTCGGCATTATGGATATCAAGAACTGTCAGTGGTGCGGTGGTATGAGCCTGCGCTGCCACCCTAGAGGTATGTTGTTCGAACCCCATGGAGACCCGATCTGGCCTATACCAAAAAATTTCTTAGAGGAGACCACGTGGCTACCACCAATTGACCCACGTGGCTCTCCCTCATTGGTCCAACACACACCCAATGAAATCACACCATACATGATCCAATCACAATGGGACAAGTGTCAATCAACCATTGGCCCATAAAAACACAGTCATTCCTAGTCAAATGCCAAGTCAGCGTATAGACTGTTGACTGGGTGTACCTATTGTTGGTGTCCTGTGTTTTGATAGTTTGGCAAATCAAAATACAAGGCAACATCAGAACCAATCTTTAGAGTTACAGGATCTAGTCCTCCTGTTCTCGGAGAGGGATCTCTCAAATGTTTGTTTGCAAAAGTTTATCTTGTGTGCTTAGATTATTGATTTTAGACTAGTTATTAAGTGCAGGTTTTTGTTTGTTTGGTTGAATTGAATTGATACAGCAGAACATGAAAGATCTAGGAAAGATACACAGAATGGAGAAACATCTGGTTCATTGGGAAATGGGGTCAAAATAAGGTCATAACAAACTCATCAAAGGATATGGGATATCAAAGGGCAAATCTAACTTGGCCACAGGATCCTTTGGTTTTTGGAATGAGATGAACATTAATGTTTTGGAAAGAGAAAATGAATTCTCAACAAAGGGAACCTGAAAACATAACTTAAACAATAAAGATATTTTTTATCGACAGGGCTAACCATAAATTCTACAAACATTCTTTAAGCAAATAATGACTTCAAGACAACTTTTAAAATGAAATCTAAGATTCGGGGAACACCTAATTTCCTCAAATATTTTATTCTAAAGGACTTAGAAAACATAAAATATTTACTGACAATTACAGTCATAGAAGAGGGAACACCTAAAAACATCTATGATCATAATTATAACGACCTTTAAGCCAACTGTTCAAGTGAGGACAAAGGGCAAGATCAAAACCGACCTCTTTGATTCACTATAAGCAAAGAACTTCAAAGGGAGACTTCAATAACAGTTTTTAAGTGGCAGCAGAAAAGAAGGGAAAACCATAAATCATGCTATAACCAACTTCTCGAACTATTAAGGAAATAAACAAGCATGAAGATTAAAGAGAAAGTTTAAAGCCTCTAAAATACTTCAGCAGAAGAAAACATGAAACAGTGAAGGATGAACAGGTTCTGCAGTTTCTGCGGAGTCATTTTTGTTTGGTCACTTTCTATCCCATCGTAGCGAAATTGGTAAAACATAATGAAAACAGGGGAAAACATAAAACAGTTCAGAATACTTCACCAATAGCCAAGCTCATGGATCCAATGATAGAGCCTTCTCAGGAACAAGCATACAACAACATCATCAAGACATCCAAGACTCCATTTTCTTCTTCAACTTCAACAGACCATGTATTTATTTCAGAGATTTTCAGTATTACAACTTGTGATCAAACAACAACCAACCCCTCACTCATCTTCTGCAGAAGTATATATAGAAGAATGAGGAGGTGAGATCTTGATAAAAGATCTCCAATTACAATTAATACAGACTGTAAAAAATGGCTTCTCGACCTTTGGGGGCTCAATGAAGAAGCTTACAATAGGTGTCTTCTGTATTAAATGATTCACATTAATATTTAAGCTCGGTGGGAGCTTAATTTGACCTTTGAGGCTCTGTGTCATGTTAGAGTAACTCTGTAGATATTTTGTCATTAAGTTTGTTCGCAGATTTACCCTTTAGTTGCGTTGTGAGGTAGATATTTGATTTCATGCAATAACTTCGGCCTGCATTTGATTTCTTCGAGGCACAGGTGTCTTTGTGGTAGCTGAGAAGAATTGATTCGCTTCAACTAAGGCAGTGGAACTTTCTGTCGGATAAAAAACTCTATTTTTTCCTTAAAACTATATTTAAATCTGGGGATTAGGCTTTTTATAAGCATCTTAGATATAATCCCCACAAATCTATCCTTTAATCCTATGTTCTGGTGCATTCTAGTCTTCCATAGTGATACTCTTGATCAGGGAAAATTTCAAGAACCCCCCTAAATTTATATATATAATAAATGGGTGAATCCCCATGATACATAGGAAAAATGGAAGGTGATTTTATTAATAATATAATATGTATAAATAATTTTTTGGCGAATCTCTCACGAGATTATATTATCTTGTAAAATCATGGCGAATCACTACTACAAAATGGTGAATCGTTGTCTAGTGGACTTTGGGGTGTTGGTTCCAATGAAGATATGGTAGTTGAATCAGGAGTAGAAGGAAGAGAATCACCGAGACCAAGCATGGTACATGGTGACTCGTGAGGGAAGTAGTTCTCGTGTAGTTTGGAAAATGCGTTCTTCTAGTTCTGCTAAGCGTAGTGTTGTTGCTCATGCTACTACTAGCACTAATATTGAGGTTGGAGAGGAGTTTGAGGAGAAATGAACAGCAACAGGAAGAAAAGAAAACATGCTATTAAAAAAGTGTTTATAAACACTGGATTCGATCCAGGTGCCATGGTACAATAACAATATCGCAAAATACTTCAGATGTTCAACTATGGAAACATAATTTACATTACAACACCATCACGACTCTTACACAACCATATTTATGGAAATTATTTGATGTTGTGAAGCTCTTAAAGGAAGACCTAGCATGGTAACTATAATAAGGTGAACTACTTTTCACTTCTTCAAAATATTATTCCTTCTCATGCCTTCAAAATCTGGATATTGAAAGGAATATGTGCTAGTTGCAGCCACCCTATTGAATCTGTTAAAATTATAACCATCAACATGAAGAGAACCATTAGAAAAACTCCATTCCCCACGTCATGCTCATGCCATGCCATGAATCTGTTTGTAGCAGAATCCCACAAGTAGTAGCAGTGGCACCCTGTATTTACCTGATAGCTCCATTGATTAGAGAGGAGGCCCACTCTAGAACTTTCCAATGCTCTCCTAGTATTGTTGTACAAATGTTGTCTTGTTTTAAATTTGTTCAAGGAGAGATATGTTTTCAGTATATGCATCTTTTCAAATCTGGTAGTTATAACATATAATTCCAAATAAAATATAACCCAAAGAACCATATTTTTCTATAGGCATGACAAATCTGGCTAGATATCAATTACTGGCAACTTGTCCGTGGATGTTGTTGTAGCTCCTAGAGACAGCCTAAAGTTGTAATAGACCAGTGCCTAGGACATCTTAATATAGCAAGGAGCATGTAATATAACATGGGTAGTTATCAGCAAAAGGCTCTCATGCTATCTCCTGTAAACAGGGAAATAAACTAGAATGGGACCGAGACTCTCAGAAATTGACACAAGAAAGGGATACTGTAGAGACAAGATGTAAAACTCTAATACAAAGCATTAGACAATTCAGAGACAAATTACTGTAAAGAGGGCCAATTCAAGTAATATATCACAGAAATCAATTATAAGGAGATATTAGTTAACATTGAGCTGATATCCAGATACACAATACCACCATGCATGGGCTTACCAATATAAGAATCCATACATAATAATAGCGTTTTACAAACACCCTCCCGAAGAAACTAATATAGCATAAATACGGTTTAGATGAATAGTGGAACAGAATATCATGCATGAGCCATATTTAAAGCGCTTGACCAATCCAAGCATGGGTATCAACTAGGATAAATCCATACCAGAAATTAGTGAGCCACTCACATTCCAAAACATGATACGGGAAAGATGGATGAAATGAAATGATCTATTAAAATAACACATAAGAGAAAGTTACAGACTGTGAAATACCAAAGACCAGAATCCTCTTTAACAGATGGAACTCCTCCTCACTGAGACCCTATGGGATTTTAGTCTTCATACAAGAGTTCTACAAAATGTGTACAAAAAGCCTTTCGCTGCATAATTTTCTGATAAAATATGGAACCCTAAACTATCTGTTCATCGGGAGCTTTATAGGAGAAAAGAAAGCTCCAAAAGAGAGTAGGTGATGAACATTTAATTTGCCTCATTAAGACAAGATGGTGAAAAAGTGTCCGCCCATACTGCTTGACGACTCTGAAGTGCTATATGTACTCTTTGGCCTGCTTACTAAAGTAAATGCACTGGGTAAAGGTCTATTCAGGAACACGACATAGAATTAAAATCACATTGACATTCTGTCCTTTCCTGGAAAGAAAATCCTGCTGAAATAAAACTTTGAGGGTATTGCTTTCTGTGCAAAAATATTTTGAGTGATCTGCAGGGTCTTCGACCTGGTACTTTTCCTTCAAAAGGTTAGGTAAAGGCTCCAAAATCCTCAATTACATGCCTTTAATTCTCTACCTTTCACTGATATTCTTTATCTGCTCCATTAATGCCTCCATCTGCGCAATCTGTGTTTTGGATGACTTTGGAGTGTTTGACAGATTTTATCCCTGCTTCTTTAATGGAAGTCATATCGCAACAGCCTCTCAAGCCTTTTTCCATAATTGCAGCTTCTGAAAAATAGTCCTTTGATGTGCTCTGCTACTGCAATCAAGACTGTAAATTATAATATGTTTCCATCGCTGAAACCCTGCAAAATCCGCAAACTTGTTAGAAAAACCAGGCACGGGGATGGTGGATGTGGCGGTGTCCATGGAAATGGTGGTGCGGACAAGGCGAAATGGTGGAACAATGCAGGGTGGCGGAAGATGTAGCGTAACGATGGTGAATGGACTAATGAAAGGTTTTGACGTGAAACATTTAAATTTGACCTATGACCGGAATACATAACGGGTGGAGGAAAAATATGCGACCCACATGTGGAGCGGGTGTCATGGAGGTACGGGGTCGACTGACGGAGAGGTAAGTGATCTGAACCGTCAGATCTCAAGAGGAGATCGATGGGTGAGAATGCGTTGGAAGGCGGTGGACTGTGGGCCAGGGGCACTATTGACTTGGATTAACACTCGTGCAGCTTCGGAGTGCGACGACTGTTGGATGAAGACCTCCAAATCGAATGGCTGTCATGAATATCACGTCATGACTTAGGGCGAATGATAACGCGCGATGGAGGGTGGTTTTGGGGCCGTACGCGGAGACACGCGGCAAGCGATTTATGGAATCGCTCCGATTTGAGAAATACCGCCCGCCTCCGAAAGGCGGTGCGATGTAAACCACAGGTTTTGGTACAGTGCACGGAGCGGGGACCACCAGGGTGGGAGTACTATGAGTTGTTGATCTGCGGTTTTAAACGAACGACAGATAGGCGATTTAGGCGATAAATGGAGTGGGCCACGGGTGCGACGAGGATTTGTGAATGTCGTCGGATCTTTTTCAGACCGACGGTTATAAACGCACCATATATGTGTGTGTGTGTGTGTGTGTGTGTGTGTGTGTGTGTGATAAGCACTCACGAGTTTAGCGCCTGGTCTGGCACCCAGGTTACATGGAGGAAACGACTGAGGGGCTAGGGCCGAAAGGGCTAGGCTTCGCAGATTTTCAAATATGGGTTTTGCGGCCCTTTTTAATGTAATTTGCGAGGGGTAGGGAGGTAACGATAAGCAGAAAATGGATTTCTCAAGGCAAAAGAGGAATTTTGGAAGGTTTAAGCGAGGTTGCTTATCAAAATTTCAATAGGATGTTGATATGATCAACAGATGTGATGAAGTCAATTATGACTGAAATAGTTTTCACCCTTGATGAACCTTGACCTAATCTTACTTTCAATCATGAAATGCAGCGAGAATGGACAAGACAAAGGGACGAATTGGCTCTGGATTATAAAAAAATCTAAGCATTGAACTGTGTATTAAACTCAATCCCAGTTCAGTGCCACACACAATTCACAACAGTAATAAACATCTGCACAGCTAGGAAACCTATGATAGCCTGGCAGCAAAATCCCTAGAACATATATATATATATATATATATATATATATATATATTTAAATTTCTTCTTAGGTGGGAGGTAGGCCTTTACATAATTGGTTCCTTGATTTTGGTGCTTTAAATCACACAACCATCAAGAAGGATTGGTTTATTACCTTTGTTGAAGCCAAATCCAAAATAGAAACTATAGTCTTTGGTTTTGGTTGGGTGCATTTTGTGGAAAATTGTGGGGATGTTCAAATGAAATTGTTAGATGTTAAGAAGTGTGCTTTTGAGAATGTGCATTACATACCATTGATAAGATATGGATAAAAATATTCTCTCAATTAGTGAGATAACAATATAGAGTCCATATTTGGAGGCCTCATTTAGTGTTGAAAATTGTTTTGTGAAAGATAAAGGTAATGGACCAATGGTTAGGTGATTGCATCGGTGCTAAAACAGAATGGGTTGTATAGGCTTGTGGATGTTGATGTTGATGAAGAATTTGTTGGATATATCAAAGGCTACCAAAGAATTTTTAATTTAGGTTTAAATTTCTTTCATACTGATGAGTTATTCACATCATTCAATAATGAAAAATGGTGTTACTGCTGGAATGGCTGTTTAAACCTCCTTGTGCTTTTTGTAGCTTGTACTGACCACCGTGGGACTCCACAATCTCCAGCTCGGACATGTACATTGGAAGCGCAAGAGGGAGATATTTGTGTAAGAACAGATAATATTCTTATCTTACATTTATCTTCTGTCTATATTCCCATATAATTTTTGAGCTATGTACATTGCTGGGAATACTAGATATTTTGCAATAAGAAATCCATGTAAAGGTTGTTTAAACTGTATTGGTTTTTATTGGTCTTGTGAAGGATATTTTTTTGCATCTCCATTGTTGTTTTATGTATGGACTGACACTGATTTTTGGTTGATATTCTTAGTGGCGTAGAGCTTACTACGTGAGAGGAGAACCAGAGAAGGAAAGATTGGCTATAAAGGTGAGATGAAAGGGGAGGCTCACTGTTTTGTTTAGCATGTTTTTCTTTACCTATTAATGGGAAAAACGTTGATGGGTTTTTACTAATAAATGTGATAATAAATATCTGGAAAGGAGGGAATGTGAATATGATCTTAAGGCCTCTGTAGATTTCTACACAGTAATATGCTCTGCATTGCTCCATATATATGGAAACTGCCTAACAATTTCTTGGAAATATATAGAAGCTATTCATGTGTTTGAAATTTTCATATGATGTCTGATCTTCAATGGTGGATTTGTTATTGTAGAAGGAAAGATAATTTGCAACCCCATTTCTGACTGGAGTCCTAGTGTGAGTTCAAGCAGATTTGATCTCATAGCCTTAATTTCTCTGGACTTGTCTCATTTTTTGTTGGCTTTTTTTTATATGGAAATACATTTTGCTCCTGCTTTTTAGACAGATTCATCATAATCACTGGTAGATTCATCATAATCATTGGTTTTATTATTCTTGCAAGTTCATATCAACTCCAAACAAGAACATAAACAAGTACTATTTGGGCCCAGCTCCACTGCAAGAAATGGCAAGGTATGTAACTTACAACAGTATATTTGACCCAAATGTTTGAAATATGGTATAAAAAATTTCAACAGAATTTCACTTATAGATGGCATCATCTTGTATGCATGAAAATTGCAAAATTTGTTGGTCCATGTGAGAATAACCGTGACTATCTTTTCAAGTTGGAGCAAGCCATGGATAGCATTGGTGAGTTTTTCTTCTGACATACTGGGTCTTTCATACATCCATGCTCCGAATATTGTGTTTCTTTGCAGTTGGAGTGAAATTTATAACTTGATTTATTGTTATAATGTCATAGGCCATCCAGACCAAGGGGTGATAAAGCTTGCAAGTGAAGTGAGGAAGTTTCTTGGAGGCATTCAAAACGTTTTCCATCAATCAACCTTGTGACTACTAATAGCTCTGACATCCCACAATTACAACTTCAACCATATATCACCAACTGCTAATTCCTGAAATGGTTACATTATTTTCTACTAACAGAGCTGAATATGCATGAATATTCCATCTAATCTGACAGATGAGAAAGTGGTTCAGAATTTCCAATGAACAGCAACAGGAAGAAAATAAAACATGCTATTAAAAAAGTGTTGATAAACACTGGATCCGATCCAAGTGCCATGGTACAATAACAATATCGCAAAATACTTCAGATCTTCAACTATGGAAACATAATTTACATTACAACACCATTTAAGTTGAAGAAGTGAAAGGGCATCAGAATTAAGATCTCATCATTTCCACAGTAGTTGTGTTGTCAAGCAGTCTCACTATATACAATAGCTTTATCTTATTGCAGTAGTAAGCCTCAAGGTTCTTCATTTCCCTGCAGCAGTTGCTTAAGACTATCATTGTAGTGTTTTGATACAACACCCTTGTGACAATAACCTTTTATATGACAATAATCCTAAAGTGTTCATGATAGTCCTCTTGTGGGCCTAACTGAAGTATACCTGCGGTGAGTAAGTTTTGAAGATCATACAATTTTGCTAAGCACAAATATCTTCTAGAGTTTGCTGGCATGATATAATAGTCATTAACACTGTCTTGAATGAGTGGTTTGCAGAACAAGGCCAACAACTTGAAGGGATCCTAAAAGGCATCAAAAAGCCTAAACCTTGTGGTATAATTTTGATAGAAAGAAGCTTCAGAACAAAAAGGCATCATCACACTTAAGTTATATTTCTCATTGACACATGCAAAATAGAGAATAGTAGGCAGGTTGCTTCAGATGCATTTGATCAATGTATGATACTAGCTGATATAACTTGACCAGAGACTTTAAGTTTGTTTGAACAGAGACGTTAGAGGCACCACTGAGAGTGATGATGACAATAATCAATAAGATAGTAAATACTTACTTGGAAATCCCTTGCCTTCAAAAAAATATACATCTGGAAATCTCCAGCATTATCCTATTTCCTCATTCAACCAGCCCATTCTATTCAAGTAAATAAAGTGTAGAATTGTCTTTGCCTTTAAATCCCTTCAATTGGGTAACAATTGGAAAATTCATTTGATGCAAACTCCCTTTCCTTATCTGATTGAAGGACTTTAATTCTCTTCCCTAATCCATTCTCCATTCCTCTCTTAAGTTCTTGAACTCAACAAATGCAACAAACTTTATTATTAAGAAAAACATGTACATTTTCCTAAATATGCCAACAATAAGGAGAAAATGCCTTGCACTAGATACTGAAAGTGTCTTCATGGGTCCACAAAGGATCACAACAGACTAATACCAAACTTCACATCACACTCCATACTTTTTCTTCACCAAAGATCTTCCAACACTATTTTCAAGGCAAGCATGTTGCACATGCATCTTTCTCCTCCTAAACTGAAAGTAAACCACTAACCATCTTAGGTTTGCTCTAAAGGGAAGTTAAGATGCTAATAAATTTGATGCCATCATGGAAAAATACTTCAGATACCCCTTGAAGACAGTTTTTATGATCATGACAGTTTTTAAATTAGAATAAATAATTAATTGTCTTGGGTCCAAACCCACATATTTGGGTCAAAACTCCAACTACTTGGGTAACTTTCCCAATCAACTCCTTTTGGTGGGTTTTCACCTCTCAAAAATTCCTTTTAGCTACCCAAATTCCAACATAGTCCACCAAGCAACAAGCAGGTAATGATGTTATCCCTTGGCCATATGGTCTCAAGCTTCCCCACTCTAGCTTCCTAGTGTCAATCCCCATATCTTGGCTTAGAACCCTACCCTAGAGAATTATCATGACTAGCCTCCTAGTGTAACTAGTGTGGTCAATTCTTAGTATTTATTTACTTGGGTAGTTTTCTATAGTCTCTTTCATGGACAAGACATGTAAACATTACGTGAGTTGGTGATCTCTGTTTGACTCCTGGATTTGTTTGTGGAAGCTACATTTGCAACCCTTTTTTCTTATATTAAAGCCATATGTATATCATTCCTTTAATAGTTAAAGGAATCTGTATTTAAATATATATATATATATATATATATATATAAACTCCACTTCATAAACTGCTACCCCATTTGAAAACCTTCTTGAAATGTTTTTTTCTACCCCTACAACCATCAATACTCATAAAAGGAGACTGTAGGTAATTTATAATCCTAAGGTCGATGGTGAAATCAATGAAGAATCTGTGATTCTCCAGAATCCCTTATACAAAATTTTCCCATAGATGGAGAAGGGATTTAAAGATATGGTAAGCCAAGGAATATAGTACTTCAGTAGACACATTTTTATGACATCTCAATTCCTTCACTAATGAGAAGGTGAATGCAAATATTTTCAATGATCATGTTTAACAAATTGAACATGAGAATTTGGAATAGTTGGTGAAGCTGAAGGAAACCACGTTTTATCTACTCTATAGTTCTCCATGCAAGTTAGTTGTCAGTGATCGCTAGGAGAACTTCAACTAATTAATGATCATCACCCACGCTTATTCATTTTTTCCAAATTGCAAAACTACACACATTGATTTGGGTAAGTGTTTAGACTCCACTCTTTTTAAAAAACAATTGAAAGGAAGGACAAAAGAAGTAAGATTCTTTACAAGTTATTTGACTTCAAGCTATACAACTGAACAAAATTGAACGATACATTAGCTCAGCAACTAAAAGAAGAGAATGTTTTCAAGTTGCAAGTAGCACCTTTCATAGACAAAGAGCAGGGGGGTAGAATGTCTCTGTTAGTATTTGAACATTGGTGGGTGAATAACAACACCCCCCGGCTCACCAACCAAGTCTCCCCTCAGTGACAAAAGAGGGAAATGTTTGAAGAATGGGCGTGAGAGAAAGGAAATGAAGTTGTGGGACCTGAGCATGCACTAAGAAGGAATATCCTGCTAGGCCTTGATTCATCAAGAGCCATGTTCCTTCATAGGGAGAGAACTTCAGATGTTACCACCCAACATGGCTTGTGGTTTTTTCCAATCATATAAGTGGAAGTCAGGTGCAACATTCCTTACTTCCATTATTGATCAGATTAAGTTGTGCTACCAACGTGCTCTAGCAGAGCAATAGCTGATCAATAGAGGGTTATCCTTTAACTTCGCACGCAGAACTCAAGCAAGTAATACCTTTCTATCACGGATGCCATATTATTTTGATACCCTTATGGAGTCACAAGGAATGAACATCTACCCAAGAATATACAAGCACCCTAACTTGCAAAGGAAAGAAGTAGAATTGTATCGTATCAATTGTTTGACACTATTCTATACTAGAATAATGTGTAGATCAATATAATTTTAGTTGGGAATCACATAAAGCTAGAGAAACCATCCACTTTGTACCAAGGTCCCTTACAGTTAGTAAGTAAAATTTTGATTGAAAATGCATTAACCTAGGAAATTTTAAGAGAAATCAGGTCTGTGACTGTGGTCTCTTACGGAAGTGTTCTCTTTCATGCAACTTTTGTAAAGATTGTTGTAGATTTCAAAGTAATCCATTACAGGGGTAAGTGTAAGGAAACTAGGCTATGGGCTTTGGAGATGTATATCACGGATGAATTTCCTTGCGTGATGGAAGAAATAGGCATGTGTTTGTGTTGAAACTTGATAGTATTCACTGGTAGGAGTAGCCTGTAGATGATCACTGCCTGAATCGTATCCAAATCCATTGACGTTTTCCAATTACACTTCTAGTTTGTGTGCTTTACTATTCAAACATTTCCTTTCTAAAACCCCCAACTTTGGGCCTGGGACTTGCCAGGGGAATCTCAAATAAGTCGCATGGAATGAGCTAAGAGTCGAAGGGGGTTACCTTGGAAAATTTGCAATTGATCTGTAAATTCCCTATTCATTATACTTGCTGTAGTTGGTTCTATAAGCATAGCTCAATTGATACTCCAACAAGGTAAATTGACATGTATACCTAAGAGGTGATTTTGGACAAGTTTTGGAAAAAATGGAGATGTTTCCGCAGTGGCTTTGGCCTTTCAAAGGGTTATTCTGCCCCCACATTCAGCACTAAATCAGGGCCATAGAGGGGCCATAGAGGAGGATGTTAAGATAGAGAAGGCATACAGAGAATATTTGGATGTGGGTGAGCTGGTACAAGGTTTCATCCCCACCTTGGCTCCAACCACACTAAGTTTTTTTTGAAAATTAGAACTTTACAGGCACACAAAAACTTTTGTGTTCATGCTGTGCTATCCAAGAAAAATGACAGGCAAGAAATTTGACAGAAACTGGAAATTTTGAACAAACAAAATAGTTTTTTTGATAACTCACTGTTCCTGGCTTTGAATAAATGAAGGTGTCCTCCCAGCAGAGCTGTTCTTCCAGGGATTCCCCAATTGTGTTTCATTTTGCCATTGACATGGTTGAAGGGTGCAGTTGACCCTAATTGCAGGTTTCTGGCCATGAGTTCCCATTTTTATTGTGTATATTATAATTTCATGTGTTGTTTAAACTTAATTTCTGACTTCACAGTTATGTTAGGCTAGACTTTTTTGATGGAAATGCCACACAGCTTCATTTTTGGACATATCTTAACTCTTTACTATTATGCTAAATAGTAACATGACTTGGTTTCTCGTTGGGCTGGGATTGTATAATCTATGGTTCAATTGTAATTATGTGTTTTACATTTAACCATTTAATAGAATAGAAGAACTTACTAAACTGTTTTGAAAAAAATTGCAAATAGAATCAATTGAAAGAAAAACACAGATTTTATGCAACTTGATTTCACAAAAAATTATATTATATTACATGGAATGGACTCATATATGGCTAGAGGTCATTGAAGCACAAACTCCAGCCAATATACAAGTGAGTAATAATGCAGAATATACAGCAGAATTCCACTTAACTTTGCCCATTATTTTAATGGAGTCATACAATCATTGAATCATCATTGAAGTGGCTTTTCCCACTCACTGCCATAAGATAACTGTGAAATATCTGCTTCACCAAAGCCATTAACCTTGCAAATAGCCAGGGCCCAAAATCACCATGCACCCAAACTACAACACCAAAACACTACTGGCTACAAACCAAAAGTTTCAAATATTTGGTTGTCACAGGTTAAGCATTGATAAGATTCAAACCTAATTCTTCTACTATCCACAATATAATCCCTCGTTGCCCTTCTAGAGAAAAAACACTTCATTGGATGTACACGGCATACTCTTGTGCTACTTCACTCATCATGCATTATCCACAACACATTTTCCACTATTCACAGCATAATCTCTTATTTCCCTCTATAGCAACAACAGTACATCTACTGTCCACAAGATAATATCTTATTATCCTTCTTGCTACCAGGGCATTTAGACTCCACTCTTTTGAAAAAACAATTGAAATGAAGGACAAAAGAAGTAAGATTATTTACAAGTTATTTGACTTCAAGCTGAACAACTGAATTGAACGATACGTTAGCTCAGCAACTAAAAGAAGAAAATGTTTTCAAGTTGCAAGTAGCACCTTTCATAGACAAAGAGCAGGGGGGTAGAATGTCTCTGTTAGGATTTGAACATTGGTGGGTGAATAACAACATCCCCTAGTTCACTAACCAAGTCTCCCCTCAGTGACAAAAGAGGGAAATGTTTGAAGAATGGGCTTGAGAGAAAGGAAACGAAGTTGTGGGACCTGAGCCTACACTACGAAGGAAGATCCTACTATGCCTTGATTCATCAAGAGCCATGTTCCTTCATAGGGAGGGAACTTCAGATGTTACCACCCAACATGGCTTGTGGCATGTTCCAATCATATAAGTGGAAGTCAGGTGCAACATTCCTTACTTCCATTATTGATCTGATTAAGTTGTGCTACCAATGTGCTCCAGCCGAGCAATAGCTGATCAATAGAGGGTTATCCTTTAACTTCACACGCAGAACTCAAGCAAGTAATGCCTTTCTATCACGGATGCCATATTCTTTTGATACCCTTATGGAGTCACAAGGAATGAACATCTGCCCAGGAATATACAAGCACCCTGACTTGCAAAGGAAAGAAGTAGAATTGTATCGTATCAATTGTTTGACACTAGTCTATACTAGAATAGTGTGTAGATCAATATAATTTTAGTTGTGAATCACATAAAGCAAGAGAAACCATCCACTTTGTAACAAGGTCCCTTACAGTTAGTAAGTTCAATTTTGACTAAAAATGTATTAACCTGGGAACTTTTAAGGAAGGGAAAGCAGGTTTGTGACTGTGGTCTCTTACGGAAGTGTTCTCTTTCATGCAACTGCAAACTTTTGTAAAGATTGCTGCAGATTTCAAAGAAATCCATTGCGGGGGTAAGTGTAAGGATACTAGGCTATGGGCTTTGGATATATATATCACAGATGAATTTCCTTGCGTGATGGAAGAAATAGGCATGTGGTTGTGTTGAAACTTGACAGTATTCACTAGTAGGAGCAGCATGTAAATGATCACTGCCTGAATCGTATCCAAATCCATTGACGTTTTCCAATTACACTACTAGTTTGTGTGCTTTACTATTCAAAAAATTTCTTTTCTAAAACCCCCAACTTTGGGCCTAAGACTTGCCAGGGGAATCTCAAATAAGTCACATGGAATGAGATGAGAGTCGAAGAGGGTAACCTTTTCCAATTTGCAATCGATCTGTAAATTCCTTGTTCATTATGTTTGTTGTAGTTGGTTCTATAAGCATAGCTTAATTGAGACTCCAACAAGGTAAATTGACATGTATACCTAAGAGGTGATTTTGGAAAAGTTTTGGAAAAAATGGAGATGCTTATGCAGTGGCTTTGGCCTTTCAACAGGCTACTCTGCCCCCACATTCAGCGCTGAATCAGGGCCATAGTGGGGCCATATAGGAGGATGTTAAGATAGAGAGGGCATACGGAGAAGATTTGGATGTGGGTGAGCTGGTACAAGGTTTCATCCCCACCTTGGCTCCAACCACACTAAGTTTTTTTTTGAAAATTAGAACTTTACAGGCACACAAAAAATTTTGTGTTCATGTTGTGCTATCCAAGAAAAATGACAGGCAAGAAATTTGACAGAAACTGGAAATTCTAAACAAACAAAATAGTTTTTTTTTATAACTCTCTGTTCCTGGCTTTGAATAAATGATGGTGTCCTCCCAGCAGAGCTCCTGGGTTCTTCCAGGGATTCCCCAATTGTGTTTCATTCTGCCATTGACATGGTTGAAGGGTGCAGTTGACCCTAATTGCAGGTTTCTGGCCATGAGTTCCCATTTTTATTATGTATATTATAATTTCATGTGCTGTTTAGACTTAATTCTGACTTCACAGTTATTTTAGGCTAGACTTTTCTGATGGAAATGCAACACAGTTTCATTTTTGGACATATCTTAACTCTTTACTATTATGCTAAATAATAACATGACATGCTTTCTCGTTGGGCTGCGATTGTATAATCTCTGGTTCAATTGTAATTATGTATTTTACATTTAACCATTTAATAGAATAGAAGAACTTGCTAAACTGTATTGAAAAAAATTGCAAATAGAATCAATAGGAAGAAAAACGAAGATTTTATGCAACTCGATTTCACAAAAAGATATATTATATTACATGGAATGGACTCATATATGGCTAGAGTTCATTGAAGCACAAACTCTAGCCAATATACAAGTGAGTAATAATGCAGAAGATACAGCAGAATTCCACTTAAATTTTCCCATTATTTTAATGGAGTCGTACAGTCATTGAATCATCATTGAAGTAGCTCTTCCCACTCACTGCCATAAGATAACTGCAAAATCTCTGCTCCACCAAAGCCATTAACCTTGCAAATAGCCAGGGCCCAAAATCACCATGCACCCAAACTACAACACCAAAACACTACTAGCTACAAATCAAAATTTTCAAATATTTGGTTATCACAGGTTAAGCATTGATCAGATTCAAACCCAATTCTTCTACTGTCCACAATATAATCCCTCATTTCCCTTCTAGAGCAAAAACACTTCATTGGCTGTACACGGCATACTCTCGTGCTACCTTACTCATCATGCACTATCCACAACTCATTTTCCACTATTCACAACATAATCTCTTATTGCCCTCTATAGCAACAGCAATACGTCTACTGTCCACAAGATAATCTCTTATTATCCTTCTTGCTACCAGGGCATTTAGACTCCACTCTTTTGAAAAATAAATTGAAAGGAAGGACAAAAGAAGTAAGATTCTTTACAAGTTATTTGACTTCAATTTGAACAACTGAACATAATTGAATGATACATTAGCTCAGCAACTAAAATAAGAGAATGTTTTCAAGTTGCAAGTATCACCTTTCATAGACAAAGAGCAGGTGGGGGTAGAATGTCTTTGTTAGGATTTGAACATTGGTGGGTGAATAACAACACCCCCCAATTCACCAACCAAGTCTCCCCTCAGTGACAAAAGAGGGAAATGTTTTAAGAGTGGGCTTGAGAGAAAGGAAATGAAATTGTGGGACCTGAGCATGCACTACGAATGAATATCCTGCTGGGCCTTGATTCATCAAGAGCCATGTTCCTTCATAGGGAGGGAACTTCAGATATTACCACCCAGCATGGCTTGTGGCCTGTTCCAATCATATAAGTGGAATTCAGGTGCAACATTCCTTACTTCCATTATTGATCAGATTAAGTTGTGCTACCAACGTGCTCCAGCAGAGCAATAGCTGATTAATAGAGGGTTATCCTTTAACTTCGCACGTAGAACTCAAGCAAGTAATACCTTTCTATCACAGATGCCATATTCTTTTGATACCCTTATGGAGTCACAAGGAATGAACATCTGCCCAGGAATATACAAGCACACTGACTTGCAAAGGAAAGAAGTAGAATTGTATCGTATCAATTGTTTGACACTAGTCTATACTAGAATAGTGTGTAGATCAATATAATTTTAGTTGTGAATCAAATATTAAATTTAAAAAAAAAAACAAAAACAAAAACAAAAAGGTACATTGTTGGAATACAAAAGCATGTTATGTGAGGTATCCCTAGTGACAAGTAACAATAGGTCTTTCAACATGAATAATGAATTCCTAGAATATTGGAGTGTACCATAGAAAATTATAGCATCTCGAGTAACAATCCATTTGTAACTGAAAAAGACAGCCCATTGTGTAGTAAGAAAATGCCTGCGAGGTTGACCTGCAAAAAGATCCCAGGTATAACAGGAAATTATTAATTCTCATCAATGATTCAACGCTTTAATTCTCAATGGCTTACATAAAAACTACATTTGACAAATTTAAGATCTCATATCTCTAATCCATGCTTCCTCAACATGGTAAAGTGTAGAAACTAATCCATCTCAAATAAGCATCAGAAATTTGGATCCTATTGCATGTTGGTCACAAGAATTTCATAGATAAATAACCATCAATTGATTGTCCCCTTACGTCTATGACATATAATTACTTTGAGAAGGGGAATTGGGCCTTCTCATATTCAAAATAAGCACAAATGCGTAAACAAGGCATTGGAAGGAAAATATTTTAGCCTTGGATATTTGGTCTCTGAGAGCATTTCAGAGTTGCACTAATAGGGAAGAGTAAGGGGCTCACCAATTTACTCTGTCATAGAGGCTCAAACCCAATGAAATTTAGTCCTTGAGAAAATTTCAAAGTTGCACTAACCGTGATAAGTAAAATGGGACACCAACATACTCTGTCAGAAATTCCCCAACACAAAATAGCAACATGTGAACTGCAATGGCTATGTACATACCCCTGAATATATGTCAGAATCTCCATTCTCTTCCATGCAAATCCTTTGCATCAAACTCTTGAGAAGGCCTTTGTTAACTATAATCCTATGTCATTTTATAAAATAGTTACATCTTTAGATGTACCAAAAACCTTCAAAATAGTCTTATTTTCGATGAATCATTTGCATAAAGCAAATTGTATACCATTGGCATGGATTTCTAGTATGATACTATATGTGCAGGGTGTAACAGTTACATCAGCAAAACCTAGATCAAAACAATAAACACTTAGATGTTGCAAGTTGCAGTGAGCAATAACTTCAGAAACCATAGCACCATAAAATGGCATTATTCAAACTGCATGAGTTTCCGGCCATAAATATGTTGAAATGAAAAGAAGAGAAGTAATAGTGACTGCCCAAGTGTCAACCAGCAGGGTCTAGGTTAAAGTGGATACCAACTGTGCATGAATTCCTGGGTATCTATTTTATTCCTTCAATCGTCAAAGCATATCCGTCACTAGTGACCGCTCTGTCTATTGGTTAGGACCGGCTCCACTTAGGAATAATCCCCCAACTTACAGCGAACGAGCGTTGGATCGAATGGGATGAATGGAAGGGCTTCCCATAGAGCTTTTCCACTGCCTTCCAGCCAGACAACAGCATTCACAGGATATGCCCTGTGCCCATACCCTTCTACTGTTATCAAAGCCAAACATTTATCATAACTATTATCTTCAAATAAAAATAAAAATAAGGGCCAACTCACAAGAATCGTAACCTAAGGTTAGGCCTTAACAGGTAAGTAAATAAAATGCTTTGGAAATTCCTTGATGTTCCAGAAACATTTTCTGAACGAAACCTTCATCAAAAGAATATCAAATTCATTAATGTGCATTGTTATCAACTGAGCAGTAACCGCCTTTAAAACAAGGAACATGTTAATCAAACTAATTCTGATGTCTTGGTAATATGAAAATGAAAAACAAGAGTAACGTATCCAACTTGACACTAAGGATGAAAAATCCAACCCCTGTAGTATCGTCTCAAAATTTCTCAAAGAGAACAAACAAAACTCAATTCTTGATGAACAAAATTGTTGCTCTTCAAACAAAGGTTAACGGCCAATCCTGTAGCTTCTTCCTCTTAATGTTGTGCCTGCTGTTGGTTTCGCTTGTACAGGATTGGTGGCTTGAACTCCTAAATTCCAATGTGCAACAATCTTGTCTCTGCATTCTTAAGGTAATCTCAAAAGAGCTTTTAGTATTTACATCAAATATCTACTAAGAAAATATAAGCGAAATACCAAAGTAGTTCTTTATTATCAACTGAGCAGTAACAAGGAACTTCGTGTTGCCCTAATGCCCTCGTCAATGCGTGTAGAACCAGATCTGGGCATCCTACATATAATCTGGCACCGTGCACCTTCCCGGAACTAGAACTCGATTCTTGTTGCCCTAATGCCCTCGTCAATGCGTGCAGAACCCGATCTTGGCATCTGCATATAATTTGGCACCGTGCATATCGAACAGTGAACTTCCAAGCCCCAACTAGTTGAAATGGGGGCGAAACCCTCCCCTGACCCAGTAAAATTGAGTGAATGCCATTAAATTTTTGTTGCACCTCCAGGCTCCAACTTCCAAGCCCAACCAGTGAAGCCCCAGCCAGTGAAAATGGGGTGAATCACTCCAATCCCTCCCCTAACCCAGT
The DNA here is from genome assembly GCA_034641835.2 of Pinus albicaulis. Taxonomy (NCBI): domain Eukaryota; kingdom Viridiplantae; phylum Streptophyta; class Pinopsida; order Pinales; family Pinaceae; genus Pinus; species Pinus albicaulis. The sequence continues at coordinate 155,398,590 of CM076583.1, read as the reverse complement.
AAATCCAGGCAAATGCCATGGAAATGAGCTCCAAACCAGAAAATCGGGAGGCGAATTTCATGGTTTAAGTATTAAGCGCATTTATTTTGTTGGGCTAAAACTTAATAATTAATTATTTTTAAATAATTATAGGGCTAACTATATAAAACTATAGAAAATGGGTTTTATGTAAAAAATTTGCCCTACCAAAATTTAAAATCCCTTAAAATTCGCCTTTGGGCTAAAATTCGCCCCAAAAATTTTCCCTCCTCTTGATTTGTGATTGACTTGCTATGTCTTTCAAATGTGTAGGAATGAAATAGGAATCGAATGGCATCAATGCCTCATGAAACACCGATGAAACGTGCATTTAGCACCTGTGAATGATTTCCTTTGATGAATTGAAGGCGGGAGGGTCGTCACCCTCAGCCTGCGAATTTTCTTCAGAATGGCAGAAAACCATTTAAACCCTGCAAAAATACAAACAACTATTACAAAATCCTGCATATATAGGTTGACTACTTCAAAGGACGTATAGAGGGAGCGTGGCCATTGGATGGCATCATCCACCGGTCGGGATTAATTGGGAGAGATCGTAGAATGAGCGGAAGAAGATTAAATCTGAGCCGTCGATCGCGCAGAGATCGACGGTCGGGAGCGGAGGTTGAAAGTCAAACGGAGGAAAATAGGGCAATGGGATGTGGACCGTCAATCTACAGATCAGATCGACGGCGGAGATGTGGTTACCGGTGTGCCGTAGCCTAGTTAAATGTCGGGCAACTTCGGTGAGCGATCACTGTTGGATGAGCGGGTATAGATCGGACGGCACACAACAATATCGCGCGGGGTCCACGTCTGAACTTTAATGCAGGATGAATGGTGGTTTTGAAATAGTGCGTGGAGCCACGTGTTAAAAGGTGAGTGGAATCGCTGTCGATTGGGGAAAAACCACCCTTCGCTCAAAGGCGGTGCGATAAATACCGCGCGGTTTTGGGCAACGGCGCACGGCTGGCGGGGACCACTGGAAATGATTGATTCCGCACCGTCGATCTGCAGGTTAGATCGACGGTGGAGGGTGTTTTGAAACTCGGACCGGCAGGAACTTTAGAAAATCACGAAAAACCCAAAGTTTGAAAATATCATAAGGTTTTAATATTTTCGGGGGCGGAATGTATATGAAATATGGTTAGGCGCCCGGTTGCGGGGTCTTTGGGCACGTGGGAAATTATATGACCGGAGGTTTAAAAAGGAAGGGGACTTATCGCATATGGGCAACGTGATAAGCACTAGAAAGACTAGCGCTTGGTTCTGGCACCAAGGTATATGGAGGAAAAAGGTTTAAAGGCTTAGCCCGAGGGGGCTTAAGTCCATAATACATAAAATATACATTTTAATGGTTTTTCAAGGTTTTTCGAAGGAATTTGAGGATTCCGATAAGGCTAAGAAGGGGTCTTAGAAGTTTATCAAGGGATTTTATGATGTGGAAAGGGGAGAAACATGAAAGGATGGATTTTCATGGGAAATGGGGGAAATAAAATGAGGTTAGGCTTTTGAAGAGATGGAAAGGGAAAAAAGGAGCTTGCAGCAGTACTTTTCCTTGGAAATAAGTAAGATTTCAGAGTATTTAGGATGTAAACAGCAGTGTAGGTTTGGACAGAGGCATGAGGCCTTCAAAAGTCTTCAAGAGCCAACAGTTTTTAGTAATAAAAATTGTTCCTTGAAGGCTTTTAACATATTTAGCCACCCTTTGGTATAATCAAATTTTACAGGTGGCTAACAGTGGCTCCACTTGGGGATGGTGCCTTCTTGAAGGCATCAAGAATTCAGACTTGCATTCTCTGGGAGGCTGGCCTGTGTCGCATCCATTGGGCTGTCCTTCCTTGGCTGGATGATTTTTCTTTGAAAACATGTTAGCAGCCACAAAAACAATGGATCTTTCATCAATACAACTTTCTACCTACCCAATCCTACAGATCTAACATTTTTTCTTTATTTAGAGTGCACTTGGATTGGCAAACTCTTTTCACATCATTTTTTATTTTGAAAACATAAAACTAATCTAATTCTAATCCTTATTTCCCCTTGAACTCAGATTAAACAGTTGAGTTCAGATGCTTCTCTACCTAATTTATTGTCCATTGGGATTAAACTGTCCAACAGACTTTCATTCTCTAAATTCTACAACAGAAATTGAAAAACATTCAAGTTAGGATTGGACAGTCTAACTTGATGCTGGTCTATGGCATAAAAGACAAACTGCACATAGACATTTATTTTGCACAAAATTTAAAACAAAAGGGAAGGCTTGAGATCTGAAATTTGAAAACATCTCCTTCCTCCTTTCTACAGCTCTGTTTTGATCTTTGTTTTGAGTTATCTTTGCTTTTCTTCTGGTTAAGGTTTTAATCTGATTAGAACCAGATTTTACATCTTTTGACTCAGAATTTGAAACAGATTTGAGTCATTTTCTCTTTGAAACTTTAGGTTCAGATTTTGAGCATGTTCGAACCTTTAATTTCTATCCTAAACTATCTACTGATAAGCCAAGTTTAAACATTTTGGCAAATCGAATTCACTATCCTATCAGTAGAAAATTTAAAGCTAATTAGCCAAGATTAAAATTTTTGACTAACTAGAAGTGTGTTTTTCAGGAGTGGCATTTAAGCTTGCACACTTTCAGAATTTGTTTCTCTTTTTTGGTATGGGGCATATACATTTATTGTTTTTTTTTTCTTTTTTTTCTTTTTTTTCTTTTTTTTTACAGTCTGCCCTTTTTTCTTTCTTTCTTTGTTTTTGTATCTTTGATTTTTTCTAACTTTTGAATGCAATGGTAAGACTATGACATTTGCAATGACAAATAAAATTCTTTAAAACTTAAGATTCTTGGCAGAAGTAATGCTTGAGCATCCTACCATTGACAGGACCTCCATACAGATCTTCTCCATTCAATTCTTTCAAGAAAAATGCATTGTGACCCCTCTCAGCATGAATAATATAGGGCCCTTTCCACAAGTTCTCAAACTTGCCATGTTTTCCCTTCTCTTCTTTTCTTGAATCCCACTTAAGAACAACATTTCCAACTTGGAAATTTTTTTCCTTAGTCCTTTTATCAAATAGCTTCTTCATATTTTCTTGGACTAACTGTGTTCTTTCATAGACTTCCTCTCTGGTCTGTTGCAAATGGATTGTTTGGTTGATTCTTCTCTGCATATCATTCTCTTCAATCTGCACTTCTTGAAGGAGCTTCATGACTGGCACTCCCAATGAGGTGGGAAAGACTGCATCCATGCCATAGACGAGCTGATAGGGGGACATGTTTATTTATTTCTTTGTAGTTAGCCTATCAACCCATAAAGCATGAACCAGTTTACTCTGCCATGATTTCTGATTTTGTTCCAACAACTTTTTAATGATATTGATGAGGCTATTGTTGGAAGATTCAGCTAATCCATTTCCTTGGGGATAGTAAGCAGTGGAATGGCCCAAGGTTATGTTTTATTTGTAACAGAAATCAACCATCTTCTTAGATTTAAAAGCAGCAGCATTGTCTGTTATGATTTTTCTGGGACAACCAAATCTGGATAGGATATTTGTTTCAAGGAACTTGATAATGACAGAGTCATTAGCATTTCTGGAAGGTATAGCTTCTATCCATTTGGTAAAGAAGTCAGTGGCTGTGAGGATCCATTTATGTTGAGCTGATAAGGATGGGTGAATTTCCCCAATGAAGTCTAAACCCCATTGTTGAAAAGGTGCCTTAACTCTGATAGGATGTAAGGGTAAAGGAAGAATTTTTCTTTTGCCATCAAAGATTTGACACTTAAGGCAAGACATGACCAACTTTTGAGTGTCTAGGAAAAGGGTAGGCCAATAGTAACCAGATCTAAGAATTTTGTTTACTGTGGCCTTCCAGTAGAGGTGTCCTCCACATTCTCCATCGTGCAACTCATGCATGATTTTTCCTGTATCATCTTTGAGTAAACATTTAAGCAAAATTCCAATAGCATTTTTCCAATATAATACTCCATTTAATATGCAAAAACTCAAAGCCTTTTGTTTCAAGAATCTAGCTTTAGTTTTAGATAAAGAAGGAGGGGCATTTAGATATAAAAGAACATAAACAATGTTAGCATACCAAGGAGAATTTAGAAATGTTTCTTGAATAAAAGGAGCATCAGATACTTCTATTTCTTCCAACACATCTACCATATTCATGTCTAGTGCTTGGAAGTTACACTCAGCCATAAGTTTTGCTAATCCTTGCCCTTTAACTAGTTTGGTGGGTCTAATTTCTAAGTCATATTCAAGAATAGTTGCAATCCATTTTCCCCTTTTACCATCGGGGTCTTGACTTAGAATGTCGTTGACAACAGTATGTGGAACAAAAGCAATTATGTGAGAGTGTAAAATATAGACCCTAAAGTCTTTTAATGCTTTCACTAATGCTAAGGCTTGCTTCTCCATGATGTTATATTTGAGAGGAGCATCTCTCAAGGCCCTACTAAAGAAAGATATTGGTTGTTCTTGCCCCAAATCATTATTTTTAAGTAAAACTGCAGCTATTGTATGTTCAGATGCAAAGGAAAAGATATAGAAATCTTTGGTAAAATCTAGACTAATAAGGACTGGTGCTTGAGTAAGAGCTTGTTTGACCAGTTTGAATGATTGTTTAGCTGGTAAAGTCCATTTTACACCGACATCTTTCTTAAGCATGTTTGTAATGTTTTTTAATAGCTCAGCAAGATTAGGAATAAACCTTCTCAGGAAAATAATCTTTTCGATGAAAGATTGCAATTCTTTGAGGCTCCTTGGATGGCTGATCTGCAATATGCCATCTATCCTTGTAGGGTCTATTTTGATTCCCTCTTCCGAAATTATGTGGCCAAGAAGTTTACCTTCTTGGAGACCAAAGAGTGTTTTCTTTGGATTCAATGACAAGCCAAATTTCCTACACTTTTCAAAAACTTTTCTTAGGTGAATCAAATTTTCTTCATCAGTTTTTGAGAAAATAGTTATGTCATCAAGGTAAATGATTATGAAATAGCCAATGTCTTCGAAAAAGGCTATGTCCATGGCCCTTTGGAAGGTGGCCCCTGCATTCATTAATCCGAAAGGCATTTTTACATACATAAAGGTGCCCCAAGGTGTGGTAAAAGCAGTTTTGATTTGATCACTTGGGAGCACTAACACCTGGTTGTAACCTGAGAACCCATCTAAGAGGGAAATCCTTTTTGACCCAACTACCTTTTGAAGTATATGGTCCATTTTGGGTAAGGGGTAGTTGTCTTTTAAAGAGGCCCTATTTAAATTTCTGAAATCAATTCAGAGCCTGATCTCCCCGATCTTTTTCCTAACAGAAACTAAGTTTGATACCCATTCTGAAAACCTAACAGGTACTATAATGCCAGCATCATGCATTTTTTCAATTTCGGCTCTAACTAAAGGTAATAAAAGTGGGTTTATTCTCCTCAGTTTTTGTTTGAAGGGATTTTGATTTTCCTTCAAGGGAATCTTGTGTTGAATGATGCTAGTATCGTAAGATTTCATATCTGTGTATGCCTAGGCAAAAACATCTTTAAACTCTTTAAACAGATCAATGTATCGAGATTTTATGTGAGTTGGAAGAGTGCTGGATAATTTAATCATCTTGGGTTCCGTTAGGGAGCCTATGTTGTTTTCTTCTACGTTTGTTTCTACAGGCTCCATTTTTGGTTCTTTGGCTACATCATTAAAGTCGAAAAAGTGTTCCAAAGGTGAGAGACCTCTTGGAATTGAACTGTTTTTACATTCTAAAACTTCCACGTCTCTTTGGTCCATGTTGTTAATTGACTCTGCTTCGAACGTATTCTCATAATGACTTATATCAGCAGCGTGTGTTATTTCAGCTTCTGGGATTTCTTCAATATATGGACAGTTCTGATTATGGCTAGATTCTAATGTTGGTATGGTGAAATCGTTTTCTGACTTCAAGAAATCGTTTATGTGTTGGTCAGAATCAAACACTTTCCATTGATCTATGTTATTAGGTACAGCGGGCCTATGTTTTACTTTTACACTGAGCTGTTGATTTATTTCAGGTTTTTTGGCAATTGCTAGCATTGAAAGCGAGCTCATTTGCTAGATGATTCAATTCTCTTGGAATGAAAATAAGTTCATACTTCTCAAAGGTTTTTAATAGATCAAGGGCAGCGTTTCGATATTCCCTAAGTCTTGGATTTCTAGCTGAGTATTCTCCTTTGATTTGTTTTATGATAAGTTCAGAATCTCCCAAGATTGATATCCTCTGGGCTTCTATCTGTTTAAGCAGTTGTATGCCTAGGAGAAGTGCTTCATACTCAGCAATATTGTTAGTGCATGGGAAATCCAATTTGTATGAAAAAATATGTTTTGTATTTTGAATGGGGCAACACTTGCTCCTGCACTTATTTTATTACAAGATCCATCAAAATTTATTTTCCAAAGTATGCCATCTTTATTTTCATTTTCTTGTTGCTTTTGATCGTCAATGTTTTGAATTTGATCGAAGGGAAGATTGGATTGTTGTGGTGAACTGATTAGGTCTATGTTTTCTTTATCTTGTTGAGTAATGTCATCTTCGTTATATAAGATAAAGGAATCTAAACTTGATTGAATAGAATAGATTGGAGAGTTGTTTGGTTTGTCTATGTTGCTCACCATGTACTTCATGTGTGATTCCCTGTACAGTCTTCTGTTCTGGTTAAAAACAGGGATGGTGGCATAAGACATGTCCATTTGAAGGCTTCCCTGAAGTTTGGCTCCCCAAGATCTTGATAAGAGCATGCCATACTTAGGGGGAATGTCAGCTACAACTATATCCATAACCAGACTCTTAGCAGGGATCTGAGCTAGAGTAATACACAAATCTTTGATTAAACCTAAACATTTGACTCGGCTTGAGTCAAAAGAATACAAATCTTTATATGGTTTAGTAATCTCTAAGCCTAAGCTCTCCATTACCACCTTGGGCATCAGATTGTGTGAAGCTCCCGAATCTAACATGGCATTGTGTAAAATTTTCTCATGTATGTTCAAGCTAACATAGAAGGGAGGGACAGCCCCTTCTTAATATTTTCCTTCAACTTCTGGACCAAACAACAACTCAGGTTTGTCATCTATCAAGTTTAAAGTGTCTATATCACTTCCTAAGTTCAAAGCTTTCAAAACTTGGTTTTTGTACACCTCTTGGGTTACTAGTTCAGCTAGGGGGATGGTGATTTTTATTTTGGCAATCTCTCCCTCAAGGCTGAAAGGAATAATTGAATTGTTTGTATTTACATCTGTTTTTTCAATTGAATTCTTTTTAGCAACCTTGATTTGCTGAACCTTGTTTGGAATGGTAATTGGGAAAATTTTATTAGGACCACTAACTGAAGTGCTAGGGGTACTCTGTTCAACATTTGGCTGGACACCTTTGTCTTTGTTTGAATCCGGTTTTTTAGTCGAAATGTTGTTTTCTCTGCTGTCTTTTTGGGTGGGTTTTCTGCGTTTTTCTTGACAATAGTGCTAGTGTTCTTATATTTTGAATTATCTATGTTTCCCTTGCTCCTAAGATCATACTGTTTGTGTACCTCCATGATTTCATTTTCAAAACCTAATCTATAGTCATCAGAATCTTCATAGGCATTTGTATTTTGATCAGAAGAGAAAAAATCTTGTTCTTCCTTAGTGAGGAAAACATCATCCCCACTATCTGATTCAATCAAGTTTACATGGGATTCTTCCAACCTTTCCAACTCCCTATCTTCCTCATATTGATCTACATAGTTTTGTTGGAAGGGAGGTCTAATCAGTTGGTCATTTTCGCTCTGTTTGTCTTGATTGTTTTCTCTTCTATAATTCTGATTTCTATTTCGAGGAGCAGTTTGATTTTGATTGGCTTGTGCTCTCTTGATTATGCTCATCTCTTTCATCATTTATTCCATCATTTTCTCCATTTTTGAGTTGGAAGTAGAGGGTGTGGATTCCTCTCTAAAGGATACTCTCTTTTCAATTTTCATTCTTGCTCTTTTCTCTATTAAGTTGACTTCCACCGAAAGAGCTCCTCTTTGCATATCTTCAAGAGTTGCAAAATCCCTCTCTCTCAGCTGATAGGCCATCTCAGGGTCAAACCCTTCAGGAAACTTGTTTAAAGCCGAGCCTTGTGGAGGTTTTAGTTCTGGGGAAAGGGCATTATACACACTATTAAATCTAGTGCAATAAGCTTGCACACTTTCCCCAGGGTTTCTATGGAGATTTTTGAACTCAGAAAGGACTTGGAGAGGATTCTTCTTCACTTCCCATTTGTTTAAGAATGTTTGATGGAAGCCTTGGAGATCATTAATACTATGGGGGGCTAAACTTTTAAACCATTTTCTTACTTCTCCCCCCAAGCTCTAAGCAAATAACCTAAGCTTGACAGAATCATCATCAATTTCGTTTCTGTCAAAGTAGTCATTCATTTTATCTACATGTTGTGATGTAGTTGTAGCATTGTTAGCATCATATAATGGAATTTTGGACTGATAGTCCTGTCGAAGATTAACTAATGGTACAGGAAGGACTAGGGGAGCATACCATGCTGCCATGATAGGTGGTGGGGGTGGATTTACAAGGAGTGGATTAATGATAGGAACAGTGGGCTGAGGTGTAGTGGTTTGCACAGTGGATGAAGGGTGAGCAGAAGTGGATGGACCAGGGATAGATTGTTGAGCTGACCTTGGATGAGAGACACCTAAATTGAGAAGGAAATGTAAATCAAGTGGTGTGGTTTCTCTACTACCAGGTTTCTCACTTTGTTCTGGGGATGAAAGTGAGGACTCAGAATCTATCTGAATTATATCATCAAGTGACCTAGTTCTAAAAGGATTTCTTAAGTCGACTTGTGATTGGTGTAGGGCTGTGAGATTTTTAGGGACTGAATTAGATCTCAAGGGTGATCTAAAAAAAGTTGAAAATTTTATCTTGGAAGACTTCCTAATTGTACTTTCAGGGTTTTCAACTTCTTCCAGTGGGTTTGGGTCAGGGTAGGCTCTAGTATGAATCTTTCTAGGAGCCACTATGCTATGTTTTTTAGACCTAGTTGAAAAAAGAAAAGTTTTAACAAAATATGACAATGTTTAAGAGGCTAACTGATCTTTTTAGAAGAAGGAAAATTTTAATCTTAAAGCCTTCTAGTTGGGTTTGTATGATGCTGTTAAGATTTGGGGTCTTCCTAGTGGAGTTTTAAGGTTTATTTTTTAGGATGTGTGGAGCCGCCAGGTGGAACTTTTTAGCTTTTTTGGAGGTAAAGGTTTTATGGTCCACCACCAAGTTTATTATGAAGCCAAACTGAAATTTTTTGGGTTTTCTGAGTTATTTTGGTCTTATAGGTTAAGAGAGTGCTCTCAAGTCTGATTTAACACTTAGCTAGGGTGTCAAAACGTACAGAGTTTACTCTGATGGCTTGGTAACTGAAATCTTCAAGGTTTGACAAGGCTTTATGAGAATCCTAAGGGTTACTTAGTTTGTCACTGATTCAAAGGTCCTATCATGATTACCATTATGCTTGGTAGTGCTTGAACAAGGTTACTTCTGTTATGCTAGACAGTGAGTGTTTAATTTTTAAAAGGTTTTACTCAGGGTCCCACCGTGATCGCCATTATGTTGGTGTCCCGTGTTTTGATATTTTGGAAAATCAAAAGACAAGGCAACATCAGAACCAATCTTTAGAGTTACAGGATCTAGTCTTCCTATTCTCAGAGAGGGATCTCTCAAATTTTTGTTTGCAAAAGTTTATCTTGTGTGCTTAGAGTATTGATTTTAGACTAGTTATTAAGTGAAAGTTTTTGTTTGTTTGGTTGGATTGAATTGATACAGCAAAACATGAAAGATCTAGGAAAGATACACAGAATGGAGAAACATCTGGTTCATTGGGCAATGGGGTCAAAATTAGGTCATAACAAACTCATCAAAGGATATGGGATATCAAAGGGAAAATCTAAATTGGCCACAGGATCCTTTGGTTTTTGGAATGAGATGAACATTAATGTTTTGGAAAGAGAAAATGAATTCTCAACAAAGGGAACCTGAAAACATAACTTAAACAATAAAGAGATGTTTGATAGACAGGGCTAACCATAAATTCTACAAACATCCTTTAAGCAAATAATGACTTCAAGACAACTTTTAAAATGAAATCTAAGATCCGGGGAACACCCTATTTCCTCAAATATTTTATTCTAAAGGACTTAGAAAACATAAAATATTTACTGATAATTATAGTCATAGAAGAGGGAACACCTAAAAACATCTATGATCATAATTATAATGACCTTTAAGCCAAATTTTCAAGTGAGGACAAAGGGCAAGATCAAAACCGACCTCTTTGATTCACTATAAGCAAAGAACTTCAAAGGGAGACTTCAATAACAGTTTTTAAGTGGCAGCAGACAAGTAGGGAAAACCATAAATCATGCTGTAACCAACTTCTCGAACTATTAAGGAAATAAACAAGCATGAAGATTAAAGAGAAAGTTTAAAGACTCTAAAATACTTCAGCAGAAGAAAACATGAAACAGTGAAGGATGAACAGGTCTAAGGTGCTTCCAGGAGTCATTTCTTAGCCTAATACTTTCTATCCTACTGTAGTAAGAAATTATGGAACATAATGAAAACAGGGGAAAACATAAAACAGTTCAGAATACTTCACCAATAGCCAAGCTCATGGAGCCAATGATAGAGCATCAAGACATCCAAGACTCTAGTTTCTTCTTCAACTTCAACAGACCATGTATTTATTTTAGAGAGTTTCAGTATTACAACTTGTGATCAAACAACAACCAACCCCTCACTCATCTTCTGCAGAATTATATATAGAAGAATGAGGAGGTGAGATCTTGATAAAAGATCTCCAATTACAATTAATACAGACTGTAAAAAATGGCTTCTCTGCCTTTGGGGGCTCAATGAAGAAGCTTACAATAGGTGTCTTCTGTATTAAATGATTCACATAAAGATTTAAGCTCGGTGGGAGCTTAATTTGACCTTTGAGGCTCTGTGTCATGTTAGAGTAACTCTGTAGATATTTTGTCATTAATTTTGTTCGCAGATTTACCCTTTAGCTGCGTTGTGAGGAAGATATTTGATTTCATGCAATAACTTCGGCCTGCATTTCATTTCTTCGAGGCACAAGTGTCTTTTGTGGTAGCTGAGAAGAATTGATTCGGTTCAACTAAGACGGTGGAACTTTCTGTCGGATAAAACACTCTGATTTTTCCTTAAAATTGTGTTTAAATCCGAGGATTAGGCTTTTGATAAGCATATTAGATATAATCCCCACAAATCTGTCCTTTAATCCTTTGTTCTGGTGCATTCTGGTCTTCCATACTGATACTCTTGATTTGTGATTGACTTGCTGTGTCTTTCAAATGTGCAGGACTGAAACAGGAATCGAATGGCATCAATGCCTCATGAAACACCGATGAAACGTGCATTTAACACCTGTGAATGATTTCCTTTGACGAATTGAAGGCGGGAGGGTCGTCACCCTCAGCCTGTGAATTTTCTTCAGAATGGCAGAAAACCATTTAAACCCTGCAAAAATACAAAAAACTATTACAAAATCTTGCATATATAGGTTTACTGCTTCAAAGGACGTGTGGAGGGAGCGTGGCCGTTGGATGGCATCATCCACCAGTTGAGATTAATCGGGAGAGATTGTAGAATGAGCGGAAGAAGATTAAATCTGAGCCGTCGATCGCGCGGAGATCGACGGTCGAGAGCGGAGGTTGAAAGTCAAACGGAGGAAAATAGGGCGATGGGATGTGGACCGTCGATCTGCAGATCAGATCGACGGCGGAGATGTGGTTACCAGTGTGTTGTAGCCTAGTTAAATGTCGGGAAACTTCGACGAGCGATCACCGTTGGATGAGCGGGTTTAGATCGGACGGCACGCAACAATATCGCGCGGGGTCCACGTCCGAACTTTAATGCACGATGAACGATGGTTTTGAAATAGTGCGCGGAGCCACGTGTCAAAAGGTGAGTGGAATCGCTGTCGATTAGGGAAAAACCACCCTTCGCTCAAAGGCTCTACGATGAATACCGCGCGGTTTTGGGCAACGACACACGGCTAGCAGGGACCACCGGCAATGATTGATTCCGCACTGTCGATCTACAGGTTAGATCGACGGTGGAGGGTGTTTTGAAACTCAGACCGGCAGGAACTTTAGAAAATCATGAAAAACCCAAAGTTTTAAAATATCATAAGGTTTTAATATTTTCGGGGGTGGAATGTATATGAAATATGGTTAGGCGCCTGGCTGCGGGGTCTTTGGGCACGTGGGAAATTATATGACCGGAGGTTTAAAAAGGAAGGGGGCTATTCCCATATGGGCAACGCGATAAGCGCTAGAAAGACTGGCGCTTGGTTCTGGCACCAAGGTATATGGATGAAAAAGGTTTAAAGGCTTAGCCCGAGGGGGCTTAAGTCCATAATACATAAAATATACATTTTAATGGTTTTTCAAGGTTTTTCGAAGGAATTTGAGGATTCCGATAAGGCTAATAAGAAGTCTTAGAACTTTATCATGGGCTTTTATGATGTGGAAAGGGGAGAAACTTGAAAGGAGGTATTTCCATGGGATATGGGGGAAAGGAAATGAGGTTAGGCTTTTGAAGAGATGGAAAGGGAAAAAAGGAGCTTGCAGCAGTACTTTTCCTTGGAAATCAGCAGGATTTCAGAGTATTTAGGATGTAAACAGCAGTGTAGGTTTGGACAGAGGCATGAGGCCTTCAAAAGTCTTCAAGAGCCAACAATTTTTAGTAATAAAAATTGTTCTTTGAAGGCTTTTAATAGATTTAGCCACCCTTTGGTATAATCAAATTTTATAGGTGGCTAACACCTGCAACCCATTTTACAAAAAATTTAGTAGTTTTCCAAAACGTTCAGAATGTGATATCAGGAGCATATGCTATTGGTTTTGAGTGAAAAGAGTTGTGTTGGATTTGCATTGGATTTAGTGCAAAGAGATCTTCACTTTGGCAATGGTTTCAAGTCATTTCGAGCACTTTTAAATTTGAGCATTTTACTGATCCACCATATCACCAAGAAAACACACTATCCGGCTTTACTACAACCCATAGTACAGTTCAGGGGTTTCTAGGCCATGTGTTATATAAATTCGGATATCCACCCCATTCAGCTTCGAATCCATTTGGAATTCCATCTAAACCAAAACATGAGAACTCCACAACACCATGGATATTCGGAAATGGCAAGGCTAGGCTAAAAACACTGTCAAACCTATAAAAAACCCATGCCAAGAGAGAAAAGAAATACATGCAATACCATGCATGCCAGATCTAGCAAGGAAAACATACATGCAAATTGATACAAGCAAAGAATCTTGTTGTAGTTGCTTGATTCTTGCTCCTCCTTGCTTGCTTCCTCCTTTTTCTTGCTTTCTTTCCTTTCTTGGTCCAATGCCAAAATGCTCCAAGAAAATCTAAGTTTCCAAGAGTGAGAGAGAGAGAGTAAGAGAGAGAGAGAATAAAGAGAGAGCTCTAAAATTCACTGACAAAAGGTACCAACTGATCCTCATAAGCCTCTTTATAGATGAGGCCTCTATTTTCTTCATTTTCCATTATTTTCCTTCATTTTCCTCCTCACATGCAACAAGTGACCTTTCATCTCCATTTTCTCCTAATTTCCATTATTTTCATAAATAAATGTGCCAAAAATGCCATTTTTCCTTTCCAAAGCCTTTGCCTTTGCCTTTTCCAATTTCCTTAGCCATAATAAACCAAACGAACACCTGCTAGGATTTTTTTCCCAACATTCATCTTGGAATAAGTGTCCCATCAACCGTGGTTGTTATTTTTAACTTTATTACATAGTATTTTAACTAGGGATTTTACAAAACTCTCCCCCTTGGGGGACACCATCATTGGTGTTCAACCACACAAATACCTCTCAAAACTACTGAAAATAGAATTTACTTCCCTTGGAGCTTTATAACATAGCTCGATGTAGTATTGACAATGATCACCCTGTTGGAAACCAAACCAACATGAAAAATATAATGACATGACATCCATACTGCTCATGCCGGTATTTAAATCCACATAAATATGTACATATACCTTAACATCACATCAAAACATATATCAAAACATATAACAAACTTATACCAAACATATATTAACATCACACCAAAACTACTTTTCCTCAATCGGAAAGAAAGGAAGGATACATGGCGCACGTCTAATCCGCCATCTCCCATGTAGATTCATTAGGACCAAAGTGCTTACATTGCACTTTAGCTTTCTTTTTTGCTTGGTTCTAGAGAATGAGCCCATTTTTCTACAATATACACAGAGGCTCCGGTTGGAATTCTCCATCTAGTTCCACCTGCAATACATAGCAGTTAATCACATGATCAACATCTTTAACATAATTCTTAAGCAATGATATATGAAAAACATTATGGACTTTCATTGTGGAAGGTATTGCAAGTTGATAGGCCACCAGTCTGATCCTCTCGATGATCGTGAAGGTTCCAAAAAACTGTGGTGCAAGCTTAGAACATGATCTAATCCGCAAGGAGCTTGTAATATTCCTAATTATTCCTAGGCTAATTGGAATATTCATTTTTGTTTTCTTTCTTTGTTTAAAGAATAAATGTGTAAAGGAGGTTCATGATGTTGAAAATGGCAACAAGAAATAGTGAAGGAGGCCTCTTGAAACATCTTTCCTGATCCTAGTTGGAGATTGATCACCTAAACTAGGTGGGGACCACACATGTGATTTTTGTCGAAAAATATATTTTTAGACATATGGAGCATGGTCTGGGGATTGCAGTATGTTATTCTTGGATGATTGGTCAAGTTGGTAAAAATAGATGGACATCTATTTTTAGACATACAGGTCGAAGTCTATTTTTAGACTGCCTTCCTAAAAATAGGGAAGTCGAATATTATTAGCTCTTAATAATATTTGGACTATAAACATTATCTTATTCTCTTGAAGCACTTCAGTTTGATGCCTGGATGTGGCACATGCAGCTGACAGAAGGAAATACGCTTTTTCTAGGGTTTAAGTGAAGCTATTGCATGAAGACTTCAGTTAGAACTCATGTGACAGAGTTTGGTGGAGTTGATTGAGGAAGTTAGTGGAGTTGTATTCAGTTTAAATAATCTAAACATAGTTGAGATTTTTGTATCCAAGTTAACTAATAGATACAATTAGTGAGAGTGGTGTGAATTAATTATTAATTAATTCACTAATTATAAACTCATAAATCAACTAAAGAATACATCAGTTAACTTCAGTGCATGGACAGTTTCAGTGGAGACCAGTGCAAAAATAGGTGAAAGAGCAAGTTAACTATCGGTTGTGACTATACTATTGCTATTTGCAACACACAGATGGGTGGAGTAACCCATGAGGATTGCGCAGTTCAGGCTGGTGGTTTATCTACATAAAGAGGCCATCCCATAGCATTGAAACAAGCAATAGAGGCAAGGCAATTGGCGGGGAGTTTTGAACCAGTAACTTGTTCAAAACCAAGCTAGATTGTGAGTAACTATATGAGATAGTACTGAGTACTTGTGAGGAGTATTGTACTGAGTTGGTTACTTGATTTCTCCATTATAATATACACAATAGCTGCGGGGTTTTCAGCTATAAGCTTTCCCCATACATACTGTGTTAATGTGTATGATGATTTGATGTGTTATCGTTTGATTTTATTTCCGCATGTTTGATGATCTGAGTTGATCTGAGTGGAAGAGATTATGTGTTGCATATAAATTCGAATTGTATGTGATCAGGATAGTCTCGGTGGATAATTAATCATTATTTAGCAAATTTCTACATGGTATCAGAGCGAGATTGATCATTGGAGCAACTGCAAAGCATTGAAGCGGTTGAGTTTGAGGATAAACTCAAGAAACATAAATATGGAGAAAGCCGGAAATATACATGCATATTGTATATAATTTTCTACATGGAATGAGAGCGAGAATTTTTGGGTGCGCGAGTTTGTAGGGAATATATGAAAATTTTTGGTGAAATATTTTCAGAAAAAAATAGCATATTTGGATTCCTTGCGAAAAAATACCCAAATTGAAAAAAAACATCGGTCGAATCGGAGCTCAGATGAGGGAGATATCATCGATTTAAAATCAGCTCTTTTGTTAGAAAATTTTGCGACGGCGGGACAATTGCAATGTGTGCGAGCCAAGAATCTACATGCACTGAGGTACAAGATGCATGCAAAGCTTTGAGGTGCAAAGCAGAGGTTAGTGACTTGGTGGTTGAGAGGGATCCTCTCAACATGCATGCATGAAATACATGCAATTGATGCTTTAGAGGGAGCAAGTTTTGCATGCAGGTATTAAAGTAGATGGGATGTCTACGAAGCTTCCTACTGTTGGGAAGTGCATGAAAGACATGCAATTGATGCTTGAGAGGGAGAAAGTTTTGCATGCAGGCGATAATGAACCTCGGGATGTGGAGCAGCCACAAGAGGATCATGGAGTGGGAGAAACCACTCATGCAGAGAAATTTCGTGCCAGACGGGCAGAGGGAGTGCATGCAGCTATACCACCAGGTGTGAGGTGGGGCGACATGCATGAGTAATCCCAAGTGGAGATTTCTAGGCAGGATTCATGAGTTGGTGTGGATCTCATGAATTGAACCTGGCTCTGAGGAGCCCCACTCCGCCGCAGCCGTCGCAAGATCAGTTGGAGTGATGCAGGCAGATCAAAGTGACAGTGTCGGATACTGGAGCGCGGATCAGAGTTGACAGCAAGTGCAAGAGTGCATGGGTGCAAGAGTTCAACGGCGCAGTAGTTCCTGATGACATGTGCAGTTGGTACCAGCAGAAGTCGAAGACTTTGATGATAGATGCTAGATGCATCAAGACTGATTGAGTTGTTTGGAGCCTATTCAGTTTCGGAGGTTGCGGGAGAGCGGTGCATGGAGTTGCATGGCACTTGTGAAGGTTGCAGGGCGAATGCATGGAGTTGCATGTTTCATGCAAAGACAGTCCTTTCTTTTTGAGAGGGAGTGTTGAAAATGGAAACAAGAAACAGTGAAGGAGGTCTCCTGAAACATCTTTCCTGATCCTAGTTGGAGATTGATCACCTAAACTAGGTGGGGACCACACATGTGATTTTTGTCGAAAAAAGTCTATTTTAGACTATGTCTATTTTTAGACATATGGAGCATGGTCCAGGGGTTGCAGTATGTTATTCTTGGAGTATTGGTCATGTTGGTAAAAATAGATGGACCTCTATTTTTGGACCTATAGGTCGAAGTCTATTTTTAGAATGCCTATCCTAAAAATAGGGAAGTCGAATATTATTAGCTCTTAATAATATTTGGACTATAAACATTATCTTATTCTCTTGAAGCACTTCAGTTTGATGCCTGGATGTGGCACATGCAGCTGACAAAAGGAAATACGCTTTTCCTAGGGTTTAAGTGAAGCTATTGCATGAAGACTTCAGTTAGAACTCATGTGACAGAGTTTGGTGGAGTTGATTGATGAAGTTAGTGGAGTTGTATTCAGTTTAACTAATCTAAACATAGTTGAGCTTTTTGTATCCAAGTTAACTAATAGATACAATTAGTGAGAGTGGTGTGAATTAATTATTAATTAATTCACTAATTACAAACTCATAAATCAACTAAAGAATACATTAGTTAACTTCAGTGCATGGACAGTTTCAGTGGAGACCAGTGCAGAAATAGGTGAAAGAGCAGGTTAACTATCGGTTGTGACTATACTATTGCTATTTGCAACACACAGATGGGTGGAGTAACCCATGAGGATTGCGCAGTTCAGGCTGGTGTTTTATCTATATAAAGAGGCCATCCCATAGCATTGAAACAAGCAATAGAGGCAAGGCAATTGGCGGGGAGTTTTGAACCAGTACCTGTTCAAAACCAAGCTAGATTGTGAGTAACTGTATGAGATAGTACTAAGTACTTGTGAGGAGTATTGTACTGATTTGGTTACTTGATTTCTCCATTATAATATACACAATAGCTGCGGGGTTTTCAGCTATAAGCTTTCCCCATACATACTGTGTTAATGTGTATGATGATTTGATGTGTTATCGCTTGATTTTATTTCCGCATGTTTGATGATCTGAGTTGATCTAAGTGGAAGAGATTATGTGTTGCATATAAATTTGAATTGTATGTGATCAGGATAGTCTCGGTGGATAATTAATCATTATTCAGCAAATTTCTACACATGAAACTCCTAATAAAGAATAAATCAATGCCAAATATGAAAAAGGCTAAATCTTGGCTATGTAAGCAAGCACCCTTAGATGTGAAAGGGGTTGTATATTTTGACTGGGTCAACCTTGACCAAATCTACAGCGTTGTATTGGAGGATTGGCCATCAATGAGGCACAGTGTAGTTTTAGATGGAGATGGCTTGTGTGAAAGAGATGATTTCATTTAAGGTGATTTAGGGTTTATAAGCTCTTAATCTATATAAGGAATAGAATGGAAGCATGAAAAGGTTGTTGATGGTATTGTATTTTCTGAGTATATTATATGTTTAGACACATCTCATTCTCTTGTTGTTTAGCTGAGAATAGTGTTGTTTAGCACTAGGTGTTCTTGATTGGGAATCCCACCTCTTTCCTTGAGAGGCCTCTTGGAAGATTTTGCATTGTCTTGTCCACTATTTGGCTGATCGCCAAGCTTCTTCTTCCAACTACAAGACATATCCTATTGAGGGTTTGGTTGTCTTTGAAAGCTGCAGCAAGTGGAGGCTAGATCTACTCAGATCTAGACCATTCTAGTGCTCCTTTTCAATGGGAAGGCTTCTATCCCATTGGCCAGAGAGTATTAGATCATTGGAGCACCATTTTCATATCTTGTCATGTGGCCAATCATGTTCTAAACCCTCCAACGTATTATTTCTTCCAGAACTATGTTATTCCTATAGGTTCTATTGTAGGGTGTTTTGGCACATCAGTTGGAGAGTTGGTTTTCAAGTGTTGGGGATCTGCCCTTCACTTTGAAGATCCATTGAAGGAAGATCTATTTCTTGTCATATCAGATCTGATTTGAATACTATTTTATATTTCTAAATATATGAATATTTCTATAGATCTGCAGATCTTAAATCTTAGATCATTTGATATTGTTTTGTTTAGACTTTGCATCCTTTTTGTTGTTTAGCAAGGTTGTTGTGTTGTTTAGCACAAGGGTGTTCCTGATCGGGATTCCCTACCTCATCCTCATGGAAGGAGAGGTTCTTTGGGCTGCATTTCCTCATTCCAGCATTTTAGGCAAGCTACCTCCTTCAACTATAGCGCAGTTTCTGTTTAGAGTTGGATTGTGTTGCAGGGTGAAGCAAAGGAGGATCACTTAGAGCCATTTATGGGCTTGCTTTTCAGTGGAAAGGTAGCATATCCATTGGAGGATCAGCAAGGAGGGCTCCTGGGCATATTTCTACATCTTTGGCATCAGGCCAACCATCTACCATCCCTCACAACATAGTTACAAACCAAAACTGCGTTATTTTTAGAGGCAGTTGTTGGGAGGGTTCATTCAGCTCATCAGGAGGGTTTATTTCTAAATAGAGGGATCAAACTTCTATTGAGAAATACCATAGGAGGAGGACATTATCAGTTCATATCTATCATAGCCTCATTCCATTTTAGTTCCAGTTTGCAGTGGCATATTAACCCCAGGGTTATTTGTCACATTGTATATTTCTTGGTATTTCTAGAAATATTTTCCAGATTGGCTTGAAATCATGTATTAGAGACCACATCTTCTTTTCTGGGCATCTCTTTTGTATCTATCAGCCATATTTCATTTATATATGTTTACAGTAGTAGCTACACTGATATAGATAGTGTTTTCACTGCTTTCTGGCATTCTATATAGTAGCAGCAACTCATGTGTTGATTGTTCTGATCATTGGAGGCTTGTTCTTATTGCTTGAGTGGCTTGACCCTAAAGATATTTTTGTATATTGTTGTTGATATCTTAATAAAATGATGGCTTCATATTGATCCCTCTTATGTCATGTTCAGATTTGTTGTGTTTTACATTATTATGTCTTGTATTGCTGCTATTTCCATTTTCGAATATTACAGTGGGATCGGGGCATCATCTTGGCACAACCTGTGCTATATAATAAGCCAATATTTCTTTTGAAGAAAAGAAAAGATATAAGAAGTTTGATTATACTTATGACAAAGAAAACAAGGGTAAAACCCCTTTATCTGGAAGAATGAAAGAGGAGGAGTTCTTAATAACTCTCTTCCAAACTATGCATGAGCTTAAAAGAGAAATTAGGAGAATGAGGAGGGAAAGACATGAAGATCCCTCAAGAAGATTTGCACATGAACAAAGCCCCAGTTCTTCATATTATGTGTGTGAGCATTCAGCCACACAATCAGATCTACAACGTTGTAGCATGCCTACATTTTTATCAAGAGAAGAAGCAGAAGGAAAAACACCAAAGGAGGAGACTCTTGGTGACTATCTCCAAGAATATGAATCTCGGTCTAAAAGATTCAAGGAGAATATAAGCTTCCAAGGGTTCTATCAACTTAAAGAAGAGAGAAGACCCAAAAACTACAACAGGAGAAGAGGGTGCATGAAGCACACTTGGGGTAGATACTTTCTACCTACTTTTGATGGGCCATCCAAGAGTATAGCCAAGGCTTGGGTAAGGAAGCTAGACACATATTTCCAGCTGCATCAAATTTCAGAAGAGGAAGCCATTAGAGTAGCAGCGCTGCATCTTGAAGGTAAGGCTTATGCCTGGGGGTTAGTTGAATCTTCTTCATTGAGAAATGTAAATATATCTACTTATGCAAAGTTCACTAGGAGGTTAGTGAAAAGATTTGATTCAAGAAAATAAGAAACTTTCTTGGGAGATAAAACCAAACCCAATAAATCAAAACCTTTGCATGAGTTGGAAAGATCCATGAAACCAACTCCATTTAATAACATTGTTGAGAGGGTCAAATATCTGCAACATATTTTTCCAAGGGCAAAAGCCCCACTTCAGCAACAAATTTCTTCTCAACTAGAAGAAGACATGAGGATTCCTTTTTCAAGGGGAGATCAATAAAAAGGGTTTCTTAATGATGAGGTATTCTCCATTGACGAGGAGAAGGAGGAAGAGTTGGGAAGATCCTCCATCACTGTGACAGCAGGAGTAGATCTACTTTTATATGGAGATGAAGCAATTGTTTCCACTAGAGGGGCTCTTGTATCTTTGCAAGAAGTTCCAAAGGATCTTACATATGAAAAGCATGAGTAATATGTGTTTATGTTGATAGAAAATGAGACAAAACAAAGGAGGGATCACAACACTGGTATAGCAGGAGATGATCCACCCCCCACATGGAGGTGAGGATGGAGCAATTTCTCCCATCAGAAGCACTCTTGCATCCTTAAGAGTGATACCCAATTATCATGAAACTTCAACACAAGAAACAGAGATGGATTTGTGTAGTGGAAGCAGGGATATGATGATCCCATCTATTATGCACATGAGGAATATCCATGAGACATCACTATCTTGTGGTAAACCACCGGGAGACCACTTGATTCAGATTTGGTGAAAGATGTCTCACATCTTGATGCTCCATTCATAGATCCAAGAAGGAAGGGAGCATTAGAAGACCACAATACAACACTGAGAGTGTTGGGTGAGCTCAAGGAGGAGGGAAATATTTCCCCACCATCACCATTGTCCACTCTCTCATCTCATACTACGTTGAGAGAAGGTGCTACAAGATTAGAGAAGGACACCATCAGGGGGCAAGGAGGTCAGTCCTTGCATTAGGGGAATTTTGAGGTCTAAAATGGGTCTCCTGAGGAAATAATAAAACAATAGCTAAACCAATAAAATAATATTTATGAATTTTCAATTCACTTTTTGCACCACAATCCATCTAACCATAGTTAAATTCAATTCAAAAGATGTACCAAAATAAAATTAATAAAAAAATTGTATTTATGTGACTATAAATAAGAATGAGCTTTTCAAGAAAAAGTCATTATCATTGAACAACTAATGCATTTTTCCTTTGTACTTAAATAACTTAAAATAAAATATAAATATAAATTTATAAATTCTTAATTATATTATATGTTATTAATTAAAATATATATTATTTAAATTTTATAATAACATGTAATTAATATAATATATAAAAATAATATAATATAATATAATAAATGTATAGGGATATGCGTTGTTTCTTTCAAGAAATGTAAAATGACAATAATATACTTTTATTCAAAAAGTGTGAAATGACATTTATTATGAGTACTTTACTTTGACTTTAAAAGTACCTAGAGCACTACCATGGTTAATCATGAGTTTTTATCAACCATTGAGAATGTGACAAGTAAGTACCTTTAACTCAAACAATGCTACATCAACCATTAGGGATGATGTCATCCCCTAAAATGTGATTGGTTCTCATAAAGTGAATTTTGATTGTACATTTCCCTTAGGAGGCCCATTTTAGACCTCAAAATTCCCCTAATGGCTATGGAGATTCAGAAGATAATCTCACTTGGAGAGAAATCTTCCATACATTATAAAAAATGGTGGCCACACATGCATACTTTGGCAAGATCAAGGAGGTTTTGAATAGATGATAGCCTTCCATGGGAGACTAACTTCCAAGAACTTCCATCATCATTTGAGCATGTGCATATGTAAGAAGGGTAGCAAGGAAGGAATATCAACCTTCCATCATATACCTTTGGCATGAAAGATGTCAAGGAGGAGAAGAATGGAAGGAATGGCCTTCCAACATACACCTTTGGCATGAGAGATGTGAAGGAGAAGAGCAAAAACATGACAGACATTTCATTTGATACATTATCAGCGTTGTCACTGTTGGGGAGATTAGATCCATATTGGAAATCCCAACTGTTGGTGGATTATTCCAAGGATCTTCACACTTGCATGATACTTGATGACCAGCTGCATGAAGAGGGCTATTTAGTCCAAGAAGGATTCATCTATCATCATGGTAGGATCTTCTTATCTAGAGCCTCCAAGCTCAAGGAGAAGTTGCTACAAGGAGCCTATAAATAGTTATGTTTCAGCCACACATATTCCATGAAGCTCAACAACATCATCTTGAGGAGCTACTATAGGGAGGGCTTTGAAGGAGAAATTTATCAGCATTGTCAAAGATGCAGGCACCATGTACAAATGGAGCAGCAACATAACTCTATGGAAGAGTTAATTCAGCCTTCTCTTTCTCTTTTTGAGGAAGGGGATAGATATATGCACCACTCCATTTGTATGAGGAGATTTTTTGGTGAAGAGCATACTCATATAAATCATGTTCTATTTTCTGATTGTATGCATTCTTTTACTATGTATATGCAGGCCATGACTCCCAAGAGGAGTGTTGTACCTTATAAACTTCATGGCCAACTTTAGGCCAAAACTATTTCTTAATATGGCCTCTCCCTTGGTGGACAAAGGGATATTTTACATCATGATGGGTGCTTTCCTAAGGCACCAAATATATCTCACACTTTCAGCCATGGTGAGATTATATGGGTAGTAAGTAAGTGGTGGGGAAACCACTTACCACATCTAGATATGATGCAGGCAGGAGACGCACTGCGTTGGTTCCACATGTGGGACTATAACCCACCTCCATATGCACAAATTTCGGTTTGTATATATGTAGTTTTGATCCCCTACATTGATGATGTGCTTGTACTTTTTATGGGGATGTATGGAGGGAGGATGGGAGGTATTCATGTGCCTAATGGGATGGAGACTCTTTATGTGTCTTATGCTACATGTTTCAGGGAGAGCATTGGGCAAGCCATGTTTGTTTCATGTGAACTATTGTCTCCTTATGGGATGGGCTATTTGCATCTCATGAGAACTTTGGAGGAGTAATTCATGGAGGGATGGATTGGTGAACACTTAGCTTATGGAGGAAGCTTATCACATGTTGGTGTCACCAATGGAGGAGGAGATGAGTTGCAGCACTCACCTTATCAGTTGCTTGAGGACAAGCAACATTTGGGAGGGGAGGACTGTAATATTCCTAATTAGTCCTAGGCTAATTGGAATATTCATTTTTTTTCTTTCTTTGTTTAAAGAATAAATGTGTAAAGGAGGTTCATGAAACTCCTAATAAAGAATAAATCAATTCCAAATATGAAAAAGGATAAATCTTGGCTATGTAAGCAAGCACCCTTAGATGTGAAAGGGGCTGGATATTTTGACTGGGTAAATCTTGACCAAATCTATAGCATTGTCAAATCTATAGCATTTTCTTGGAGGAGTGGCCATCAATGAGGCACAACACAGTTTTAGATGGAGATGGCTTGTGTGAAAGAGATGATTTTATTGAAGATGGTTTAGGGTTTACAAGCTCTTAATCTATATAAGGAAGAGGATGGTAGCTTGAAAAGGTTGTTGATGGTATTTTATTTTCTAAGTATATTGTCTGTTTAGACATATCTCATTCTCTTATTGTTTAGCTAAGAATAGTGATGTTTAGCACTGAGTATTCCTGATCGGGAATCCCACCTCTTTCCTTGAGAGGCCTCTTGGAAGAGTTTGCATTGTCTTGTCCACTATCTAGCTGAAGGCCAAGCTTCTTCTTCCAACTACAACATAGATCCTGTTGAGGGTTTGGTTGTCTTTGAAAGATGCAGCAAGTGGAGGCTAGATCTACTCAGATCTAGACCATTCTAGTGCTCCTTTTCAGTGGGGAAGGCTTCTTTCCCATTGGCAAGAGAGTATTGGATCATTGGAACACCATTTTCAGATCCTGGCATGTGGCCAATCATGTTCTAAACCCTACAGCACAGTATTGCTTCCAGAACTGTGTTATTCCTATAGGTGCTATTGTAGGGTGTTTTGGCACATCAATTGGAGAGCTGGTTTTCAAGTGTTGGGGATCTTACCTTCACTTTGAAGATCCATTGAAGGAAGATCTATTTCTTGTCATATCAGATCTGATCTAAATACTATTGTATATTTCTG
Source organism: Pinus albicaulis (assembly GCA_034641835.2). NCBI lineage: Eukaryota > Viridiplantae > Streptophyta > Pinopsida > Pinales > Pinaceae > Pinus > Pinus albicaulis. The sequence goes on along the minus strand of CM076583.1, from coordinate 155,373,595 downwards.
AATATTTGAATATTTCTACAAATCTGCAGATATTAGATCTTAGATCATTTGATATTGGTCTGTTTAGACTTTGCATCCTTTTTGTTGTTTAGTAGGGTTGTTGTGCTGTTTAGCACAAGGGTGTTCCTAATCGGGAATCCCTACCTCATCCTCAGGGAAGGAGAGGTTATTTGGGCTTCATTTCCTCATTCCTACATTCTGGCCAAGCTACCTCCTTTAGTTACGATGCATTTTTTGTTTAGAGATGGGTTGTGTTGCAGGGTGCAGCAAAGGAGGATCACTTAGAGCCATTTCTGGGCTTGCTTTTCAGTGGAGAGGTAGCCTATCCATTGGAGTATCAGCAAGGAGGGCTCTTGGGCATATTTCTACATCTTTAGCATCAGTCCAACCATCCACCATCCCTCACAACGCAATTACAAACCAAAACTACGTTATTTTTAGAGGCAGTTGCTGGGAGGGTTCATTCAACTCATCGGGAGGGTTTATTTTTTAATAGAGGGATCAACCTTCTATTGAGAAATACCATTGGAGGAGGAAATTATAATTTCAGATCTATCATAGCCTCATTCCATTTCAGTTCCAGTTTGTAGTGGCATATTAACCCCAGGGTTATTTTTCACATTGTATATTTCTTGGTATTTCTAGCAATCTTTTCCGGGTTGGCTAGAAATCATGTATTAGAGCCCACATATTATTTTCTGGGCATCTCTTTTGGATCTATCAGCCATATTTCATTTATGTATTTTTACAGTAGCAGCTACACTTATATAGACTGCGATGTCACTACTTTCCGACATTCTATACAGTAGCATCAACTCATGTGTTGATTGTTCTGATCATTGGAGGCTTGTTCTTATTGCTTGAGTGGCTTAACCCTCAAGATATTTTTGTATATTGTTGCTGATATCTTAATAAAATGATGGCTGCATATCAATCCCTCTTATGTCATGTTTATATTTGTTGTGTTTTACATTATTATATCTTCTATTGTTTCTATTTCCATTTTGGAATATTACAGAGCTCTTCTTGGGCTTGATGCGAAAGTACACCTAATCCCCAACCTAAAACTCCTTGAACAACCTGTTCTTGTCTACATAACTCTTCTACCTATCTTGTTTTGCTTTCAAGTTCTTCTTGATCACCTGCATTTCATGTTCCATCTCTAGTCCAATCAGTACCATGTTAACTAGATCACTCCAACTGATATGAGTGTTGCAACTCCACCCATACATAGCCTCAAATGGACTCATCTTCAATGACTCCTGATACATGTTGTTGTAGGCGAACTCTACCAGTATACTCTTCCCACTTGCATTGTTGATGCATCACATACATTCTCAACATATCCTCCAATATTTTGTTCACCCTCTCATTTTGTCCATTTGCTTGTAGATGATAAATTGTGTTGAAGGAAAACTCAGTTCCCAAAATTGAAAAAAACTCCTTCAAAAACTTGGAAGTAAACTTTGCATCCCTGTTAGACACAATCTTCTATAGAACACCATGCAATATAACTATGTCTTTCATAAATACCTGTGCTACATCACTAGCTAAATATGTATTCTTCACTGGAATGAAGTGTATAGCCTTTGTCAACCTGTCCACAAAAACCATGATGGAATCATGTTTTCTAGTTTTCTTATGCAAACCTGGGATGAAATCCATGGAAATGACCTCTGATTTCCACTCTAGAATTGAAATCGATTGTAACACTCCACCTGAAGGTTTACACTTTTCCTTAACCATCTAACGATCCAAACATCTAGCTACAAACTCTGCCACATACTTATTTAGATTTGGCCAATAATAGAACCTCTTTACTCCAGTCAATGTCTTCTGGTATCCTGGGTGACCTGAATACAGTTTTGCATGAAACTCACTCAATATCACCTTCTTGAGCTCACTGTTATCTAGCACATATATCATATCTCTAAACTTGACCAAGCCATCTGATGTGAGACGATAGTCCAAATATTGTACACATGTACCTGTACCACTACATGTACATGCACCTATACCTATACTAGCACTCGTACATATACCTGTACCTATACCAACACCTGTTAAGAGAATATGCAACCATGTTCTCCTTTCCCTTGATGTACCTGATCTCGAAGTCAAACTCATTGATCATGCCCAACCATCTAGCCTACCTAGCGTTCAAATTTGACTGGTCAAACAAGTACCTCACTACTAATGTGGTCACTCATCACTACAAACCTCTTGCAAAGAAGATAATGCCTCCACATCTTTAGTTCATGAATGACCATTGCTATCTCAAGATCACGTGTTGGGTAGTTATGCTCATGCTCATTCAGTTTTTGTGACTCATAGCATACCACCTGTCCATCCTACATAAGGACCCCACCAAGTCCTCTCTTTCAAGAATTTGTACACACTACAAACTCCTTATCCGAATCTGCAATCTTTAACACTAGAGCATGTCAACAACTTCTTAAGCTTCTCAAAATTTTCCTCACACTCCTTTGTCCAATAAAACTTCTTACCTTTCCTCTACAATGATGTAATAGGATAAGAAATCTATGAGAAGTTCCTGATGAACCTCCGATAATACCCTGTCAATCCCATGAAGGATCTCACCTCATCTACATCCTTAGGAGCTACCCACTCCATGATCGCCCTTATCTTTTCTAGATCTACTGCATTTACCTCCTTGGAGACAACATGTCCCAAGTAATGTACCTCAGTCTAGAAGAAACTTCATTTTTTGAGCTTAACATACAACTGATGTTCTCTCAACAATATCAACACTGTTTCCAAATGCTCATCATGCTATTCCACATTTTTAGAATATACAATATGTCATCAATGAACAGAAAAACAAAATTATCCATATAAGGATGTAACACATTGTTCATCAAACACATAAATGTAGTTGGGGCATTAGTCAAACCAAATCTAACTACAAAAAACCCATAATGCTCGTACCTGGTTCTGAATGCGGTCTTGTAGATGTCCTGCTCTTTGATGCTCACCTGACGATATCCTAATCTCAAGTCGATCTTAGAGAACATTGTTATTCCCTTCAACTGAACAAACAAAGCATCGATCCTTGGTAATGGGTACTTGTTCTTGATGGTCACTTTGTCCAGCTTCTTGTAGTCAATGCACAATCTAATAGTACCATCCTTCTTATTCACGAACAACACTGATGTGCCCCATGGTGATATACTCGGTCTAATCTACCCCTTGTCAAGCATCTCTTTCAGTTGCAACTTTAATTCTACCAACTCAGGTGTTCTCATCCTATAAACTTCCTTTGATGTTGGAGTTTCCTCTGGCACCAACTCAATAAATAATTCTACTTCCCTGTGAGGTGGAAAATCTGAAATATATGCAGGAAAAACATCCTGAAACTGATGTAAAACTGGATACATATTCAACACATATGCATCCTCAACTTCCTAACCTTTGTCACTAAAAATATGTACTACAAAAAATACACACCCTTTCATGTGATTTCACTTTGCCTGCATAGTTGTCACCATCCTCACTGATGTGGCCTTCTTATTTCCTTGTAAGACTCTTGGTTCCCCATTGTCATCCAAGCACTCAATGGCTTTGTCATATCAATCTACCTTGGTCCTGTGAAGATATAACCAATACATACCCAATAGCATAATGTATGATCCCAATGGCAATATGTTCAAGTGTGTTGTTGTAGGCATACCATTTAGCTCAATTGCACAAACTCTTACCCAATGGTGTACTCTTTTCTTTGTACCTATGGCCAACTGCACTAACCAATTTTTTGCATGAATTTCCTTACTCAAACTACACTTATCCACCAAGTCAAGACTAACATAGCTATAATTAGATCCAGGGTCAATCAAAATAGAAATAACTTGATCATGAAGCTTATCATCTATCTCAATGATAGAAGGTTGGTTATTTTCTTGCTTGTTATCCACAACTACATAAATACGAGGAATGCTCTACCCAACATCCCCAAAAGTCTATGCCTTATGTGCACTATATATATGAGGCCTACTACCCTGATTTTTTGGACAATCTCTCTTAAGATACTCCTCATCAAATGTCCAATACTCTAATTGTCCAGTACCATTACCACTATGTTGTTGTTTTGATCTATGCTTTTTTTGTTTCCTATGTTACTGTTGTGTCCTATTTTGCTTATGTGATCTATGCCCCTGTCCAACTGCATTAAAATTCTTTTGTGGTGCCACATTTTCTTTCTCTTCTGCATTGTAAGGCCTTGCTCTTTTCGGTTGGCATTTACCTTTACCTTTGTCCTTCCCTTTCCATCCTTGCTGAGATTAATTCTTACACTTTGATTGTTCATAACAATCATTCAGATTCCCAATGACTTCCTCAAGCGTATGAGGCTCATCATACACAATCTTATATTTTAATGCTAATGGAAAACCACTGACAAATCATTGAACTTTAACCTTCTCATCCTCAATATATGGTACATACTTCAATAGCTCCAAGGACTTTTTCGTGTACTCTTCATTTGTCATTGATCCCATCTTTAGCTCATAAAATTCTTTAGCCTTGTTGTTGTAGTACCTCTTTGACAAGTACTTCTTCATGAAAATCCTTTTGAACTTATGCCAACTCAAGTCCTTTGTCCTGATATTTATGACCTGCTTCACATCTTCCCACCAAATTTCTACTTTACCTTTCAAACTAAAGATAGAAATATTGGCCTTCATGTTATCTATGTACTCATGCAACTCAAATAATTTTTTCATCCCAAGTATCCAATCCTTTGCATATTTTGGCTTCTTCAAGTCCCCATCAAAATTAGGTGGCTTTTCTTTCTTAAACTCATCTGAAAAGTATCCCTTGTAACTCCTCATGTAAGGATGATATTGTTTATGATCATGATGCCTATCTAAACCGAAACTAGAATGGTACCTGTATTCATCACCCCTCCTATCCGAAGTGTCCAACAACATAACATCTCTCACTGCATCATCTCTATATGACATGTGTCTTCCAGGAGACCTAGTGCCATATACCCCATTAGTTATGTCCTCCTGTCCATAACTGATATGTACTGGCCCTTGTTTCTGCAAATCTGACAAGCTCTGAAGAAGTATTGCATTCACCTCTTCTTGTAGAAATTATACAATATGCATGTATATCTTGGATTCACCTGATATAACAATATGATAAAGTTAAATACTGAATCGCTTCTACAAATCTTTGTGAAATTAAAAACACAATCGCCAATTACATAAGCATGAAGAAAGAAAAATCACACACAACATAGATAATTTCCCAATGAAAGCTTACAACTAAAAACCCCACTGTCTTCTTTTGTATATTATATCATGGATCATGAAACATTTACATACAAAAATCTTCTCACTAGAGCCCTCAGTACATCAGCTAATTGTCTCACACTTTCATACAAAAATTGGAAAATCCCTTGCTCAATTTATTGTCTCCAGACAGCCTGCCTCCACTGCACAATCCCTGATGGTAAATAACCTTGAATAATAGATGCATTGCCTACCTTGACTGCGTAAATATCATGGGCTCATCCAATATGTTTGTTCTTGCATGTGTGCAAGCGGAGAATGTCACAACTGATAGTTATCTTCCCTTTCACCTAGAACTCAACTGGATCTCCACTGGATCTGGCATGCATGCAGTTAATAATAGTAAAAACATAAGTTGCATGTGAGATCACTACATGTGAATTAATTAATATTTAAGTCACTTGATCTCTCACTAGTGTATCTGCAGTTACAACTAGCACAACTGACTTTAACTCACTTAATTGAGTTAAACTGATTTACAACTTGCACAAATCATGCACCACTGCACTTCCAACTCTGTTACAACTAGAATCATTCGATTACAACTCAAGTCACTCTGCATGTCCCACCAACCAACCTCCTAACTCAAAATTTCACTTAGATAACTGATTTTCCACTTCAATTAACTATTTTCAAGTTCTCATTGAGAATAGATTATAGTTTAATGTCCATCTAAAATAAGGGATAATAAAAATAGACATGCATCTAAAAATATACATACACCTAAAAACATCCTGTGGGTCCCACCCTAGTGTAGGTGCTTAATTTTCACTAAGATAAAGAATTTTTCTTGTTGAATCTCAACACTCCCTATCAAGAAGAAATGGATTATCCTTCACCCTGATCCTATCTCTATGGTATTCGAATTTTCTCCTGGTGAGTGCCTTTGTCAGAATATCTGCATCTTGATCTTCCATGGGAATGTACTAAAGCAACATAATTCTCCTCTGCACACAATCTCTGAGATGATGGTACCAGATATCTATATGCTTGGATCTATCAGGAAAAAAAGGATTAATCAAGAGTTTAATGCAACTCTGATTATCACAATGAATCATTGTCAGATCCATATGAGAACCAAACAAACCAACCAAGATATTTCTCATCCAAATAGCCTCACATGCAGCTTGACTTGCTGACATGTATTCCACTTACGCTGAACTGAGTGCCACGGATCTCTGCTTCCTGCTGCACCAAGAAACAACTATAGATCCAATGCTAAATATCCCCCCTGGTGTGCTCTTTCTGTCTGTTGGACTTCTAGCCCAATCTGCATCTGTGAAGCCATGAAACTTCACTCCATCCGTTTGTCTGTACCATAAACCATACCCTGATGTGCCCCTCAGGTATCTCAGGACATGCTTCCCCACCTTCCAAAATAGCTTGGTAGGCTTAACCATAGCTTGACTCAACTGGTTAACCACATAGAAAATGTCTTGTCTCGTGTTCACTAGATACATTAGCAAACCCACTAACTTTCGATAGACAATAACACCCACTACCTCTCCAGAAGTAGCATCCTCTTTCCTCCAGTTTCCGGGAAGAGAAGTATCCATGGGTTTGCAGCCCTCCATGTTAAACTTACCCAGTATCTCCTTTTCATACTTGCCTTGAGACACAAAAATTTCACCATCTCACTGCCATATTTCCAATCCAAGGACATAATGAAGGAGGCCCATATCCTTTATTTTGAACTCCCTTGCAATATCCTCCTTGCATGAGTGTATCAAATGCTCATCACCAGTCAATATTAAATCATCAACATAAATAAAAATGATTAAAATCTTATCCTCCACCACAATTTCGTACAGGTTTGCATCTGCTTCACTTTTGGTGAAGCCCAGTCTGGTAAAATAGTTGTATATCCGAGTGTACGAAGAACGAGGTGCTTGCTTCAGCCCATACAGTGATCTTTTGAGTCGCACACATGCGACTCACTGTTGAAGATCTCGAAACTTTCAAGCTGTTCTATGTACACCTCTTCCTCAATGATCCCATTGAGAAACGCAGTTTTCACATCCATCTGATGAATGCACCATCCCATCTGCATTGAGAGTGCAAGGATGGTCCTTATGGAAGAGTACCTTGCGACAGGTGCAAAGGTCTCATTATAATCTATCCCCTCAATCTATGAGAAGCCTCGGGCCACAAATCTAGCCTTGTATTTCTCCACACTCCCATCAGCAGCTTACTTTACCTTGTAGACCAATCTCGAACCTACCATTAATTTATCAACCAGTCTTGGAAAAATTTACCAAGCACTGTTTTTGAAATGGAATCATACTCCTCCACCATTTCATCAACCCAAGTAGGTTGTTGCAATGCTTCTTGAAAGAAATATGGTTCAGTCACAATACATTTTCTCATGAGAGCCATGTATCTAGTAAATAGGTCAGGAGATTGTCTCTGTCTGCGTTGTAAAGTAGGGGCTCCTACATTTTGTGCAACATCAAGTCTCAACCTATTAGCTTATGTGGTGCGCCTTCTGCCATTTCTGATGGATGGCTCTGCTTAAGTGGCTTCCTCCACTCCATGAACCTCCTCCTGTCACTGATCCACATCTAGAGACTCAACTTTGGGAACCAACAGTTCCTCCTCTACATGCAAGTCCAACTCCCTCTCAAGAGAAAACCGCATGGCTTTCCCCTCATCAAATTTTATATCTCGTCGCACAACAGTCATTCTGTTGTTTGGAAAATACACATGATAATTATGGGGTTTTTCTGTGTACCCCACAAATATCTCAACTTCAACAGTCGGCTCCAGCTTCTTCTTGGCGTCCTTGGTCACATGCACATAAATAGATGAGCCAAAAAGTGTGAAACATCTGGTTTCTTACCAGTGAAAGCTTCTTTAGGTGTACTCATGCCAAGTACTCTATGAGGACAATGGTTCAGCACATAAACCGTAGTGATGCATGCTTTCACCCACAAATGCATTGGTAGGCCCTAATCATGCAACATCGCTCATGTTACATCTACGATCGTTATGTTCTTCCTCTCCGCGACCCCATTCTAATATGGGTTATGAGGCGCTATGAGTTCTCTTCAAATTCCTTCTTTTCTACAGAAGTTCTTGAATTTTTTAGAGATGTATTCTCCACCATTAAGGCTCCTAAGATCCTTCACTTTCTTCCCCGACTATTTCTCCACCAATGCCTTAAACTCACAGAACTTATAGAATGTTTTATCTTTCTTCTACATGAATAATATCCAGCATTTATGAGAAAAGTCATCAACAAAGATTACATAGTACTTATGTTTTGTTGTTGAAGCAACCGATAATGGTCCACACACGTTTGTGTGAACTCTCTCAAGGATCCCTGAAGCACAGTTCTCCTTCTCATGAAATGTGGACTTTACATACTTCTCCATGGTGCAACCCTTGCACTAATCTAACTAAGCAAGTGTTCCCATTGGAATTCCAGTAGATATTTGATGCATGACTTTCAAGGCTCCATGATGAAGATGGCCCAATCGCCTGTGCCATAATTCTCCCTCATCCCGGCTCACCACTTTCTCTACCTTGCCCATCATGGTAGCACAACCATCTATCTCCAGCTTGTAGAGATTCATAACTCGAATCCCTATCCTCTTGGCTTGACACGTTGTTTTATGTCACAAGAAATATTTTCCTTCACTAAAAACAACATCATAGCCTTTGTCCTCCAACATTGTGACTGAGACCAAATTTTTCTTCAAACCTGGAACATGAATCACATATTTTAATTGAAATGATTTACTTGAATCCCTATAAAAGGTAATGGTGCCAATCCCGGTAGCACTGTACCATCCCTCGTCACCCATCTCACTATGCATCAAGAGATATTTCTCCTCCAAGTCACTCAAAATTTCCTTATCTCTCATCATGTGAAAGGAAGCGCCATTATCCAAATACCACACTAATCCCAATGCACTTTAAACCATGCATGAAATCAAGGAGAAGTAAAGCTCAAATTGTAAGGCCAGGGCCTCACCAGCTACAGATCCAGTAGCCTTATTGTTCTTCTTCTTTTGTGGACAGTTAGTAGCAAAATGCCCATGTTCATGACAATGAAAACACTTCACCTTGGACATGTCCTGCTTCTTGCCTTTAGACTCGGATTTAGAATAGAATTTATTTCCCTTCCCCTTCTTCTCCTTGGTATCCAAGGCACAATCCTCTTCATGATCATGCTTTAATGAAGAGCCATCTTTGGTGTTCCACCTGAACTCCTCCTGCACCAGATTCGACCACAGTTGTTCCCAATTCGGTAATTTTTCTCGTTCGTTGACAGAGTCTTCATAACTGTGCCAAATCTTAGGAAGTCCTAGGAGAACCAAGATCACCAACTCATCATCAGCGATTGTTATTCTCACACTCCCCAGTTCATCCCGAAATTGGACAAACTTTGTGAGATACTTTGGAATGGTATCGCCCTTTTCCATATTGATCTTCCTGAGTTTATCTTTGAGCGCCAATTTCCTATGGTCATTGCTACTTTCGAATAGATATTTCAAAGCCTTCCACATAGCATATGGTGTGGATTTCCCATGGAGACTTAAGACAATGTGGTCTCATACTCCCTCCAACATGATCATCTTTTCCTTTGCCACTTTCTTTTGCCATGCATTAAGATTGGCAGCATCTACAGCATTTGGCTTAGGAACATCTTTTTCAATGAATTCCTTCAAGCCATTGTCTTCGAGTACCACCTCCATCCGGTCCTTCCAAGAAATGTAGTTTGAGCTACCCTCGAGTGCATACTCTAACCTCAAGCCTTTGAAATCCATTTCGATCTTGAATTAGTTGTAGCACCAAGAAATTCTTTATGCAAATTCAAATTCTATGCAACAACAAACTCAGCTCCTGCTTCAATTCTACAATTTCCTCTGCTCTGATACCATGTAGAAATTATACAATATGAAATTATATCTTGGATTCACCTGATATAACAATATGCTAAAGTTAAATACTAAATCACTTCTACAAATATTTATGGAATTAAAAACACAATCACCAATTACATAAGCATGAAGAAAGATCAATCGCACACAACACAGATAATTTCTCGGGGAAAGCTTACAGATAAAAACCCCACTATATTATATTCTATATTATATATCATGGATCATGAAACAATTACATACAAAACTCTTCTCACAAGATCCCTCAGTACATCGGCTAATTGTCTCACATTGTCATACAAAAATTGGCAAATCCCTTGCTTAGTTTATCGTCTTCGGATAGCCTACCTGCACTGCGCAATCCCTGACGGTAAAGAACCCTGAATAATAGATTCCTTGCATGCCTTCACTACGTAAATATCATGGGCTCATCCAATGTGTTTGTGCTTGCATGTGTGTAAGCGGATAATGTCACAACTGATAGTTATCTTCCCTTTCACCTAGAACTCAACTGGGTCTCCCTGGATCTGACATGCATGCAGTTAATAATAGTAAAAACATAAGTTTCATGTGAGATCACTACATGTGAATTAATTAATATTTAATTCACTTGATCTCTCACTAGTGTATATGCAGTTACAACTAGCACAACTAACTTTAACTCACTTAACTGAGTTAAAATGATTTACAACTTGCACAACTCATGCACCACTGCACTTCCAACTCTGTTACAACTAGAATCACTCAGTTACAACTCAACTCACTATCCATGTCACAACAACTAACCTCTTAACTAGAAATTCACTTTGCTAACTGATTTTCCACTTCAATTAACTATTTTCAAGTTCTCATTGAGAATAGATTATAGTTTAATGTCCATCTAAATTAAGGGATAATAAAAATAGACATACACCTAAAAATAGCCTGTGGGGCCCACCCTAGTGTAGGTGCTTAATTTTCATTAGCATCAATATTTTTTCTTGTTGAATATCAACACTTCTTGCTTCTCTTATGCTTGTTTGATCCTATCATTGTCCCCCTTACAACTCCTTATTTCTTTCTTTAGGCTTCTCAATGTGTCTGCCAAATTAGAATAATGCCCACCATGTTGCTCATATGACTCATAGGGCGACTCCTTGTAGTCTACTATATTTATATCCATCTCTGATCTCTTTTCCTTCCTATCATAATATGTCAGCCAAACCAAATCATAATAAACCAACGTACCTTAGTGTAATTTGGGGAGGATACTTCATGAAATATCAACCAACCAGCGTAATACATGTATATACAAAATCATAACAACATATAAACTCATAGCACATGGTATATCAACGTTTAAACATCATTCTAGTTGGAGCCCAGTAATCAATGCATAACCATACCAAATACACACCATGACCTAATTCATGACAACCTCAACCATACAAATGAAAAATTGACCACACACAATCACAAGCACGGAAAATACACCATCATAAGCAACATGTAACCAAGCATGCACCTCCAATGCATGTTCAACATATAGCATCTTGCAAGTAAGCATACACGGAAAATACACAAGCATGACCAATATGTGACCTATCATAAACAATCAATGCATATACAACATTTAGCAACATGTAAGAAAGTGTGCATGCACAATACATAAGCATGAACAACACATAATCAGTCATATACTCATTACAACGCGTTAGCAACACCATCAATCCTTCCATGGTGACACCACTGCCACCATGGCTAACACAACATGGATGCAATACACACATACACCATACGCATGAGAAACACATATGCAACCAATAGAAAAACATAACCAACACACCGCCCAACTAGTCCAAGAGTTGAACCATGCTCTGATACCACACTATAACACCCCCTTCCCACATCTACCCAAGCAACTGGCCAACTGGGGTAAATTTGTGACGAGACTCTACTATGGTGAGATTCAACCTCCTAGGTGACCTTAAGGAAGTGGAATTGATAGAAAATCTTCACACGGACTTTGTACATCAACAATAACAACCCTATGAGCTAACCCAACCATTCAGGAAACCTGCCCCTGGGTCTCACTGACCTAATTTGCTTCTGTTCCTTTGGATGCATGCACAGGTTTGTAAGCCTATGTTTATGGGTCTCTAGACGCATGCATAAGCCCAAAATCCAGCATCCAGGGACTAAATTCCTCAATGTTGTGCCAGTGTCCCCGGGATTTGAGCCACTTTTTTAGGCCCATAATCCAATGCTCTACCCAGAACTTCAAGACAAGTTTAGAGATGAATTATAATGTCAAAAAAATGATGTATTTAAAAAAAAAACATCCAAAAGGACTAAATTGGACCCCTACTAGCCATGACATACATTTTGTCAAACATGTCACTGAACATGAAAGCTACTGGTATAAACAATAGAACTGAGCATATGGGTCTCATACTTATTTGAGAATCGCTAGGAAGAATTACTCCCCTACATCACAAGCTACAATACAATATTTTTTACCATAGATACATTGTGCACTCTTTTACAAGTAAAAACTTAGGTATAGCCATACATCATCATTGTTAAAATACATGCTTATAAACAACATAATAACAACAAAATTACAGTGGATACAATGGAAATAGAATCCACATGATAACTAGTGCAATTATACATTAAATACCAAAGGAATGAGATTATCATTAATGAATGTAAAAACCAACCAGAGATGGGACTTCCTGTTCCACCCAACCATATATCGGTTGAGTCAAATCTCTCTTCATCCAATCACCCCCGTAACATATTCCAACCATGAATGTGGGACTTAAACAAAAAGAACCAACCAGGGCATCCTGAGGCTAAACCACCTCACCCTCATCAATAGAAATCAGTATTTACCATGATTCTCACCCGATCACTAGGCCAACACAATAAACATTTCATAATCGGCTTTACCATGATCTACACCCAATCACTAGGCCAACACAAGCATGGATATCACCGGATTCTCTCTGCCTACACCATGATCAATTTTCTTGTCTCCTAGTCTCTCAGGATTTACCACAACCCACAGTCTAAATCAACAATCACTAGGTCCTAAAATTAGACATAATATCTAGCCTTTAGCATATATAACAAACCCGAGATTCCTAGGCATGATGGAGAGAAAACCACCTCTCGGGCTTTACCGCAATCCAAACCTGGATCACTAGGCCCTAAATAGAGGCAACCACCTCTAGGCTTTACCATATATCCCGCCATTCACCTGTCGAGGATTCCTTGGCCCACTGAGGCAACACACTATCTAGCTTTACCACAACCGACGATTTAGTTCAGGGGTTACTAGGCCATGTTTTATACCAATTAGGAGATCCACCCCACTCTGCTTCGAATCCATCTGGAAATCTAGCTAAACCAAAACATGATAACTCCACAACACCATGTCTATTCGGAAATGGTAAGGCTAGGCTTAAAACACTATCACACTTGGAAAAAATCTATGCCAAGACAGAAAAGAACCACATGAAATACCATGCATGTCAGATCTAGCAAGGAAATCATACATGAAAATCGATACCTGCCAAGAATCTTGATGTAGGTGCTTGATTCATGCTCCTCCTTCCCTGCTTCCTCCTTCTTCCTTCTTTCTTGCCTTTCTTGTTCCAATCCCAAAATGCTCCTAGAAACTCTAAGTTTCCAAGAGTGAGTGAGAGAGAGAGAGAGAGTGAGTGAGAGAGAGAATAATGAGAGAGCTCAAAAAATGCACTAGAAAAATGTACCAATTGTTCTTCAGAAGCCTTTTTATAGATGAAGCCTCTATTTTCTTCATTTTCCATTATTTTCCTTCATTTTTCTCCTCACATGCAATATGTGACCTTGCATCTCCCTTTTCTCCTATTTTTCATTATTTTCATAAATAAATGTGCCAGAAATGTCATTTTTCCTTTGCCTTTGCCAATTTCCTTAGCCATAATAAACCAAAAGAACACCCACTAGGATGTTTTGCACAACATTCAGCTTGGAATAAGTGTCACATCAACCGTGGTTATTGTTTTTAACTTTATTACATGGAAATTTCATCAGGTTTGTTACAGGTTATGACTTTGAAATCATCTACAAAAAATGGAAGCAAAATGTTGTTACAGATGCACTCTTAAGGAAGGATGACGATGTGGAAGCATTTCTTTGTTCCATTTCTATTATCCAACCTGATTGGATAACTGAAGCAAGGGATGAATGGAAAAATGACGAAGAGGTGTAAACGCACATTCGAAATTGGTTGCAAGATCCCAATACATATGATACATTTTAGCTGGAAAAATGATTCATGATGGTACATAGATCACTTATATCTTTGTAACAATTCCAAACTTAAGAAAAATATTCTTTTGGAATTGCACACCTCCCCCTTAGGAGGGCACTCTGGATTTTTAAAAACTTACCACAGGCTCAAGAAGGAATTTTTTTTGGGATGGCCTTAAATCTAATATTCAAAATTTTGCAGCAGAATGTTTTTTAACCAACAAAATAAAGTTGAGACAATTAAAACCTCGGGTCTATTACAACCTTTAGCCATCCCAAGTCAACGTTTGGAGGAGGTCTCAATGGATTTTATCACAGGATTATCCAAGTCTAAAGGAAAGAGTGTCATCATGGTGGTAGTTGATAGACTTACCAAGTATGCACACTTTTGTGCATTATATCATCCTTTTAAATCTAGTACAATTGCTAAGTAGTGGACGATCACATCGATCATCAACAAAAATTTATCTAACTCTTAAAGGATAGCCTCACTCTAGCGTAGAATGGAATGAAACAATAGGAAGATAAGCATCACAGTGAAAGAAGTTTTGATGTAGGTGACTAGGTATTTTTACGAATACAACCATACAAACAAATGTCCCTCAAGCAAGCTAAGAAGGATAATAAATTATCACCAAAGTAATATGGTCCTTACAAGGTGTTGTAAAATATCGGTACTATGGCATACAAATTGGAGCTACGTGCATCTTCCTGAGTACACCTAGTTTTCCATGTTTCATGCTTAAAGAAGGTTAGCGGTGACAAGCTCTCAATTCAAACAGTGTTTTCAAAACTTGATGAAGAAGGAAAAAACATATTTGAGCCTGAAGAATACATGGAAACAAGATCTCGTTAACTACGGAATCAATTAATTTCAAAGTATCCCATTAAGTGGAAGAACTTACTTGTTTAATATTCCACATGGGAGGATGATAATTTTATACAAAAGCATTCGAAACTACTCAAGCATTGAGGACAACATTTTTTTGAAGGAAAGGGGCATGTTAGGCCCCTATAATACTAGTGTATACCCCTTATTTTTATTGTTAGTGTAGCCCTTATTGTTATTGTTGTTCCCATGTATCCCCCATGTTTTTATTGTTGTGCCCCATATAAGCCCACTATTGTTATTGTTGTGCCCTTACATTATTATTGTTATGTAGGCTCTAATTATATTGTGACCCCTTAGTCTCCTATATATATAAAAAAGGTATTATCATTTGAATAATCCAATAATTTTTAATTTATGTAATGTAAAGGAGCTTCACCCTCGAAGAGGCTAATTTTTAAGTTGTTGATATATATTTTCTTCTATTTTTTGAGATGGTTGCATAACAGGTTGTCATGGAAATAGCAAGGGATGGGTCCACTTCCTTTATAACTAGAGTAGGAGCCACAACAAGAGGTCCAATGGGTTATTCAATGCATGTCAATCCTCTTCCATCCAAATCTAAAGAGGGAGTTAAATCATTTTCCTTAGATTTATGAGCCCCTTTAACAATACTTTGCATAAAGGAGTCATTAGATTCCACTCCCCTTAAGGATTTACGAACCCACTTATTTTTCTACTTTCCATCTAGAAATTCAACCCCGAGTTTACATACGAGTGGAAGTTCCCACATTTGTAAGGTATTCCCTCATATTCTATGGCTTTCTTATGGACTTTAGACCCATCTTGAAGTGTGATGGAGTCAGAAATTCCAAAGGCGAGATTGAGCCCTCCTAACATAGTCATCATTTCTTTATATCTCGAGCTCTTGAATGATGTGTCTGCCTCATAAGAAAACCCCTAAATATTCCCAATATCCCTAAATACCTCTTCTGACCAGTATTGAAGTGGAAAAGCAGGAATCCAAACACAAACGGGTACCACTCAAAGCCACTTCAATCTAGTATCAAATTCAACCATCCATTTCTTTAGATATAGGGCTTGTGAGCCCCACTGCCATCACCTTTGCATTAGTTTATCTACATCCTCCAGAGATTTCATGATCCAACCCATCCATCCTTTTGCAAGGATCAAGCAGCAAGTGCCATAACTAATTATAGGTGAGAAATGTTTTGAGGTCTAGTTCCTCATGATTTCCATATCCATCATCTTGATCGTAAAACAACCTGCCACTACAATTTCCTCCATTTTTTAAATATCATTGAGTTTGATATCTTCCCTTGGGATGAGGTTGGGCTTGTCAGCCTTTCTTTTCATGCATTTTCTTACTCACTTCTGGAGCATCCTTCGCTACTATCTAGAGGGGATATGACTAGTTGTTTGAGGTTAAACCGCCACTAAGAATTTCAAGGATTATAAACTTCCTAAGGAAACTGAAAATGGAGGGCGCAATAAGATTATTATGCACTCATCTCACAAAGCAGAAGAAAAGATAGATCAACAACTTAAAAATTGTCCTCTTAGAGGGGGAAACCTCATTTACATTACATAAATGAACAATTCTTGGATGATACAAATGATAAGATCTCTTTGGTATAGTATAGGAGTCTAAGGGGTCACATTGTAATCAAAGCCTACATAATAATAATAATGTAAGGGCGCAAAAATAACAATAGTGGGCTTCTATGGGGCACAAAAATAACAACATGGGGGATACATGGGCACAACAATAATAATAGAGGGCTACACTAACAATAACAATAAGGGGGATACACTATTATTAAAGGGACATAAATTCCCCTCTCCTTCAAAAAAGTCTTTCCATAAACGCTTGAGTAACTTTGGATGCTTCTATATAAAATTTCCATTCTCCCATGTGGAATATTCAATGGGAAATTTCTTCCACTTAATGAGATACAATGAAATTAATCGATTATGTAGTTTGTGGGTTCTTGTTTTCGTGACTTATTTAGGCTCAAATATGATTTTTCCTTCCTCTTCAAGTTCTAAAAACATTATTTGAATTGGGAGGTTATCACCGGTAAGCTTCTTTAAGCATGAAACATGGAAAACTAGGTGCACTCGAGAAGATGTAGGAAGCTTCAATTTGTATGTCATAGTACCAATATTTTTCAACACCTTGTAAGGACGATAGTACTTGGGTGATAATCTTTTATCCTTCTTAGCTTGCTTGAGGGAAATTTTTTTGCATGGTTGTAGCCGTAAAAATACCGAGTCGCCTACATCAAAACATTTTTTACTCTGATGTTGATTTTCCTATTGTTTCATTCGATTTTGCGTCAGAGTGAGGTTATCCTTTAATAGTTGGAGAAATTTTTGTTGATGCATGATGTGATCTTCCACAGCACCTTAGAATTTTCTCTTAAATATGATATGATGGATGGTGGATGATATCCATAAAGTACCATAAATGGGGTCATTTTTGCTACAGTGTGGAAGGAAGTGTTATACCACCATTAAGCTAGAGGTAACCACTTGACCCATTGTATTTTTTTATCAGATACAAAGCAACGAAGATATCCTTCCAAATATTCTTTCACTATCTCAGTTTTCACGTCAGATTCAGGATTATAAGATGAGCTATGAGCTAATTGAGTACCAAGAAAATAACATAATTTCGTCCAAAAAATTCCAGTGAAAATAGGATTTCTATTGCTTACAATAATATTCGTGTCTCCATGTATCTTTTGAATTATTTCCCTAAATTCAGTAGCAACTGTATTAGGTTTAAAATGATGAGATAATGCACAAAAGTGTGCATACTTGGTAATTCTATCAACTACCACCATGATGACACTCTTTCCTTCAAACTTGGATAAACCTGTGATAAAATCCATTAATACCCCCTCCCAACGTTGACTTGTAATGGATAAAGGTTGTAACAGACTTGGGGTCTTAATTTTCTCAACTTTATTTTGTTTGCAAACCAAACAATATGCCACAAAATTTTGAATATCAGATTTGAGGTCATCCTAAAAAAATTCCTTCTTGACCTTGTGGTAGTATTTTAACAATCCAGGGAGCCCTCCTAAAGGGGTGGTGTGCAATTCCAAAAGAACATTTTGGTTGAGTTTGGAATTCTTACAAAGATATAAGCAATCTTTGTACCATAATGAATCATTTTTCTAACTAAATGTATTAGATGTACTGGGATCTTGCTGCAACTTTTGAATGAGTTTCCATACCTCTTCGTCATTCTTCCATTCATCTCTTGCTTCATTTATCCAATCATGTTGGATAATATAGATGGCACAAATAAATCCTTCCACATCCTCATCCTTTCTTGAGAGTGCATTTGCAACAACATTTTGCTTCCCTTTTTTGTATATGATTTCAAAGTCATAAACCAACATCTTTGTAACCCATTTTTGTTGCTCTTCTGAAGATAATATTTGTTCCAAAAATATTGAATACTATCATGATTTTTTTTTACCTTGAAGTGTCTTTCCATTAGGTAAGGTCACCAATGCTTTAGTGCATGTAGTATTGCCAACATTTCCTTCTCATAAATAGGTTTTTCTAAATAATTTCTCGTGATTGGACGACTTTCAAAAGCAATGGGTCTTCCTTCTTGAATTAAAACAACACCAATACTATTTATTGGGGCATCGGATTCCACAATAAATGTTTTTATGAAGTCTGGTGTAGCTAAGACAGATTCTTGGCACATTTCCTCTTTAAGATGTTTAGAGGTCGTAGTTTCTTTTGGAGTCCAATAAAATGCATACTTCTTTAGTGATGTTGTTAAAGGTGTTGTTATTCTCCCATAATTATTAACAAAATTTCAATAATACCCTGTCAACCCGAGAAATCCTTGAATATGCTTTATAGTTGTGGGGAGTTTCCATTCCTCGATGGATTTAAATTTGTTAGGGTCTACCTTAACAACCTCATGAGATACAATATGACCAAAATATTCCACCTCGTGTACTCCAAATAGACATTTGGAGGTTTTTGCATATAATTGTTTCTCCTCCAATAGTTTGAGAACCTTGTCAACACGTTGAACATGACCCTTCCAAGACTTTATGTAGATTAGTATATCATCAAAAAATAATAACACAAATTTTTTAAGGAAGGGTTTCAAAATGGAATTCGTCAAACCTTGAAATGTGGAAGGTGCATTAGTAAGGCAAAAATGTATGACCAAAAATTCATAATGACCCTCATGAGTTATGAATGTTTTTTTTTTTTTTGTAAATATAGTAGGGCCTTAGTATTTTCTATTTATATTTGCAAAGCAGGTTACAAAATTATAAATTCAGTCTGTGGCCTCAACCTGCCCGTAGGAAACCAGGTCTGTTGGCCATTTGAGTGCATGAAAAGCAAACCAAAATTGAAATAATTTCATCCATCTATAACCTTCATGAGTTATCTATTCTAGTGCATACTTATCTACATACTAATAATATAAAATAAGTTCATTCAAAACTGCAAATTTCATAAAAAAACATTATAAAAGGAACCACTAGCCATCTGAAGAAGAGACTGGAGCTAATTCTTTCATTGTAGACACTGGTATATCCACTTTTTGTAGCTGCTGGAGCTGCTTTTCCATACGGCCTACTCGATCATCAAGTCTGCTAATGCGGTCAGTTTCCTGATACTGGGTGATCTTAATATGTTGCAGTTGGTTCTGCATATCCTGTAGCATGTCCAGAAGGCGGAGTTCTATCTTTGGTGAGTCTTTCTGAGCCTGGCCAGGGGGAAAACTCTGTATAGCCTTTGCAAGAAGGCACTTAACTATCTAGTACGTATGGATAGTCTGCTGGAATAACATGAGACGGCCTCGGGTGTTGCCAGGGTCGGTTATAAAGTCCAAGATTTCAGCGTCGGCTTCATTGTCTTCAGGATCTGTCTGAATGTCTCGTTCCCAGCCACGAATTTCCTGGCGGACTGTAGATGAATTTCCCATGACATAATTTGCAACTAGGTTCTCTAGAATATCTAAATTGGATTTTCGACCTCGCTTCTTTGGGATTGGCTCATGCTGAACCTGTTGTTTCCCTTTTGCAGGTCGATAATTGGACCAACACTTCCCCATAGTGAACAAAAGCCTAAATATCAACATAGACAGGCAGCAAAACACGATAAGGGAGTAAACAACATCAGAGAACCACCCGGTTTTCACCCCATAAGCATCGATGGTGCTTCTACGCAAAAAGCAGAGAACTACTAACCATAGGAACCGAATAGTACAGCAGTACGTGAGGGCGGTTTGACTACCCAAGGCACAAAAGACCGAGGACCCTGTTTCCCAAATCCAAAAACAAAACCTCTGAGCGAAGTTAACCTGGAGGGACTGTAGCAGAACTAACCGCACATGGGTAATTGTTGTAAGGCTCGCGGAATGAGAATTTACAGGGGAGACAGCAGGGCCCATAGCAGGAGCGGGACTCATTTGGGACTTCACCCTAATAAAACCCAAACACAGAAGATTCAGGAAATATTGAAAGCATAAACGCCTCAGATTGTCCCGTTGGGCATGAAAATTGCATCCACTACATTGACCAACCCAATAACTACCACTGTAGGTAACCATGCCTACTGCCCGACGCCAAGAGCTCCTTACCCTGCCCGAAAAATGCCACCGCGCCA
The DNA here is from genome assembly GCA_034641835.2 of Pinus albicaulis. Taxonomy (NCBI): domain Eukaryota; kingdom Viridiplantae; phylum Streptophyta; class Pinopsida; order Pinales; family Pinaceae; genus Pinus; species Pinus albicaulis. The sequence goes on along the minus strand of CM076583.1, from coordinate 155,352,605 downwards.
CCTGCAAGGTGCCAGACGAGATTGACCTGACTCTGGTCCTAGAGCTAACAGGATTTAAAACACAGAGATTAGGTTTGGCTAACGAGTTGTAGGGGTCACGGAAGCATGGTTTAACTGGCTTCAAATTAGGAGGAACGGAACTAAAAACCATTAAGAAAAACAAATCCGCTATATTATACACCAAGCAACCTGAAACCATAGTGACAGCAACCGTGAGAGCAAGAAGAAAACTATATACATACCCCCACCAGGTCGAGTAGCTAACAGAGTGAACAATGCACCGCTTCCTCCGCTGCTACCTCCAAACGCTTGCATGCAAGGAGCGATGCGTAAATGAATGAAGGGGGGGAGGCAACCGACTTACCATATCAAAAACATTTTGTTGACAGTCTGAAAGCACAGGCTATCCTTCCTACAAAATCATTAAAGAGCGGGCTTTCACATATTTCCGTGAGTTATGAATGTTGTTTTCAAAGTGTCTTCGGTATTCAATCTAATTTGATGTTATCTTGAACGAAGATCCAACTTGGTGAAGTAAATTACTTGTTTCCAATGTCATAAGTTAGACCAAAATTGGATTCTTCAAGGTAATGTTATCCCCAATCTCCCATGATGACTTGATTATGGACTGGTTTAGTAGATAAAGTTGTAAGGAATTCCATGTGTCATTGTTTCAACCTTCGGACCTGAAAATGATACACGAAAAATCAAAGTTCGTACACTTTCAGTCACTTTTTATGAAATTCAAAAATGATACTTGTATAGGAAGTTATGATGATTTTCCCAAGGTCATATGTTTGAGACTAAATTCTGGAGCATGCAAAAACCCTAACTTATTCAGACCATATCTCAGAAAATTTAGCAAACCAAGATCTAAACTTTTTACAGGACGTTCACCAAGATTTTTGCTCCACGTGGTCGCAATTTCAGCTTTTGAACCTTCGTAGAAAAAACGTTATAGCGAAAATTCCAAGATCTCATGTTTGCAATAGCGAAAACCTAGAATCCAATGCGCTGATACCAAATGGTATTCAATCATACCACAAAGCAGAAGAAAAAATATATCAACAACTTAAAAATTATCCTCTTTAAGGGGGAAACCTCTTTTACATTACCTAAATGAACAATTCTTATATGATACAAATGATAAGGCCTCCTTGGTATATATAGGAGTCTAAGGGGTCATAATATAATCAAAGCCTACATAACAATAATAATGTAAGGGTGAAACAATAACAATAGTGGGATTCTATGGGACGCAACAATAACAATAGGGGGCTACACTAACAATAAAAATAAGGGGGATATACTAATATTATAGGGACCTAACAATGACAATTATCATTTATTGGCACAAAATAAGGGAGGGTTTTTGGGTCCTCTACCACAATCTATGCAACAAGAGGGGGTTTTGGGGAATGTGGGATAATTGAAATTGCATCCAAGGAATTACTAGCAGAAAGCAGTGAGATCGTGAAACATGAAATGTGAGGGGGGCCTTGAGAGGTAAAGGAGTTGTAATGAGATCAACCCATGTGGAATAACTAGAAGAGGTTTGTAGAAATACCATTGCATCCTTTTCAATTGAAAAGAGTTGAGTATCGTATGTATTACATTTATCTTTCATAGCCGACACCCAATGTGTCGGATTTGTCAGTGGTGAGGTCACACCTAGATAGGACCAACTTGGGAGGCCTTCATATGGGTCCTCAAAGTAGTCCAACAATTCCTCCTCCGTGGATGCAGTCACGCCACCATCTAGATGTGGCCCACAAGGAAGAATGAACCTTCCGAGTGTAGGCCCCAAGGTTGCAAACAGAGTCTAAACCCTAGCCATCAGATATCGAAACTCATTTTTTCACTTTTTCAAAATATATATATATATAACCAAAAAAAAATCTTAAAACCAATGAATAATATATTTAAGATTTAATTTTTTCAATTCTATTTTTAATAAATTATTTTAATTATAAATAATTATTATATTAAACTTTTTTTTAAATATAAAAATAAAAATAAAAACTTCACCATTAAGTTTGCATTCTCTTCTTTCACTAACTTCGTAACTTTATATATTCTTAAAAATCAAACTCTTTCACAACAAATCATTTAAAACCAACCTAGCTCCATCTTAACTCCAAATCTACCAAGCGCAGAGAGAGATCAACTCTCTTTTCACTCTAAGATGAAAATATCTTAAGATGAAAACCTATTTTAGAGTGAAAATATATTTGATCCCTTTGTGTTTGGTAGATCTAGAGTTAAGATGGATTTAGGTTGGTTTAATTTCCCCCTTTAAATAGGCTATATTCCACATGAATACCATGGGCAAATACCATGAAGCTATTTTTATTTTAACGTCATTTTTTATTATTTTTTTATCTTATTTTGACCAAGTAAAAATGTTTTCAAGTTATAAATTTATTTTTATTTTTATGTAATTGACTGAATCAAAATGTTTACAAGACATGACATTACAACATCTCTTCCATACTAGGTTGGAGAGCACCTCTCAGTGCAATAATTAAATTAGGGGAATTTTGAGGTCTAAAATGGGCCTCCTATGAAAATTGTACAACCAAAATAAACTTTATAAGAACCAATAGGACTCAAGATAATGATGTCAACCATGGGAGATGATTCAACATTTTTGGAGTAAAAAAATAAAAAGATTAAAATATAATAAAATAATAAAACTACTTTTTTCAACTCGTATTTTCAACTTATCTCCCTAAAGTTTTACTCAAATTTCAAGTGGGAGTACTCAGTAGATGCTAAATTTAATTCTTCATCCAAATAGTACCCATGTTGCATGCTTTCTATAGACCCTTTACACGGAAAATGAGAAACACATGAAAAAATATGATTGCAATCACGTTTTTCATGTATTTCTCATTTTTCGTGTAGCAGGGTCCATCAAAAGTATGGAACACGAGTACTCCTTGGATGAAGAATCAAATTTTGCATCCAATGAGTGTTGTTGCTTAAATTTGAGCAAACCCATAGGGATATAAGTTGAAAATTCGAGTTGAAAAAAATAGTTTTTCCTTTTTTCCCTCTAAAATTTGATAATGTAATCTAATATTATTTTACTATTTCCACTATTATTTTATAATTTCCTTAGGAAGCCCATTTTAGACCTCAAAATTCCCCTAATGATGATAGAAGGTGTGTTCGTAATTTTGCTATTACTTTCTAGTGAAATTGTTGTGATTTCAATCGTAATTTCTTCTAAGCAAGATGATGTGGTAAAATCAATTTAACAGGTGTAATGACCAAGTGCCGTCAAAATTAATAAAATAAAATAGCTTTCAAATCTTGCTTTTTTCTTTCCTTTTTATTTAAATCAATATTTTATATTACCAAAAACTCACATATACATGGTTGTAGTGTTTATCCAACAAAGAATTTCTCTATGTATCATGTGTGCTACCAAGGTTCTAAAAGACCAATATTTTCCTACAAACACCTTGGTCCCAAAACTAGGCTATACAACTATATCTGGATTACAAAAGCCCTTTTTACTGGGTTGTCCAAACCATACTTAACAAAAAAATAAATCGTTGACACACAAGAAAATCATTTAGACTCAAAAGATGAGATGGGAGTTTGGGCTCTGGCACTCAATCCTGGAGGTTCAACTGTGTTAGAGTCACAATGTGAGCGTACCTTCACATAAGCAAGCCTTGCATCCAACCTGTCTAGGGTGAATTGTTGGTTCCTCAATATTCTTTTAATGTCTCCCAAGGAGGCAAAGACATTGTACCTATCAACATTTTTATACTTCAAAACTGATCCGAATTTAGATAGGAATGCAACATAATACAGATATAATCATAAAAACAAATATGCAGCAGAAATAACACTCCATTTCATGAAAATCAAAGAACTGAAATATGCTTACAAACAGAATGGAAATAAATTAGCTCGGGCGATGGTAGCTTATCTTTGAGAAGAGATGTGGAGGCTACATGCCTCTAAAATGTGTTACAATGAGGCTCAAAGGCCTATTTATTATTGAGAAACATTGGAAAACCCTAAACATCCAAAAACCTAACCCTAGGAGATGAATCACCAAAAATGTGGGCCCCATTAGGGTAAATTGGTACATCAACTTCCCGGGGTCGTAACTTTGGCATGAAATCATTGTTTGGTGCGCATGATACCTCATTAGAAAGATCTATCTGAGGACTACAAATTTTGACCATCATTTAGGACCTAAAAATGGTTCTGAAAGTTCAGGCCCTGAAAAACTACCAAAAATAATAAACAGTGCTAGAATTAAGGAAATTGAAAAACTGATAGAAAAAATGGCGGAGGTCCAAGTGGAATAAGTGGGTGGCCACCAATATCCACCTGGATCAATCCTCCCCCTTAGGAATAAATAGTCCCCATTGCATTGATTTCTTGCATGAGATGGGGAAAATTCTGCTGAACTTGGTCCTTGGTGAGCCACTTGCCTTGGTGCAGGCATTGCCCAGCTTCGACAAATCGATGCAGTTGGATCTTGATCTGCATGTCCATGATCCAATCATTTATGGCATGTTCCATGCAATCTGGGTTCAAATATGTTAGAGTGAATTGTTCCTCAATGTCGGATGTTTCCAATAATGGTGGAAAGTATGATCGAAGGCAGTCCACACTGAACACTGGGTGCAGGCCAAGTAATGGTGGAATGTTGAGCTCAAAATAATTGTTACCTACAGCCTTGGTGATGGTGTACGACCCATATCGGAGCAGGAAAAGATTGTGTTGTAGCCCAGCAAGGCGCTTCTTCTGCAAATGTAGCCAAACTTTGTCGCCCACCTGGAACTTGTATGCCACCCGATGATGATCATGTAATTTCTTGTACTTAGCATTGCCTTTGTCCAATATGTCATGGACCTACTGTTACATCAATTTTTTTCATCTAACATGTTACTATTAGTTAGAATAAAGTACACCATGTAAGACCAATTTTACCATAGTAAAATTGCTTTCACTATGATAAATAACTTAATAACCCATAATTTATTAAGTTGTTTATGGTCTAAACAGGAAACCCCATGAGGAATAACTGAATAAATCCTTATTTGTTTGATTTTCCTCAAGGGATAATTAATTAAATCATTGTTTAATTAATATTCTTGTTCATATTCAACCCAAAACACGAAAATTAATTAGACAAATCATTATTTATCTTATTATTTTCTAGAAATAATTATTTAAAACATTATTTAATAATATTCCTTGTTAAATTTGACTAAATAATTTATAAATAATTGAATAAATCATTTTTTATTTAATTATTACCTAACCACATTCTTAAATAATAAATGAATCATTTATTTATTTATTATTTCTAAATAAAGGGATTTGACCAAATTCAAATTCATTTTACCTCCAACAAAAATAATAAAATATTCCATAAAAGTTGGATCTAGATTTGGTTAATAATATTTTATTTATGCACCAATATCTAAACTAACTCAATATTTTGTTATAAATATAAGGGTTTTTCCATTCATTCACTACATTTTCTTGCCTAGAGATCACTCTTGATCTATACTTTTGGTCTGACTTTGATCCTCCTAGCATTGTCATACTTTTCTACTTTTTGCTCGTGAGCTTCCTTTGAGTTCCATTTTGTCTGGGTTTTTTGCACCATCAAGAGAGATAGATATTAGACCTGAAGCACTAAGGACATACAAGAACCCATCCCATTGAGGGGGACTGGTAACATCTTTCTATGTTCCCTTCCGAGGCGTCATAATACAAAAAATTCCTTAAAAATTCTTGTCTTGTTCATTGGATGCATGGAGCAACTCATGCTTATTTTTGTTGTTTAATGTCTTTAACTGCATAGATCTGGATTTTTGTAGCATTTATTTTGATCACAAACTGCATATATAAAGAAATTGACAGTCATATTTGATGTTAGATTTGTTTGTTATGCACAGTTAAAGTGATCATTTTTTGTACGCTTGCGATTAGAATTCACACTAACAACTAGCGACTCCACAATGATTTATAATTACGACCGTTGTCATTTTTCAGATCCCTGCATGACCAACTGCTTCAACCCCTAGGGTTTTTCTTCAGCTCCTTATTTTCATTTCTTGATGTTGTTTTTAACCTTTAAAACCCTAAAACAGTAAAAATTCTAACTTTCATGTGTTTCTGGGCCTATTGCACAAGTAACAGGTATTAGCCGCAGCAGAGACGACACTTTTTTCTAAAACCAGCTCCCAAGACAGCTTTAAGTGCAGGTCGCACTTTTTGGGCCAAAAACTGCGACCTGAACTCTCAAGTAGCAGAAAACAATCTGGAAACTGCGACCTCAATGGAAAACATGTGAGAACTGTGACTTGTACTTTTTATGGAATTTTTCCTGTGATTTTTTTGGGTTTGTCTGGGCCATTGTTTAGGGTTGTTTGACCTCCCTCTTCACTCGTCTTAGACCTGTACTTTCTTATTTTTTCTCATCGGAGTAGGAACCAAGCCCCTTAGGGCTTCAATATGCTTCCACCTTTTTAGGAGGATTTTCGCTGAAGCAGGTCTTCTAAGATTTCAGTGTTTTCAGCCATTTTTCAGATCTGAACCTGCACTTTTAGATCCTTTTCAGATTGGTTATTTATCCATCCAAAAAACCTCTTTTGAGTTTTGTTTGGTCCTTCTTCAGGGTCCACCTCGTTTCCCTTCAGGTTGTAGCTTTTCGCCACCCTTTTTGCAGCATTTTTCCCTCTGGCTTTTTGTTGTTTTCTACCCCTCTTTCCAGCAGATCTGACCTTTAGATCCCTGTCCCTCCCGAATTTAGATCCATTGGCCATTTTGTGTGTTTTGACTAGATTTCACCCACCCATAGACTATTTTTTGGGAAGCCCTCCTCCTTGGGTTTATTTTTCTGTTGCATGTAGTTTCCTTTATTTTCATTTTCAGATTTATTTACAATTCTACAACATCTTCTTCTTTTTTCCTCTACACACATCTGGGTTTAATTAAAATTAACACACTTTATCATATACACGCACACCCTAAGTGAAGAGCGCCTGGTTTACACTGCCAAGCCAAGACTTAAACATTATAATCAATTGATCCTGCACCTCCCTGCCCTTGTTTACCTCTCTTCCTTATTAGGTTCTATATCTCTTTGCCATCATTGCGCCCCCAAGGCGTTTATCCCAGAGAATCCAAGGCCTTCATCCTCAGTTTCTGTTAGGAAGACTTACTCCTCCACGTAGGGTTCGAGTTCGTCCTCCACTGAGTCCCCATTCTAACTCTGATTCAAGTTCATCAGGTTCCCCTTCTGGTTCTATTCCTGGCTCTCCTCCACCTTTCACCTTCATCATTTCTGGTTCAGGACCTAACGTTGGTGGCAGCCCCGACCCTAATGCTGGAAATGCTACTAGTGGTTCCACAACAGGAACTATTACGACTGCTCCTTTTCTCCCTTATATGGCAGGCCTAAGCCTTCCCAATTTTAGCCAGTTGATTAATGACCCCATACACCATGATCTTGGTTGGCATGCTATGCCAACTAAGCTTCCTTCATACATCCCCAAGTTTGAAGGAAATGCTGGAGAGGATCCTACCAACCATGTTCGTTCTTTCCACATGTGGTTTTCATCTAACTCCATCACCAATGACTCTGTCTATCTCCGGTTATTCCAGCATACGCTTATTGGAGAAGCTTCCAAGTGGTATGTTGACCAAGCCTCCTCCTCTCATACTAGTTTTGTGACCCTTGCCAAGGCTTTTATGTCTTACTTCCAGCTTCCCCTTCGCTATGACACAGGGACTGAACTCTTGACCTATTTCCGTCAAACTTATGCCACTCGCCTATTTGACCATGTTCAAGAATGGCGCAGAAGGAAGATTCTATGTCGAGCCCTTGCTTTCGAAGACCGTGTCTACATGGAATGGTTTCTCAGATCCATTTTGCCTACTATTGGCAAAGATGTCTCATCTCACTTTCCTCAGATCGAGGAAACTGCCCTCCAGATTGCGTTGAAATATGACTTGATCTACGCACAATATGGTTATGTTTATATCGTCTTACCTGATCTCCCTAGAACCGGTGGTGCCAATGCACCAGGGAGATCCCATGTCGCCGATGGTATTTTTGGATCTCTTTCACATCCGTACACTCATCCTCCCATGGGTTATGGTTTCCCTTAGGGATGGATCAGCTCCTCCAGCACTTTTCCTCCACCCAGCAGCATGTATCCAGGATACAGCATGCCTCCTCCTTTTGCCCAACCTGTTTACCCCAATGTTGCCCAGCCTCCTTATTATCTGTATCCACGGCCTAGTGCTCCAGCTCCTCCAGCACTATCACCTCCGCCTCCCTTGCCTTCTCAAGCTCTGCAACAGCAGCCACCCCCCCCCCTCAAGGTTAGGTGTATGCACAACAAAGTGTGACTAATCCTCCTACTTCGAAAAAGAAGAGGAAATGCAACCAAAACCAATCTTCCCCGGGTAATCAACAATCCCCAAGGGAATACATCCAACACTGCAACCCAGCAACAAGGCACCCAGCCCAAGAAAGATAGGCATATTCGCACAAATAAACCTTGTTCTTGTTGCAGTGTCTATGGTCACTATACCCATGATTGTCCCGTGCTACCTCAGATGCGTCAGATGTGGGAAGCTCAAGAAGCGTCCCGAGGACAGCAAGCCTCCCCTTCGGTTCCTCCTAATGCTATGCCCATCCAACCGACTGTGTTTACCAATCCTTTCCCTCAGCAAAGATATGTGGCTGCCCAACCCCCTAAAAGTCAGGTGGCCACTCAACCTCCTCCATATGGTACATCTGATTACCAGATCCTCATGATGAACTCTGACCAACCCAACACCGCTGACCTCAACCTTCAAACTCGGTCCCATCAGTACAACAAGCCCCCCGCTATGTCTACCACCAAACCCCCGTATTCAGGTCCAACGGAGCCTCTTTCGCCACCCAATGGTCCTTTACTGATCTTCAGCCTAAGGCAGAGGTTCATACCAAGATCCCCAAGGGACCATTACACCAAAACGCTGCTTACAGTAAAGCCGCCCACTCCTACAGTATAGTAGATGACTTGGTGCAATCCCTTGCTGCCATGTCAACGCTCGAAGTCCTCCAGTCATGCCCTTCACAATGAAAATATCTACTAACTGCTATGGGCATTGTGGATCCTTCAGATGATCGTTTGATCATCTTCAATGTTGACAAGTCAAAACATCCCCCCCTTCCTGCATCCGTCACCTTCCAAATACCTATCAAGATCTCAAATGCCAATGTCTCATGTTGTATCATTGACGAGGGGGCATCCATTTGTGTGATGTCCGCTTATGTTTGGAAGCAACTCGGATCTCCCGAGTTAGCCCCTTCCACTATCACCCTCCGTGTGTGGGATGGCCATTCTTCTTAGCCCCTTGGCATGTTCCGCAATTTTCCTATTACTCTTGTAGGCAAGACTGTTTGTGTTGACATTTAAGTCATTGATGCCCCCTTAGACTACAACATTCTATTGGGTCGTAGCTACAATTTTTTTATTTTTTCTGTCCCATTTGCGGTTCACCGTAAGATGTGATTTCCTCACAACAGAAAGATCATCACTATAGACCAACTGACATATTATTAACCGAAATCCCATACCTCTCTAGAGTCCATTATTTCTTCAGTGGCCAATAAACAAGCAGTTGAACCTTCGGTCATTATCTCATCCGGAGTCTATAAAGATTCCTTTTTGCTTGGTTCATTCCCTAGTCTCCCTCCTCCCATCTCTGACCCTAGCTCGTCGAATGTTTACATGATGCAATTGTCTTAGTCCGACCTCAAACGGACCAATTCGACTAGCCAGCAGCCCCGCCCTCCGCAACCTTCTCCTAGTACTTCGACTTAGCCTTTTGGACCCCCTCCTCAAGGCCCCTCATCTGTAGCTAGTGTCCATGATCCTATCTACCCTCCTAGAATAGTTCCCCTTAGCCTTAACCATCTCGGAGTTGTCCCTCCTATCCATTAGCCCTCTGTTCAGATATCGTTTCTTCCTCCCCTTCCTAAAGTATTTTCGATACCTGTTATGGCTACCTTGTCTCTTCCTAACGTGACCCTGGGGATCCCAATCTGGTACATTGATCCCCCAGCCAATATCCCACCTGGACAGCCCAAACCTTATAAATATATTTTGACCTCGGTCTAACCGGTTGCCATGACCCCTCCCTTTGCTTCTGTGCCTCAACCACCTCAACAGGAACCGACCCTTGTTGTGAAAGCCTCGGGTGAGGGGGCAAAGCTCGAAAAAATGCACCTAAGGACAAGGCTGCCCAGACAACCCCTGCTCCTCAACCTCCAAAGCGTACCCCTATGTGTGCTTTGTGTGATGTTGTCAGTCATGCCACCCATAATTTTCCTGAATTGCCTCGTCTCAAACCCATGGTCAATGAAGCGTTTCCTGAGTCTGATATCCCTGAGGTCCATGTCACTTTACCTAATTCAGCCCCAAAAATCAAGAATTTGTGCAAAAATCATCCCTGTGCTTTGTGTGATTTCCATGGCCACTATACTCACCTCTATACCCGCCTCGAAGACTACTGCACCTCTTTGGAAGCGGTTCACCAATTCAAGGCCAAGTGCAACGAGTCCACCTCTCCTTTATTTGCGAGTTTTGCTTTGGCGGAACCATAGGACACATCTGCTCCCATTGACATTCCCTATTGGAAAAATCATGAACTAAAAAATATCCTTCCAACAAATTTAACCATCTATCTACGACATCTGCATATATCTGGCCTTCAAATATGGGAATTTCAAATTTGACTTGTACCTTGAAGGGATTGGCACCTCCAGAGTGACTGTCAGATGAAGGTGCATCGTTTGTGGGCATCTACCAAAGGATTTGGAAAAATTTTTCCATCATCGCGTTCCTCTGTCGCTCGGGGGCTTCTTCAAGCAATATTTTGGAAGGATCTCCTACTCCCTCATCTTTCTTTTCTTCTGCCATGGGAGGTTTTCAGAGTTTAGAGGCTCAAAAGCCTATTTATTATTGAGAAATAGTGGAAAACACTAAACATCCAAAAACCTAACCCTAGGAGATGAATTGTCAAAAATGTCGGCCCTGTTGGGGTAAATTGATACATCAAATTCCCAGGGTTGTAACTTCAGCATATAATCTTCGTTTGACACTTATGACACCTCATTAGAAAGATCTATCCGAGGACTGCAAATTTTGACTACAAACATGACTCATGTTTTTTCTTTTTTCTTTTTAAAACGTAGTTTAGGGCCTCAAAACGGATTCGAAAGTGTAGGACCCGAAAAACTGCCAAAAATAGTAAATTGTGCTACAATTAATTATCTGAATGGAAAGTGGCCTACACCCATAGTATTTATCCGCCCATGGTATTGTAAGTGACATTTATCCATGGTATTCATTTACCCACTCTATTCATCCACACATGGAATTTACCCATGGTATTGTAAATGGCATCCACCCATCGTATTGTAAGTGACATTTACCCATGATATTCATTCACCTATATTATTCATTCACCCATAGTATATACCCACCCATGGAATTTACCCATGGTATTGTAACTAAAAAATGCTATAAGTAACAAGTCGCATCTTCTAAAAGAATAGATTGTCCACCACAATGTTGCTTTTAAAGTTATTCATTGTTTTAGTAAATAAATTCTTTATATTTTTATTTACGGTGTGATTTCTCCTTTTGCTGAAATTTCAATTTTCAGATCTTGGGGGCCTCCACACTCCAAGAGCCATTTCAATCTTTTATATCTTGGGGGTCTCCCCCAAAGATCTAGATCAGTGGTATCAGTTTTAGGTTACGAATCCATAGGAATGAGGGTTTGGATCATATTTCAGTTTCAACATTTTGAAACCATCTTTAGCAAACTCCATGCAAGTTCCACGACCTCCACAGAGTACTTTCTTGGGCAAAGTGAGAAGAATTTTTGTTTTTTTCATTTTTTTTGCAGGAATTTTTGGGCGACGAGTTTTTAGAGTAGATCTGAAAATATTGGTGCAAAATTTTCAGGAAAAAATAGCATATTTTTATTCCTTGTGAAAAAATAGCCAATTTCAAAAAAAACATCAGTCGAATCGAAGTCGGAATAAGGGAGATATCGTTGATTTAAAATCAACAATGTTGCAAAAAAATTTCTAACAATAATTCGTGGATGGCAGATCTCCTGTCATTTTTTAAATTTTCAATGCAATATTTCAAATAAATGATTATATATCTAAGCTCCCCTTGAAAAATCACCCAATTCAAAAAAAAAAATTGGTCGAATCAGAGTCTGGACAAGGGAGGTATTGCTGATTTAAAATCAATTATTTTTTCATAAATTTTATGATGGCGGGACATTTGCAACCAGAATTTGAGTTTCCAGAGTCTTCAGATAATGATTTCAAACACATGGGAAGATGTAGAATGATTATTCTATTCCAAAAATGGGTTATAATAAATATTCTGAGTTATATTGACCAATTTATTCCGATTTTAAATCTGAAGCAGCATTCGGAGCAAGTTCTTTTCGGAGATGTGCCCTCCCACCCCGCTTTAGTAGGAAGCTGCATCACATTCATCAGTTTTAGCATAGCAGCATTCGGCTTGGGTTATTTGGAGACATGCCCTTCCACCCCAGGCTATGTAGGAACCTGCTACTTCATCAACAATTAACATCGTGGTTATGGTTCAACTATACAAAATCCTTATCATCGAAGTCCATTTGCTAGGCCGCACAATGTTAGTATCACAGTTGGTCACAAACATTACAGGGCATCTCTATCCTCGGATCTTCATTTTTCATGGTTCTAGGTCATCCACAAACCCACGCTTCATCGAAGTCCATTCACTGGGCTGCACATTGAATCATCACAGTTGGTCACAAGCATTACAAGGTATCTCTATCATCGGATCTTCATTTATCATGGTTATGGGTCATCCACAAACCCACACTTCATCAAAATCCATTTACTAGGCCGCACACTGTCAGTATCATAGTTGGTCACAAGCATTACAGGGTATCTCTATCCTTAGATATGTATTCATCACGGTTGTGGGTTAACCACACAAAACCCTTCTCTTCAGTGGCTCTTCATATTCAATAAAGGCTTCTCAGGACAGAACCTCACCCAATGGGGACCATTGCTTATTAAGAAAGGAGGAATGATCTGAATGGAAAGTGGCCTACACCCATGGTATTTATCCGCCCATGTTATTGTAAGTGACAGTTATCCATGGTATTCATCCACACATAGAATTTACCCATGGTATTGTAAATGGCATCCACCCACGGTATTCATTGACCATGGTATTGTAAGTGACATTTTCCCATGGTATTCATTCACCCATAGTATTCATTCACCCATGGTATTTACCCACCCATGGAATTTACTTGTGGTATTGTAACTAAAAAATGATCTAAGTAACAAGTTGTATCTTGTAAAAGGATACTTGTTGTCCACCACAATGTAGCTTTTACAGGTATTCATTGTTTTAATAAAAAAATTCTTTATGGTTTTATTTACAGTGTGATTTCTCCTTTTGCTAAGATCTTGGGGGGGAGGCCCCCCCAAGATCCATTTCAATCTTTTAGATCTTGGGGCCTCCCCCAAAGATCCGGATCAATTAAGGAAACTGAAAAACTAAAAGAAACAATGGTGGGGGTCCAAGTGAAATAGGTGGGTAGCCACCAATATCCACTTGGATTGAAAACCAACCCCAGCAAATTTTTCATCTACCAGTGTAAAGCCATTGAGTTCAAATATTGTTTCTTGCGTCCCCTGGTGTGGCCAGGTTCCGGAATCCATGTAGATACTTCATCCATAAGTTCAAAATCTAAGTGGGATTGTCTCTCCACCCCAACTTGGGTTTCCAACTTACAAATTTCTCTTTTTGTCTTTGATGGCACAAATTGAAATATGTAGCAAAATAATCTTTAGCAAAAATCCTCTCTCTCTTTTGTCGTTGTGAACTGCTTTCCCCCACTCCACCACTTGTAGCACATGCAATGCCTGGGTGGCATGAAGGCAACAGAGGGGTCACACATGTAGTAGTTGTTGTAGCTTCCTCAACCTGCAAAGAAACAAGAAAATGCACCATCCACAACTCCCCCCAGACTTAGAAACGACCTTACAAAATTGTTTCCTATGCTCATAACACAAACCACATAGTGTGAGGGGTTCACCAACACAGGCCCCACTAAAGAGGATATCCAACATCATAACCCACATGCCCAACACAATTAGCCAAAAACAAAGCCAAAGGTTTCCCGAAGGACGAACTTTACAGTGAACCCTTAGAAAAGGGGAATACCAAGAGTGAGGAGAAATGCTTAACGATACCCTAAATTTTTCATTGAGAACCCCTATATAATCAAAGAAATACACAAATATGTCAATACTGAGCTTCCTCGACAAGGACATCAAACAAATCTCTTTAAGACAACTAGAGACCACACGCACAAGTTTCACACAACCCTCCCAACTCATAGACAAGATTCCAGAAGCCCTAGTCTAGAGCCCCAGTGAAACAATAAAGCAAGACAAGATTGGGGAGAAGACGGCCTGCACCACTTCGTCAAGACTAAAAGAAGAAAGACTCCCCAGGTCGTCGACCTCCAGAAACAAAATTTGCGACTCAACTTCTGCTTGCCCAAATTCACTTCCCTCCCACCACCTCATCTACAAGAACTCAACAAACTAGTGCCCCTCTATCGCAACACCATTATCGCACCCAAGCAAATTTGACTTCACATCAATGTATAGGATTTCCACCACCAGTAGGGGGGTCGAGGTCTCGACCTCACCTCTGCCCCTCAGTTCACCACAGAATGACCAAAACGTTGTCACAGGAACTCATTTATAACTACTAGAAGACATCTGGTGCCATGCATTTTCTTGCATGATGGGAGCAAATCCATAAATGGCCATCATGTCCAAGGGTGGCGGGCTTAGCCCCCAAGGGACCCTTATCAATGTCATTAACACCCCCATCTTTTTAAAGGATACTTCTGCATATTTTAAAATGAAATGATTAAAAATATAAATATATATTTAATTAGATTTTTAATTTATCAGTATTAAGAAAGCAAGTTTTTTCTTTAATAAAATAGTTCTAAAATACTTGGAATGAAAATTTTATGTTCTCTTTCCTCCTCTTTTTTTTTTTTGTAAATTTAGCAATACCTTTCTATTTTCTATTTATCAAAATATAAGCAAGTTCTACAAATCAAAACTCGATAGCCTCAACATGCCCGAAGGAAACCAGGTCTGTTGGCCATCTTAACGAGTTAAATGCCATCCAATATTGAAAAAGTGTCAGTCGCCCAGTTGATTCCATACTATTGTACCTACCAAAGTCTAACTGAAAACAATAAATGCTATATGGGAAAATCTATCATAACTTAGTTGTCAAACCAATAGTAGGCACATCCATCACTCTATGTTATGTGTAAATGTAGGATGACTCGTCGCTGTTATTCAAAGAAAACCATGTCACCTGTAATTACTCGTTGGTGGTTCGTTGGTGGTTCATAAGGGGCAGGTTTTCACTAGTGCGAGATGCCTTTGGGTCTTGGGCCATTAACTTGTCACCCCTTACTTGTGAAAAAGATAAACTCTTACCCAAGCAAAAACAGCTTTAAAGCATACTCCAAACCCAATATTAACTCTTTTTATTAAATATTAGCAAATTAATATTTCTTTTAATTCAATATTAAATATTAGCAAATTAATATTCTTTTAATCTAAATCTTTATATATAATCATAAATAAAAGAAACTAACATATTCTTTTCATCTCATCAACATCATTAAATTTATAATTATATTTTAAATACATTTACTTTATTAAAAAACTATTTAATAAAATTAAATTTAAAATTTATATTCCAAATAAATATTATAAAAATCTGTTTAATAAAATTAAATTTAAAATTTAAATTCCAAATAAACATTATAATTTATTTATTATAAGAAATTTAGTCATTATTCAGAATATTTATTGTAGCATGGATGCCTTATACTATGGAAGAATCATTCATATTAACTCCTTTAAATTCATTTACTTTATTAAAAATAAATTTAATAAAATTAAATTAAAAATTTAGACTCCAAATAATCATTATAATTTGATCACAATGCCAAATGTACAGAGTGCAGGAGAATCATCCAAAAATTTATTGGCCAAATGTCTAGAGTGCAGGAGAACCATCCAAAAATTTATTATCAATTATCCATACTCTTGACTGTCAAAAAGAAAGTTTCATCATTTTTATCCATCACGTTGCATTTTGATGAAGCCAGTTTTAATATGTTTCGTAAAAAATAATTAGTAATTTTTTATTATTTAAAATATGTTTTTAAATAAATATAATATTTTGAAAAAGCTTGAAATATTAAAATTTACAAAATTCAAATTTACCATTAAAAAAATCTAACCCAATTTTAAACAAAATCCCAAAAACTGATACAATTAAAAATTAAAATTTATTTATTAAATCAACCAAATTTTAAACAAAATCCAATTAAAATACTCTAATTTATAATAATCTTTCAAATTAAAAAACTTTTTGTGGACATCAAATTCCAGGCCTAAACTACTAATTATTTTCTGGGAACACATTTTGTGGAAGTCAAATTCCAGGCTTAAATTAGGAATTGTTTTCTGGGAACGCCATTATCATTGAGGTTGGTTAAGAGTAGTATATTGAGGCTATAAATTTGTTTGGAAAATTGTAGAAATTTTGGTATGATTTTTGCTAAAGTTTGATAAAAAAATTTGGGAAATTTAGATTATAGATGTCAAATTTATAGATTTTAGGTGAGATTTTTAATAATGCTGAATCTATTAAAAAAACAATTCAAATTTTTTTGAAAAAATCATAACCCAATTCCAAAAAGGAAAAACAAAAAGAAAAAAAAAAGAAGTAGACTACCAAAACCACAAGTAAATTAGTTTATATTAAAAAATTCAATATAATTTATATGTTATAGAGATAGATTTAACCTCTTATATTATATTAAATTAATCAGTTTAACCGTGCTTCTTCTTTTTATTATCTAAACTGATTTTTCAGTTATATTAACCTTTGTATGAGAACTGAGATATAGATCAGTTTGAATAGTTTGCTGCCCAATAGATTTTAAGACTTAATTTTTAAACGCATGACCGTTTGAAAAGGTGTACCCCACAACGACCCGCATCCCATCCTTCCCAAATTATGAGATTCTCTGTTCTTTCGACGCAGGCAATCTGTTTCAGTAACTGCATTGTCCTGTCCTTTCATACAAAGTTCGGGAAGGAAGAGACTGAAAATCATCTGTGAAAATGGTATCCAGCGATAGCAGAAGAACAGCAAACCCTTCGTTTACTAGTGCCAATCAGAATGCCACCCAGAAGAGGCGGGACTTTAAACTGAGAGATATGGAGGTTTCGATCAAGGCTCTTGAAGACAATCTCGAGCGCTTGAAGAAGTTGCCCGTGAGAAGGCACCAAGAAGCTCAAATTGCTCTGGACAAAGGGAGGAACTTTGGTAACAAATTCAAGGCCGTTAGGAAATCTGTGAATGACAAATTGGGAGAACTTAATCTGTCTGCAACAGATGAAGATCCCCGCGTGGAGCACATCAAGTCCAGATTAAAGGGTCTCGCTGAGAATTTCAATGAATGGTTCGGCCAGGCTAAGAAAGCTCAACAGGGCCCTCCAGGGTCTGTCGCCAACCCACGTGAATCAGGAGGGTTTCTGCCATTGGATAACAGAAGGATTAGTACTGGATCAGCAATTTCAGGATCCGCTGATTCGGGCTCCACAGAATACTTGAGTTTGTCTGGTACCGACGGAAATTTAGTGGGAGAGGATTATACTCAGCCAGATGAAACAGAGGATGATGCTAACTCCAAATTTCCAGTTATTCCCCAAAAAGGAAACCAGGTCGATGAGAAAATTGCGGAAAAAGAGGATGGCACTGGGGATTCGGAGATGAAAACCAGCAAGGAATTACAGTTGAGACGTACCCAAAATTTTGGTGGTGAATATGGGGCTGGAAGGATTGAGAGTCACTTCACGGAGGAACAAAATAGAGGTGCCCAACACTTTAGTGACGAAAATGGGACTGAAAGGGTAGAGGGTCACTGTATGGAGCAACAAAATAGGGGTGTCCAAAACTTCGGTGATGAATATGGGACTGTAAGGGTTGAGGAGCAAAATAGAAGTGCCCAAAACATTGGAGATGAATATGGGACTGGAAGGGTTGAGGAGCAAAATAGACGTGCCCAAAACTTTGACGATGAATATGGGACTGGAAGGGTTGAGAGTCGCTCTATGGAGGAACAAAATAGAATTGCCCAAAACTCTGGTGATGAATATGGGACTGGAAGGTTTGAAGGTCACAGTATGGAGGAACAAAATGTGGGTCTGGAAACAGTTTTGATGGATGAAAACCTGGATGTAATGAAAGAAGGCAGCAGTTTTGTCTATGATCGGAACTGTATACAAGATATGAGTGGATCAGTAGGAGAGGGTAAAGATGTTCAGGAATTGAGAGAAATGCAGATGATGGGTATAGATCAGGAACAAGGGTGTTCTGCATCATCCAGTGGTTTTGTTAATGGTGCTGATTGCATTCAGAAACTTCATGATGATAGAAACCGTGGGCATACCAGACTAGCATTTGAGAAATACAGAGACTCTGGCAGCAGCACTGAGGGTTCCAATAAAAAGGACTTCGAAATTTCGGTTGGGGAAGAAGAAGATAAGTTGCATACTGATGATCCAAACGTTGATGTTGTGATTACTCCACCTAGTAAGGGTCTGCTGAAAAATGGTAGAATGCTTCCTGTAGATACCCGTGAAAATTTTGGAAAACCCACCACACAAAAATTTGTGAAATCTCCTGTAGATGCCAATGGAAAATTTGAAGAGCGCACCATACAAGAATTTGTTCATCCTCTTGCAGATGCCCATGAAAATTTTGAAGAGCCAACCGTACAAGAATTTGTGCATCCTCCAGTAGAAGCCCATGAAAAAATTGGAGAGCCCACAATACAAGAATTTGCAGAGACAGCTTCCAACAAAAACTTGGATGAAGAGAAGCAGCATACTGTCCTGGAAAAAGGTTTTGATTCCAATAGCTCTGCTAATAAAGATATGCAGAACAATATGGGTATCTCAGAAGTCCAGGACCATGTCACCTCAGCATTCATCTCCACCGGTAATGAAGTGTCCGAGAACACCATTGATAAGGAAACATGCACAGGTTCCATCATCCCCGAGGTCGAGGTCCAGTCCCATGTACATGAAGAGTTCGACGAAGTCTCTGCCATCAGAGAGCAGATTATGGACGTAGACCTGTGCCTGGCTCAGTGGAGGAATGAGATGAACTTTGACAAGGCTGAAAGTCCATTGTGGAGGTCCCCATTAGTAGCAAAAGAGGAAGAGGATGAGCTTAATTCTCTGAGGGAGTATTGTTACCTCCATGGGCAAAATATGATGTTTCCTGAGAAGATCCCAAGTAGAGAAGAGCTTAATAGGACATTTCTCGATAAACAATCTCAGGCCCAACTTCATGGATTTTATGCACAGACCACTGGGTCCAGCTTTGAGGACAAGGCCCAGGAGATGGCTGCTCTGGATGCTGCAGAAGAGAACATTTTGCAAGCTGCATTTGGCTCGAACGATGAATCTATGAACGAGATCATAATGATGGAGGAAATGCTTAATCATAGAAGAGCATGGGAAAACCCAATAAACAATTCCTTCAAATGGCCTGCCGTTGAAGGTGATTTGCGTTTAAGCGGTGGTGTTAATTCAATGGACAATGGGCAAAGTAAATCTCCTAAGTTGAGGAAATTCACAGATGCCCACCCTCTAGAAGAGCCTATAAAGCCAGTTACGGACCAACAAATACAAGTACTGCAAGAAGCTCTGGATGTTGATAAATCTAACTCGGATGATAATGGAAGGCCTCCCAACATACTTGCTGAAAAAAACAACAACGGTAATTCTTCACCACGAACCTCTGAAGAAATCGTTCAGAAGGGTGGTAAATCCAGCAGAACGAATCGGAAAATTCGACCCGTGATAGATGTTATTAATCTTGGAACTCCTATCAGTGAAGACGAGAAGCAGACATTTCCTTTCTACCAAGATCATAATATCGATGTTGTCGACTTGGTAGAAGGTGCAGAGTTGGAAAGCTTTCATGACTATCCCTTATCTAAATTGACAGGAAAAGCGGAGACAGAGCAAGCAGACGAAAGCGTAGTGGAAGCATGGCACCAGCCAGCAATGACCAAACAAAACCTACAAGATACACCAAGGCAGCCAAAGCTTAAAGATGGTGTTTTGGAACCCAAAGCTCCAATTCAGGGAATAAAGGACGAAAATATACCAGAAAACATTATCAACTCTCTGAATTCAGAATCGATACTATCATCTGTAAAGAAAGAGGTAAAGGAGAATCCTCACCATCAAGTCACTAAAAGCAGACAGAAAAGCATAGTGAAGAACGAATCTGAGGAGATAGAATCATGCTCAGAAGAAGACTTGTGCGGGGCTGAGGAAAGTAAGAAATATTGCGACAAAAATAAACTAATTACTCGAAACGTGAAATCAATAAGATGTGAGTTTGAAGATGAGGATCACGAAACTCATTCTGTGAAATCCCACATAAATACTGCAGTTCCGAGACAGAGCGGTCGAACTCTCCATATTAGAAACTGCACAAACTGGTTCTTTCCAGAGCTGATGCCAGATTTGGAGTCCATTTCTATTAACACGAGGCCATGCAAAACAAAAAAACCATTGAATGGGAGAGTAGTATTGCAACAGAAGAATCAATCTTCCTCTGTTATAGGTTTCGAGAAAAGGGAGACAGGAATGGAGGAAGAACAACACAAGGCGAGTAGACGAGAGATTGAAGATAATTTTGTTGAATCAGAAGCGGAACAGAGACCGGAGCTGAAGAGAATTCTTCGGAAGCAGTGGCTTATGGCAGTCATGCAGTCTTGCATGCTTGGTGTTGCAATCTTTTCCTTTGGGTTTGTCTCTCATCAGAATTTTCCTCCCCCTACTTAATTCATTTCTCCCTTTTAATTGCATATATGAGTTGTATTGGATTGAAAGAATATGTCACGTAAAAGGAGAATCATATCTATTCTCTTTACTGAACCAGATCAATTTTCTTATGACATTCGAAGTTCACACAAAAAAAGTGTAAATCAACAGAAAAGATTTAGATCAATTTTCTTATGACATTCGAAGTTCAAAAAAAAAGTGTAAATCAACAAAAAAAGATTTAGGATGTTTTTGCTTGACTTATTTTAGCTCTTGTGAAATTATGTTCGATATTTATATTAAAAAGAATTGGGTGATAAAAGCTAGCTGAAGAAGAAGATAAACATATAAATAGGAACTATACATCTTTCTACAAGTTTTTATTGCCTTGTTTTGTCGATTCCCAAAAACCTCTAGCAATATAAATTTCCTGAAACAAATGTTAAAAACACCACCATGTAAAAACAAAGTGGTTTTAATTATAGGACGCCATCAATTAACAAGATAAATACAAAAAAGGGAGTTAATTATAATAGAAAACAATACCAATCTGGGAAGCATGCCCTAGAAACCTGACTGTATGTAGATTGCAGATTCTGGAATATGCTGGAAATTGAATGGGCATAACCAAAGTTAAATGATTGACTTTACTCATACTCATTCAATTTCCGAAATATTCTGGAATGGCCACTCTAGAACATACTATTACAGATTATTCATCTACTAAGTTTATCAAAACAATTTGCATATCCTAGTACCAGCATCTTACAACTAAATACCATACATACCATATCTTTAAATATGGAGAACTTGAGCCACATTCAAATCACATTGATCAACTCCGTTTAGTTTTTCCCAAGATGTTAGAGGTAAGAACTGTTACTTGGGATGTCCAAGGAAACTGAACTATGAAAATTTGGTATTATGTTCTCATAACAACTATCAAAAGGTATAGAAAAATAAGGCAAGATTTGACCATCCCTACATGATGGATTGCAAATGCATAAGATAATAGATCTTTCATATCATTGATTTTCGTTGATTCACACTCTTTTGAAAATCTCAAAGTTGGCAGTGTCTTATTTCAGAAAGTGTCCAAGTGTGTCATTTGCAAGAGCTACATTTCTTTTAGTACCACTTTATAAAGGTTTGTCATTACACCAAAACCTGTAGGCATTAGTAAATTTCCAACATAATAACATTATTTTGAGTTGGGGGTTAGTCCCATAGTCCCATTATTTTGAGTTACTCCACGAAATCAATTTCCAGAGGTTTAGTGGTTAGTCCAACACCCCCCTCCAATGTATCTCAAGGGATTCGAACCTAGGCCAAGGCTCTGATTCCATATAAAGGTTTGTCATTACACCAAAATCCTACATTAGTAAACTTCCACACCAGTAACCTCACCTTGAGTGAGCAGTTAGTCCCATGTTCCCGATGTAGTGGTTAGCCATAAAATCGATTCCCATAGGTGAGGTGGTTAATCCAACACACTTCTTTTTGTTGTTTCTGTCCTGGAATACACAAATACTAACACTTGATGCTTACCAACAGCTGCATCACATTTTCAAAAGACGCATCATTCAGCAACTGAAACCTCTCGAGTGGCTTCTTGACACTTCCAGTATAACAAGGAGCCAATGGGCAAGTCGTAGAATTGAGATTAAAATAGAGCAACTCATTTGGATTAACCCTCATCCAAACCCTCAAAAACAGGGCAAAATCCTCGTAGCATAGAACACAAATTAGTTTATGTCCTACCCCGAGACTTTCTGGATATAATATCACATTTTTCAGTAGTGGTCGCAATTATCTGGGTTTCCTCTATCTGCAAGATAGACATTGTTTGATCTGTTGTACCTTAATTAATAGATATTCCTTAAGACCCTAACCCCTTAGGCAAGTTCCCAGCCATCTTTGCAACCGATGCTTTCATAGGTGCAACATAGTCAATTTAAAACTTGCTCAAATCAACAGAAGCATCTTCACTCCTATTGAGAACAATCTGTTGATGTATTGTTAACATGGAAATATTAGTCTTCCCTTACCCTATGGCTGCACAAAAGGTAAAATTATGCGGATTAAATGAGGAAGTTTCATTACTTTTCTCTGCATTAAGTTCAATTGCTTCATACTAGAAAATTCTGAGTGTGTCGAGTCCAACATATTCAATATATTTACTAAGTCCCTCTCCAACGGTAAGAAGTTTTATGCTTCCAGGCAAGGACATGGACTTCCTCATTAGCATTTATTGTGGTTCTACACGATCTTGAAGGTATCTCACCCTTTCTTTCCATCAACAAACCTCGTTGATATAATGAAATGCAATCAAGATTCAAGACCTACAATTCCTCTGAGATTGGAATGATATTTTGTCCAGCATCACTACCTCCATGCCCATCCTTCATATATGTACCATACATTGTCTTCTGTGTATCCTTTTATAGAAATTCCAGTTCCCAGCTAGATAGATACATCAACAAATATTTTGAAAGCTATAAGATCTAAAACTACATCTTCCAATAACAACACAGGTGGCGAACAACCATCATACAATAGAAGAAAAATTGCAACAGAACTTTAAATTTCAAAATGTCAACAAAGAGGACCAGACCAACTTCTTGTTACATGAAAAGTTGTCAAGATTTGGTATAACATTTAAATTCACGATATCAAGAAGACCATACCAACATCTTGTTGCATGAAAAGTTGTCTTAAGAACCTTAGCAGTACCAAATTCTTCGTTTGGCACTTGTAGTCAGCCCATGAGAAAACATTTCAGTTTATACTGAAAAATAACTCTCAAGCCATCTTAACAAATAGCGATGATACAATGACCGCGTTTGTTGGAAGAATCTTCAAGAAACTATTCCAACTAAGCATCTTCTTCCTAAAGAAGTATGTATCCTTCATTGTGATTATTCAGAATAGTATCATCTACCTTTGCAAGAGGAGCAAGAAAACGAGTAGTGCAAACAATATTTATTTTAGATTTATATAATCCTTCCCTCCAACCACGAACGTGTGCGGATTGGCTGATGGAGAAGAAATTACGACCCTTTTAGCTCCGTCCTGCAACTGAAATTCATCAAAAACTATAAAAGTGCAAATTAAATAGCCCATAAGAGCACCTGAAAGTTGAAGGGACTGAAACTATAAAGTTACTCACCAAGTTGAAACAACTCAAAATAGGAAAAATATAATACAATTTGTAGATGCAAATGGAAAAACTGCAAAATACATGACAAAATATCTACATTCAAGATGTCTAGATGCTTTATCAGTTGTTATGAAAACTCCAGTTGATTATACAACATACTCAGCTCCATGGTCACCCCAACGAGTCTCTATAGGGTCTCTGTAACAACACTTCATATTACAGCTCACTCTTCTTTGGATAATAATTAACAATCTTTGCTTACTCTGTGACCATAAATTTCGAAGTGTCTTACCATCAACAATCTTCATGCTTCCCTTCTATACAATATGAGTTGATATCATACTAAGGCTACCAAACACAACCCCAAAATTCAGGTCAATTAATATTCAAATTTCAGTAAATGGCAATGCTTTCGAACATTCAAAAACGTAAGTAGGCACAAGGGACAATTACTTCCAGATAGCAAAGCAACAGTAATGCTTTCAAACATTCAAAATGGTAAAAGGAACAAGGAACAAATTCCAAATATGCACTCAAATTGACCTAATGCACTTTCTTGTGATGTTTCCCCTCCCATCAAGTATGCACTGAAATTGACCTAATGCAATTGCTTGTGATCTTTCCCCTTCCATGCACATGTAGCATTAGTGCATTGTGATATTTAGTGAATTGGTGTGCTCTCATGACAATTTGGAGCACTGAAAGCCAATTTGTGCATACACTGCCTCTGCCATCTCAACCAAAACAAATTTATTACAAACCTCCACAAATGAGAAATTTTGAATTAATCTATAAAAATAACATAAAATCTTGTTACCTAATTTTGTGATTTATATAGTTCTATGTATATCTTCAAAAACAGTAAGATGTTTATCAATTTGATGCGATTTCCATGATTTTCTTCAAGATCACTTTACCTTCCACGTGATGCTTCCTGAAGACCTTGTATTTTTCTCACTAAATCTTGTAGTTGATGAGATGCATATTTATTTTTAATTTTTTCCAAGTTATGGTCTCCAGCCAACCTTTAATCTCATACATAAATCCGTATATGTTTACGCCGAAGGTGTTCTTTTAAAAGGAGAGCCTCTGGAACATTGTCCTCTGTTCCCTATGCTCTCTGTCGCGTTTTCCAATTGTGAAATATGTCGGCGGCTTCCCGTGTTGAGTTACATTCTATCCTTCTGGCACTCTTCTGCAATTACAGACCCCGCCAGAGATCTGATGCTCGAGCAATGCAACCTCCCTTCTGAAATTGTTCACAGAATAGAGGAAGGACCTCCCTCCCCAGCACTATTGGAACACACCTCCGCGCCCCTGTGGAGATTCTTTGATGCTCGATTCCCATTACATCCCATCGTCCTCTATTTTATTGCCAGGGCCCAGGCCTGTGAAGCTTCGATTTAGTAAGCAATTTGACCAGTGGTATGGTTGGAGTGACCATTAAAGGGCACTTGAATGAATGATTTTATGATTTTATTGAGGCTGAACAGTTTAAGGGATCAACAGAACAATAATTTTAACTATCTTCATTTTCTTTTCGATATCTTTTGTTATGAGTCTGGACTAGAAAGCTAATAGTCTGAATTGATCTTATTTTCGTGCATGTCAATCTTTATTTTCATATTGAATGTGATGAGGATATCATATTCGTATAGGCTGCACATTTTATGATAAAATGTTATTTCGTATCTACTACACCACATCATTATCACAGAAAATGCAAGTTTTTTCTTCCCAAACTAAAATGCAAGTTTTATCTTCCCAATTTTTCTTTGGAATCTTCTACCTACCAGTCTCACATCTAAGGTGATATGACCCTATCCTCAATTGTGCCACTAGCACCCTTGTTTACCCTTTAATAGCTGCCCCTAAATATGTTTTCTCACCATGGTCACAAGTTGGATTGAACTCTTTGATGTTTGGTTGGGAAAATTTGCATAAATAATTATAAATTATATTGGTCAATGCTAAATTAATAATGATTGATGGACAAATCATCCTATAGTTTTGCTCCAACTAATAAATTAAAATATGAAGTGGTAAATAATAGAAGAACATGCATAAATTTTGGTGGGTAGTAACCACAAGTAAGTTTACACATTTACAATTTTACTCCTACATAAATGTTGAAGAAAACATAAATAAAAGTTAGGGATTTAAGTATATTTTTTTACATCTTATTAGTATCCATTTTTTATGCAAAGACTTATTTACTTTATTTTTGGAAGTAATCGATGGTAGATAATAATAACAATGATTCCATATCCATATTTAAATTTAATTAATAAGCACATAAAAACTTAATACTTACAATAAACTTACAATATAACAAGTTTCTTAACAATGGATATTCACCCATACTTTACCATGGATATATTATTAACTTTTAAAAAGGTTTTGTTATAGCCTGGGCCAATACCACATGGCGAAAAACCATAACTTATTTCACAATAAAAAAATAAATTGTAAAATATTTTAGACATTACATATAGCATTGATTACATAGAGTGAAAATTCTCAATCATATGGATGGAGAGAGAGGGGGGGCGAAAGAAGGAGACAAGGAGGGAGATAGTGACAGAGCTAAAGGGCGCACCGACAGAGAGAGGGAGGTGTAAGAGAGAAGAATGAGGAGAGAGGGGGGGAGAGAGGAGAGAGGGAGGGAGGGAGGGGGAGGGAGGGAGGAAAGAACAAAGGCATAGAGAGAGAGGGAGACATAGAGATGGGTGGGGGAGAGAGGGGAAGAGAAAGGAGAGAGAGAGGGGTAGACATAGAGATGGAGGGGGGAGAGAGGGGAAGAGAAAGGAGAGAGAGAGAGGGAGATAGTGACAAAGTAGGAGGGTAGAGAGAGAGAGAGGAGAGAAAGGGAGAGAGTAGAGCAGGAGGGAAGAGAGAGAGAGGGAGATATGGATCTAGCCTAAATATGGTATGTGTGAATATAAAAACAAGCCTAGATCCATCTTAACCCCAGATCTATCAAGCGTCGAGAGGGATCAAATCTCTTTCACTTTAAAAGAGGTTTCTATCTCAAGAGGTTTGATCCCTCTTGACGCTTGCTAAATCCGAGGTTAAGATGGATTTAGGCTAGTATATACATACACTGCACTATTTAAATTTAATAATAATTAGTTATATATATATATTAAATTTAATAATAATAATCATTCCATGGAGTGTAAAGTTGTGATGATCTATAGCTCTCCTTCACTCTGACCAGAATTATGCATGCACATAGCCAACCCATGAAATTGAAAATTTTATTAATATGATCTCTATCGGGAAGAAAAAATTGTGCAAATCAATTCACTTGCTTTACTCAGAGGTTAAGAAAACAATTAACAATTTTACCAGCAATAGAATTCATATCCTTCACTTGTTTATTTTACATATATATATCTTATTAAGAAAATAAAACATTTGAAGATAAATAATTTCATACATTTATTGTTGCAATAATCGATTTCATTTACCAAGCACATAAGTGCTTATCTGATTTAGAAAAAGTGAATCTAGAACTAAATAAGGGTTGTCCACTCTCCACCCAACCATGGAAAGACTTTGTTGTATTCTTTTTCACAGCTAGCAACCCCTGATCCAAATTTGATGCCTTGAGCGAAAACTAAACTCAAGGATTTAGCCATAGCTTTCAGATGATATTTAACATAAAAGTGAAAGACACTCTACTTCACACACAAGAAAAACTCAATTTTTACCCTTTCCATATTTTACCAAGCTCATAAACATTCACAAAAATACCATCCAAGTATACACAACACAAGGGAGTGTTTCTCTGGTCTTTGCAGTCCCTTGGACCGCCCCTCTTCAATGTTATATGTGCCTCACACAAATAGGACCATTCCATGTCCTTAAAGCCATCTATTCAAAAGAAAAAGTGTTGCAACACATTCACTTTTTTACACCTAAGATTTGATCTAGGTGGATATTGGTGGCCACCCACTTATTCCACTTGGACCCCCACCTGTTCTTTCAGTTTTTCAACTTACAGCTTACTATTTTTAGCAGTTTTTTGGGTCCTGAACTTCCAGAGCTGTTTTGAGGCCCTAATGATCCAGGAAGATATTGGTGGCCACCCACCTATTCCATTTAAACCCCCACCATCGGTACTTTTAGTTTTTCAGTTTCAGTACAACTTACTATTTTTAGCATTTTTTTGGGTCTTAAACTTTTAGAGCCGTTTTGAGGCCCTAAACAACGTTTTTTTTGGAAAAACCGGGAGAAAATTAGACGTTCCTTAAATTTTTCTCACATCAAAAGTTTTATTCCTCAGATAGATCTTTCTAACGAGGTATTGTGCACATCAAACGGAGATCGTATGCCAAAGTTACGTCCCTGGGAAGATTGATGTACCAATTTACCCAAAAGGGACCCATAGTTTCAGTGCTTCATCTCCTAGGGTTAGGTTTTTGGATGTTTAGGGTTATCCATTGTTTCTCAATAATAAATAGGCCCTCAAGCCTCATTGTAACATAGTTCATAGGCTTGTAGCAGCCACATCTCTTAATAAAGATAAGCTACCAGCACCCTAGATAGTTTATTTCCATTATGTCTATAACCATATTTATGTTATTTGATATTAATGAAATAAATTTTTATTTCTGCTGCATATCTGTGTTTATGTGTATTTATGTATGTTATTGTGTTCCTGCATAAACTCGGATCAGTGGTATCAGAGCGGCCTGCTCTTTCTCTGTTTTTCTTTGCATGTCCCCAACGAGGTCAGGGTATAAGGTGTTAGAGCTCGATCTGGTTGAACCCTTGCAAGATTAGCCTCACAAACCTCAACGGCCTCCCATGGCAGAAGAAAAGAGAGAAGAGGGAGCAGGAGATCCTATCAACATATTGCTCGAGGAGGCCCTCAAGAAACAGAGGAACGCAATGATGGATAACTTTGCACAGATCCTTCAACGGCTGCCCACCGGCGATGCATATACATCCAGAAGCCACTCTGGAGGTGCCTCTCCTTTCAAGGTAAAAGTCAACTTTGACATTCATGTATTTGAATTCCAGATAGATGCAAAAATTGTAGATAGATGGTTGAATTTTCTAGAAGGGTATTTCTCGTTCCATGATTTCTCCAACCGAGAAAATATTATTTTTGCACTCCTCAAAGCCGCCCCCATGTCAAACACTGGTGGGAAACCTACTACGAGCAAAAGGACGGGAGGAAACCGTCTCTGTTCTTGGTCGTATCCACTTGGAATTCGTTCTAAGACGGTATCAAGGAACAATATTACCCTGTGGGGAGCTATGAGTACAAGTACATCTAATGGACCATGTTGCGGCAGGAAAGGGACCAAGATGTGCACGAACTGACGAATATGTTCCATACCCTGTGCACAAAGTTGGGTATTAAATATTCATAGAGACATTTGGTGTTCAAGTACCATAGTTTTTTGCACAGATACATTCAAGAGGAAATGGAGTTCCTCAAAATTAGCTCACTTGGCACGTCATATCGCTATGCCGCCAAGATCGAGCAGAAATTTAAGCAGAAGAAGCAAGACTTTGTATCTGCAAATCTGAAGCCAGGGAAAGGTGCCCCCAAACCGTAGAACAAGAGGCAAAGCCAAATCAGGGCGACTCAGAACAACACCACAAATCCAAAGAAGGACACGGGGACGTGGTGTGAATTTCATAACAGCCCCACCCATAGCACAAACGAGTGTCGAGCCAAACAGTCGTTGGTGGCCAAACTAAAGGCACCTTAATCATATGCATGTTCTGATCCTCAGTCAGAACCAGACAAGGGAAATTACAAAGGGAAGCAGATCATTGATGCGGATCCCAGTGTCATTGTTGCCTCCACCAATCTCCAGTGGGAGGATCTCGAGGATCCAGAGGAGGGGGAGCGCCTCTTCCATTCGTAGATGTTGGTGAATGGTTCTCCACTGCAATTCGTTGTCGATAGCGAAAGCCAAAAGAACCTCATTTCATCAGAGGTCATGAAGTGGCTCAGCCTACTGACCATAGCACACCCGTAGTCGTATACCATTGGGTGGCTTCACGAAGGAAGAGATCTGCGTGTCTGCTAGTAGTGTCACCTTCTGTACAACATCAAGCCATTCATGGATGAGGTACTATGTCATGTTGCTCCTCGTGATGTGTCCAGGTGGATATTGGTGGCCACCCACCTATTCCATTTGGACCCCCACCGGTTCTTTCAGTTTTTCAGCTTCAGCGCGGCTTACTAGTTTTAGCAGTTTTTCGGGTCTTGAACTTTCGGAGCCATTTTGAGGCCCTAATGATCCAGGTGGATATTGGTGGCCACCCACCTATTCCATTTGAACCCCCACCATATGTACTTTCAATTTTTCAGTTTCATCACAACTTACTATTTTTAGTAGTTTTTCGGGTTTTGAACTTTCGAAGCCTTTTTTAGGCCCTAAACAATGTTTCTTGGAAAAACCAGGAGCAACATGCAAGTTCCTTCAATGTTGATCACATCAAAAATTGTATTCCTCGGATAAATATTTCTAACGAGGTATTGTGCTCGTCAAACGGAGATCGTATTCCAAAGTTACATCCCCTGCAAGATTGATGTACCAATTTACCCAAATAGGGCCCGTAGTTTTGGCGCTTCATATTCTAGGGTTAGGTTTTTAGATGTTCAGGGTTATCCATTTTTTCTCAATAATAAATAGGCCCTCAAGCCTAATTGTAACACAGTTCAAGGCCTGTAGCCGCCACATCTCTTCTTAGCGATAAGCTACCAGTGCCCTAGCTAGTTTATTTCCATTATGTATGTAAGCATATTTTCGTTATTTGATATTAATGAAATGAAGTTTTATTTCCATTGCATATCTGTGTTTATGTGTATTTCTGTATATTGTTGTGTTCCTGCATAAATCCGGATCAATATTTCACTCACAACTCTTAACTAGTCACAAGGTCTAAACCTCTTTGGGTTTTGTCACTAACTCTCTTTCCAATTCGACTTTCTAATTGAGTGGGAAAAGAATGTATGAGATAGAAAATGAAATAGGTTGAAAAGCTACATGAAGAAATACATCTTGATTGGTATTCCTTGTTTTTTTTATAATCACACATTGACACTTCATCTTCCCAACCTCTTGCTAGAAGCTTCTAGGGAAAATTAACCATTTCATCAAAATGAAAAATTAAAGGAAGTCATTTTTTCCTCTCAATGCATCATAATCTATTAGTTATCCCCCTTCCCTCAGCTCCAAAATTCATTTTTTATTATTAATAATAAAAATAAGCATTACATCACATCATAGATATTTAACTCATAGCATTAATGTTGATAACCCAACATTATAAGCTCTCAATTACAACACACAATTGGAAAAATAAAAGGGATGTCACATCCCCTCCCCCTTTAAGGGACATTCTCCTCAATGTTTTATTATTATGTAGAAAATGAGGATATGCCACTCTCGTGGTATCCTCCATTTCCCACGTGGCTTCTCCTGCTCCATAGTGTGCAATGTTCACTTCTGACGCAATGTCTCTTTCCTGCTTAGTATGTATTGTGGTTTTCGTTTGAACTCTCCTGCAGGTTCCACCTAAATCACATCCTAATCAATAACATGACTAGAATCATAAACATATTTTTTCAACAAATATACATGAAATACATCATGAGCTTTAACATTCGAAGGTAAGGCAAGCCTATAACCCACTATCCCAACTCCTTCCAGTGATCTCAAATGGTCCACAATAGCAAGGTGTTAATTTTTCATAAGTTTCCATTATCAAATAACTTCTCTTTGGCTTAATCTCAAGATACATGTGATCTCAAACTTTGAACTCTTTGTGAACTCTTTTATTTTTTGCGTAGCTCTTTTGATGATTTTAAGTTTCCTTCAACTTTTGTTTATTAATAAAACTTCTTGCTCCATCTCTTGTAACATATCAGGTCCAATAATAACTCTATCCACTAGATGATCAAAACTACTGGGTGTATGACATTTTCGGCCATACATTGCTTCAAAGGGACTCATCTTCAATGATTCTTGAAATCCCTTATTCTACGAAAACTCTACTAATCATTAGAGAAATTTTGAAGTAAAAAATGGGCCTCAAAACAAAAAAGTACAACAAAAATCAACTTTATAATAAACAATAGGATTCAATATGACGATGTCAACCATGGGGGGTGATTCACCATTTTTGGAGGAAAATGGTATTAAAAATATATAATAATAAAATAAAATTTAAAAAAAAAAAAAAAAAAAAAAAAATCCCTTTTCAACTTATCTCCCTAATTTTACTCAAATTTTGAGCGGGAGCACTTGCTGGATGCGACATTTAATTTTTCATCCAAGGAGTACCCATGTCGCATACTTAGATGGACCATACTACATGAAAAAAAACGTGATTTCATTTTTTTAATGTATTTCACCTTTTTCATGTAGTAGGGTCCATCAAAAGTATGCGACATGGGTACTCCTTGGATGAAAAATTAAATTATGCATCCAACAAGTGCTTCCACTCGAAATTTGAGTAAAATCATAGAGAGATAAATTGAAAATACGAGTTGAGAATTTATTTTTTGTCATTTTTCCCTCTAAAACTTTATGAGGTAATCTAATCTTATTTTATTATTTCCACTATTATTTTATAATATTCCTTAGGAGGCCCAATTTAGACTTCAAAATTTCTCTAATGGCAAATAGTACTCCTATTTACTTTGTATTTTCATTACATAAATACAAATTATGTCTTCTAAAATCTGATATATCCATTTTGTGTGTCCATTTGTCTAAGGATGATAAGCTATATCGAATGTTAGATTTGTCCCATTTCCCTCAAACAAACCTTTCCAAAATCTTGAAATAAATTTAGCATCTCTATGAGACACAATTACCTTTGGTATGCCATGCAACCTGGAGATTTCTTTCATAAATATATGATAAACATTATCAATTGCTTTATGAGTGGACTTAATTGGAATCAAATGAGCTTATTTTATTAACTTATCCACCACATCCATGATAGAATCATGTAGTTTACGTGTCTTGGGAACTCTAGTGATAAAATATGTAGTTATAGTCTCTCATTTCCACTCCAAAATTAAAATAGATTGCAACAAACCTATTGGATGCTTATGTTCAACCTTGACTTGTTGACATTCCAAGCATATAGGAATATAATTAGTGATATCTCTCTTCATTTTGGACCAATAATAATGCTTGTTTACTATTTTTATCACTTTCTGATATCTCAAGTGTCCCAAATATGGTTCTTTATGCAATTCATCCATGATCAACTTCTTTAATTCCTTGGAATATGGAACATGAAATATATTGTTATATAACAACAATCCATCCTTTTTTATTTGATATCCCATACAACCTAAGCCTTATTTTCCTTGCTACAAACATTCCTTAATTTGTTGAGTGTTCATCATGTTGTAAGGCATATTTTATTATAGATTTCAATCTAGTTTCAGTGGAACTAATTGTTGCAATTCTATTATCTTGCAAACTTCGACTTAGAGCATCTACCACGTGATTTATCTTCCCTTTGATGTGCCTAATTTTGAATTCAAATTCATTGATTAGTGCTAGCCACCTAGATTTCTTGGCATTCAAGCAAGGTTGGTCAAATAAATACATCAATCCATTGTGATCTGACATCAAAATAAATCTACTTCCAAGTATATAATGTCACCACATTGAGTGCATGAAAAATGGTTTCCAAATCTAAATCATGAGACACATAATTCCTCTCATGCTAATTCAATTTCCAAGACTCACAATATATCACATACGCATCTTGCATGAGAACTCCACAAAGTCCTTACTTGCAATAATTTTTGCATAGTAAAAATTATTTGCTTGGGTCTGGAATTGTTAACATAGGTGCATTGGTAAGTAAGCATTTAAGCTTCTGGAATCTTTCTTCGCATTGCTTGGACCAAACAATCTTCACCCCCTTTCTCTACATTGAAGCAATTGGATGACCAATCTGAGAAAATCCTATGATAAATATCTGATAGTAAGTAGCAAGTCCCATGAATGATCTCACTTTTGTGAAATTTCTTGGTGCAAGCCAATTTATGATGGCCTTTATCTTATCATGATCCATAACAGCCTTGCTTTTAAATTATATGCCCCAAATAATGGATTTATTTTCAGTAATCATACTTGGCATATAATATGTGCTCTCTCAGCTCATGCAATACCAATTTTGAAGATGATTCTCATGTTATTCTTTTGCCTTTGAATAAATAAGGATATCATCAATGAAAACCAAAAAAAAAAATTGTCCAAATACTTATTGAGGATGTTTTTCATTAAATGCATGAATGTATTTGGTGCATTAGTTAACCCAAAAGGCACAACCATAAACTTAACATGTCCATATCTAGTATAGAAAGTTATTTTATGAATGTCCTCATCTTTGATTCAAACTTGGTGATACCCAGACCTTAATTCTATCTTGGAAAATTTTGTAACTTCTCTCAGTTGGTCAAAAAAATCATCAATCTTAGGCAGAGGATAGTTTTTCTTAATGTTTATTGTGTTTAGCTGCCTATAAACTATACACAACTTTAGAGTTCCATATTTCTTCTTAAAAAATAAATTTGGTGCTCCTCAAACAGATACATTGGTTGTGATATACCCTTTGTCCAACATTTCCTTCAACTTAATCTTTAACTCTATCAATTCAGGAGTACTCATCCTGTAAGGTACTTTGAACACCATTATTGCTCCTGTCATAAGATCTATGGAGAAACCCATATATCTTTTAGGTGGCAATCCTAGCATTGCTTCTAGAAATACATATTGAAATTCTTGCAAAATTTTGAAGCCTTCAAGATTTCCTTTTGTATTACCTATTGATTCCAACAAATGCATTTCATACAACTAATATCATCTCCTTCATACCATCTTTTTCTTTCCTCTTCCAAGACTTTTATTGTTTTTCTCTATGCTTTGACTACTCGTAATAGTACTTAGCCTTTCTTATTGTGTCATCCTGAGTTTTTGGCTCATCAAACTCTATATGATCTTGGTAAGAATGAGTCAATCCATTGATGAATCTTTGAATCTGCACTTTTTCGTCCTTGATATAACGCACATAATGCAATGCTTCCAAAAATGTGCTCACATATTCTTCTATATTTATTTTTCCAAGCTTTAAATTGTGAAATTATTTGAAATTTTTATCATAGTACCTTTCTTAAGGGTACTTATTTATGAAGTACATTTTGAACTACTTCCAAGAGATTTCCTTTTCTTTGATTCCTTTCACATTCTTGAGATATTCCCACCATATGGATGTCTTTCCATGCATGTTCAATGTTGTGACTTTGGCCTTCATGTTTGTTGAATAATCATTCACATGGAAGTATTTATTCAATCCTATCTTCCATGCTTTAGCTTCCTCACCTTTCATGATCACACCATTGAAGGTGGGTGGATTTTCCTTCTTGAATTCTTCATGTCATGCAGCTTTAGAGTGCTTGTTATTATTTTCCTTATGATTTGTTGCTACCCATCCCATTTGAGTTATTTGTCCCATCATTAGAGGAATTAAAGAACTCTTCACTAGAAGTATTCGCATTCCTGATTTAATGTCTTTTCTTAGATGTACACTTCCTTGCATTGAGATGGTCAACTCATGCTTCTGATTTTTTGAAGGGCTATAAATTTTCTTAGATGGGTATTTTCCATCATTGCTAGCATTTGGTCCCTGTTAAAACTACTTTTTAATTTCAAACAAACTTTGCAAGAATACCCCATTCAATTTTACCTATCTTTCTTGTTCTTTGATCAGCCTTTCAGCATCTACTTTACAACTCCTAAGGTCTTCCTTCAAACTCTATATGGTCTCAATAAGGTCAGCATATGTTCCCTCTTCTCTCCCCTTTTCCTTAG
This sequence comes from Pinus albicaulis, assembly GCA_034641835.2. Lineage (NCBI taxonomy): Eukaryota > Viridiplantae > Streptophyta > Pinopsida > Pinales > Pinaceae > Pinus > Pinus albicaulis. The sequence continues at coordinate 155,316,532 of CM076583.1, read as the reverse complement.
AGGTGATCATTTCAGTACTAATTTTTACCTTTGCATTGGACATCCTTCTCTTTCTTTTCATTGTCAAAAAGTATTATTATGTATTGAAATACCACACAAGTATTAGTACCATTAAAATCATAAAAATTAAACGTGTATATTACCTTTACTTCATTTGCTCCAAGCCTATACCAGCCTACATTTTATCTTGTTTATCTACTCTGTCTCCTCCAAGTTTCACGGTCTAAAACTTCAAAGAAATAAAGTTATACCAAAAATACCATGCTGACATGTTTGAAGCCTTATTTCAAGAGCATTCAAGATACCCAAATTTCTTGAAGTTATCTCTAAAATTATAGTGAAACAAGATTTGAAAAATGAAATTTCATTGACATTTCCCCTCATTATGGTCCAAGTTTCAACCTTTGAAATTTCTCAGACTCAAAAGTTATAGTGAAAATTCCAAGATGACTTGTTTAAAGAAGCATTCAAGAAGCTCAACTTCCTTAGATCATACCTGAAATATAGCGAACCAAGATCTACAAATTGAACGAGATGTTCATTGATATTTTCCCTTACTATGGTCTAAGTTTCATCCTATGAAGCCTTCTACAAAAAAGAATTACAATTAAAATCCCAAGATGGCTTGTTTACCCCGAAAGTCACATTTTGGCTTCCACCTTTAAACTCCAAGAATGACCGTAAAACTACTCAAATTATTTGTCGCGCCTAATATCTCTTTAAATCATAGGAAAAATTTGGGACTTACAGCTTGTAGAGAAAATTAAAGAAAAATCATCATACAATTAACATGGAAAGAATGCATGTGCAAAGTTGACCAATGAATTTGAAATTTTATTAATATAATTTCTACCAGGAAAAAAATATTTCCCAAATCAATTCAGTTATTTTATTTGAATGTTAAGAAAACAATTAACAATTTTACCAACAACAGAATTCATATCCTCCACGTACTTAATTTTCATATAAATATCTCATTAAAAAGGAAAACTTGTTAAGAATAAAAAATTTCAATTATTATGATTTCATACATATATTGTTGCAATAATCAATTTCATTTACCAAGCACAAAAGTACTTATTTTATTTAGAGAAAGTAAATCTATAACTGAAAAAGAGTGAGCCACTCTCCACCCAACCATAGGTAAGACTGCATTGTATTCTTTCTTGTACCAGCCACCCCAAAGCCAGATTATTGATTCCTTGAGAGAAAATTAAACTCAGGGATTTACCACACATTTTTCAAACCATATTTAACATAAATTTAAAGGACACTTTCCTTCGCACACAGGAAAAACCCAGTGTTCAGTTTTTCCATATTTGACCAGGCTCATAAGAATTCAAAAAAATATCATGTAGGTCTACACAGCACAAGGGAGTCTTTCTCTGATCTTTGCCGTCCCTCGACCATCCCCTCTTCAATTTTCTATGTGCCACACACAAACATCAAAGCCATCTAGTCCAAAGAAAAAATGTTTCAACGCATTCACTTCTTGTCACATAAGTTATCGCTCACAACTCTTAACTATTCACAAGGTTTGAACCTCTCTGGGTTCTACCACCAACTCTTTTCCCAATTCAAATTTTTGAGTGAGAGGGAAAAGAATGTATGAGAGAGAAAATGGAATAGGCTAAAAAGCTAAAAGAAGAAAAAAACTCTTGATTGGGCCTCTCTCTTGTTTTTATAATCACAAATTGACCCTTCATCTTCCCAACCTTTTACTAGAAGCTTCTTGGGAAGATTAACCATCTCATCAAAAAGGAAAATTAAGTCAAAAAAAAAATCCTCTCAATGCATCATAATCTATTGGTTATCATCCTACCTTTAGCTATAGAAAAAAAAAAATTTAAATAATAAAATAAACGTTACATCACATCATAGAGATTTAACTCATGGCATCAATGTTGGTACCTCAGCATTATAAGTTCTTAATTACATCACAAATTTGGAAAATAAAAGGGGTGTCATAAAAGAAGCCATCATGTTGCACTCATGTTGACAAAGATGTTGTTGATGTTGTTTCCACCTTCCACCCCTTGGTCTCTTTTGCATCTCAACAATGCCATCAACATATTGAATACATAATTAAATTTGAGCAAACTTCCTCAAGTGAGGATGAGGTAGACCATTTATTTGTGACCTTAGCTTTAGAAAAACTTGAGACACAAAATATTACCATGCCCTAGAATTGTATAGGCATAGAAAGGAATTCATGGTTAATACATTCATGAGCCACAAAAACATGGGAGGTGATCTTTAAGCAAGGCTATATAAGCTAGAAAAGCAAAGTCATATCCAAATCATTCTCATTTATTTACTAGTGAAGAAGCATGGGAGTGTCATATAATAAAACTACGAGGTTGGATTATGGCCCTCCTTAATTTTAATTTTATGTCATGAGTCTTGTTTCAAAACCATTTTTTGGGTTTGTACTCTCCAAACTATCTATATGGTAATTGCATACATTTCCATATGGGTTTTGTTTCCTTCAATGCAAACCCCACATGTTGTTGGTATCATTCCCACTTTTGGTCATGCCTAGTTTCCCATGGGGTAGGATTCCTTTTTTGCAAGTATTTATATAGTTTAGCTACTCAAAGGAGTAGTAGACAATCTCTAGTCTCTTGTCTCATGGTTAAGAGAATAGTGTGATCATAGAAACAAAAATATTCTCTACCTCATGTATTATATGTGACATTTTACAGTAATAGAATAGTTTCATACTTACAATGAAAAAAAAAATACAATTGTTCATTTCAACTTCATTTACATAATTGAACGTTACTTCTTATGCATTGAATGGCTTTGTATCTGCTTTTTTTTCATTTATCACATAACTCAAGAATGCATCTTTATCTCAAAATGCATCTAAATATTCAAGGTTGAAATATTGTTTCTTATACATGAACCTTGTAGTCTTTATAGGATTTTCTTCTCCGGGATCCTTTTTTGTGTTTAATAATATGTAAATTGATTGTGAGTTTCCAAAAATTATGATTGTATACATAAACCTTTAATTTTAAAGGATTCCACGGTATCTATTAAATCCTATTTATATTAAAATTTATGTAAATTGATTTGCAAGTTTCTCAAAATGACGGTTGAGAAAAATAGAATGGACTTTAATACTCTTACATTAAAGTATAACATTCCATGCATACATAAAAATCATATTATCTTCTTTTTTATTTTTTTTCTCTTTTTTTCTTTTTTTTTTTCTTTTTTTTTTCATTTCTATAGGAATCAGCAATTGGGCTAGGCTCACACTCATGTGACACGAGATTGATTCTAATCTCTACAACTATAACCACTAGGTGAACCCAAACAAGCCCCCATGCACGGCCCACGCGGAAAATCAGGGGATTGAACCTCAAACCAAAAATTTTCACAATGTCTTCATATCACGGCAGTCATCAGTCAAGATGCACCCCTAGGATAAAATTTATATTAACCTAATCATGCTTCATTTCAGGGTTAATGCACATTATTTTGTTAGTTTTTTATTATATAACATTTACATCTATAAAAATATTTTAAATACCTATCTCTCAAGTGAGGTAGATATCTAACTAGGTATCATCCAATGCCACAAAGATCTTACATAATGCCTCTATATACAATTGACTCAATAGCCTCATCATTGCCTCATTATTTTTAAGCCAACAATACATTGCTACATCTCCTCAAACTAATGGAATGTTAGGAAAAATAGATTGAAACTTGGTAAGGAAACTTCATTTTTTTTAATTGAGATCATACATCATCTATTTCAAGTAGCCCAATAGTGATCAGGGCATCATTATTCTCTTGGAAAAATATTTTTTAATACGTACATTTCAAAGACCCACACTAAGTTCTCTCCCATATTCTCTCATAGGAATAATTGACACATGACTATAATTTGTGTTTAACCTTTAAGAAATGTGAAAAATCTTATATCTACATTTAGAAGTCAACTATAACAATGCTTAACCATTTGAAAGATCATTTAAATACATCATTCACGGACCCTATTCAATGGATACTCTATTAGTTATCCGTGAACTATCCAAGACATTTTTCTTATCTTTAAACAATATATCATCCTAATTCATTTCCATGCTCCCTTTCCTTCACATTGAAGATATGTTGGTTTTTTACAACAACATTAAATTTACAAAAATCCAAAATAAAATAAAATATTTTTAAAAATATATATATATAGAACCTATTAGGTATCATTTTCGGGATTAATTCCATGGAGTAAGTCATTAAAATATGACCATATGCATGAGTATTAGTCTCGATCAACCAAATTTCTCGTGATTTTTAATAGTCCACATAATACTCATTACATCAAGTGATGCTAAAAGGGGCGAAGAAGTGGTATTGGTACAAGTTAAATAAATCACATAGCATCAACCATCACCTCTGAGGCTTGCACCTGGTAATTAGGACTTCCCAAGAGGTCACCCATCCCAAGACTCCTCTTTCTCAAGCACGCTTAATTGCGTATATTTTCCCCGCGATCAAGCCCATTTAGCTTGCTACCCCATTGAAAAACCTTAGCAAGTATTATACCATATGAACTATTCAGTCAAAACTCCCTTCAATCTTGTCATTTAAGCATAGGGCTTTCATAGTGCAACATATTAGGTATCATTTCAGGAGGTCACCCATCCCAACACTCCTCTGGATCAATTGTGCTTAAATGTGGATATTTTTCCCCACAATCAAGCTCACCTAGATTTCTACCTCATTTGAAAAACCTTAGCAAGTATTATGCCATATGAACTATTCAGTCACAACTCCCTTCACTCTTTTCATTTAAGCATGGGGCTTTCACAGTGCAATATATTAGATATAACTTTTGAGATTAACTATTTAGATTAAGTCACTAAACTATGACCATATCCATGAGTATTAGTCTCAACAAATTAAATTTCTCATGATTTTGAATAGTCCACATAGCACTCATTTCATCACTTGATGCTCACAATTAGCAAGCTCTATTTTTGTTGGTATATATTTAAACAATGCAAGCATATGGTGAAGACTATCTAAGTCTTTTGTATTTTGTCTCACAAGGTAGTATTGGATACTCCTTAGTATCCAGTGTTATAATTGTATTAGATTTAGTAAAATTACTTGCCTTTTTTTCTTGGAAAGAAAACGATAACAACATATTTCTCAGAAATATTGTATATAATACATAATTTACTATTATATATAATATAAGTGATTAATTATTAAATAGTTTTTTTTGTTGGTAATTACATGTTATGCAATATAATAACTCATTGAGTTATATTATATAATAGATAACAACTAAATATTCATAATATATCCTATCTTATGTTATATAATATAACTTGTTAGTTATAGTTAACATAGGATATTATGCTTGTTAGTTGTAATTTGTTGTAATGTGTGTGTGTGTTAATTGGGTTTATATCCAGTGGTTGGGAGGAATGACTGTGATCCTCCCCACCTAGATTCAATTTTTGCCAATGACATTTTGAGCTCATAATGAACATATGCATACATACATATGGCATTCCTACTTGTTGCTACTTCAGTGCAACATTTCCTAGTTTTGCATCTCACTACTCAATTTCCACTACATCATTAAGTTGGTGCATTTTTCTTCCTTATTCAACATGCCATAATTCGAGTTCACATATTGGACTTGTTTTTATGCCCCTAAATGTTCTCCCTCTCTCATGTTAATCATGGTCCAAAATATATTACACTATACTTCCAGGGTTTCCATTTGACGCTTATGTTGTACAAGTGTTTCCATAATTATTGCAACATAATCCAACTGTATATTGCTTATTCTCATTAATCTTTGTAGTTTCTATGAAAATAGATGTCATTTTCCTTGGATGGCTTCTTCATTGTTCCATAGAGCCCTCCTAATCTCCTTGAGTTCCCCATAATCCATTATGATTTAACAGAGAGGACATAAATTCATTTAATTTGTTGTAACTAACAAATTATTTATGTATTATTAGTTACAAATAATTTATAATTAATAATCATAAAATTTTCCTTTTAAAATAATCAATAATAGAAAATATTATAGCATTTCCATTATGATTTAAATTAACTTGATTTACTTTCAAAGCATGGAAAGTAATGATAATAAAAAATACTCTATATTTAGTATTTCAAGACTATTTATCATATCTCAAGATGCTTTAAACAAGGTGAGGTTTATATGCAGTTCATTATTTCCAAAGAAAAATATAACACAATCATATTTGATTTCTATACTTCCAACTCAACTATTATGGTTGACCCAATTTCTTGAAACTCTATTGATTGTTGACTTCCAACTCATGAACGTCCATGTTTTCTCTTATGAGATGCATTTTAGAGCCAAAATTTATCTTGACTAGTATCTCCACTATTGAGATAGATCCTTCCAGCTTTGAGGCTCGATAGATGCAAAGAAGGTATGGCAAGGTTCCATGATAGAGGAATACAACTCCATCTCAAGAGTATTGTCTCGGGGATAGTTCCAAAAAAATTAGGAAATTGATGATTGATTCCATGCATGTAGCTTATAGGAATTTAAAATTCCAAGGCAAATTAATTGGCAAAGGATTCTAACAAAAAAAGGGAGTTCGCATAGTTGAGACTTTTTCTCCAACTACAAAAGGTTTTGAGATCCATTAGTGAGATAACAAAGTATTGCATACAACCAATATTTTAAAGGCCCCTGCCAAAGGAAAAATTTGAGATGTTGAAGGAGAAATCTTGGTGTGATTCAGAATACTTTCCTTGCATACAGGGGTTATTAGTTTACTTCTTGCTCAGAGAGTGTCTCTTATTGTGAGAGTGGCGCTTCATGGGAGTGATTTAATGAATATGTTTTGATTCAGTCCCCTTCTCGTTTATTTCTGTACACTTATTTGAGCTTTGGTGAACTACCTAAGTTGTTCTATTAAAATATGTATTTTTGCATTAAAATTTGAAGTCGCATGTGTGGATTTATGTGGACCTAAATTTGGCACATATGAGGTGCATTGTTTGAGGAAGGGAAATTTCTTTTGGGTTGAAGGTTGACCTTGTTTGGAGGAAAATTCTCTTGGAAGATGTATGGGTTGGTTAGAGTGGACCTTGTCCTATTGAGTGTTCCACTCGTGGACCCAGTTTTATAATTTCCCTCTCCCTTATTCTGTAAAATGGAAGGAGATTAACATCACTTAATTATATTATATTTTTTCTATTTTGTTAAGAGTATTTTTTTAGTTTTCTAGGAGTGGAGAAGATGTGATAGCTAGTTGTTTCGTTTTTGCATTAGCAATTTAATTTTGCATGTTAATATTATTCTTCCTTTTCTTTTACATTATGTATTAATTCCAGGACAAGGATTAAAAGTATTGGGCTTCCAATCCAGTTTCTATTAAATTGAAATTGAATATTTACATAAATTAGAGTAACCTTTGGAATTTCTATTCCAAGTTCTCTTCATATTACCCTATTTTATTATGTACATATTTACATATTCTACTGAATCCTGGAAGATCAGGTGGCTAACATTCCCCCCCTTAATCTGAAGGGGTGTTTGTGAGTCCAAGCATCATTATGAACCTTTCAAACTTTTCTCTTCCAAACGCTTTGGTGAAGATGTCTGCAATTTTCTCATTTGTGGAACAATGTCATAGGTGAATAATCTTGGCCTCACCATTATGTCGAATCAAATTATACTTTGCATTGATATGTTTTGGTTTGATCATGGAATTTTCGATTCTTGGCCAATTTAAATGCAAAAGTATTGTAAATTAGAAGAGGAGTAAAGTGCACTTGTTTCTCCTATAAATCTTCAAGAAAAATTTGGAGCCACATAATCTCTTTGGTTTATTTTGCAGCTACCAGATATTCCGCATCTATTGTGGAATATGTTGGAACTGATTGTTTGTGTAGCCTCCAAGAGATAGCTCTTGATTATAGACTCATAACATAACCTGGAGTAGATACTCCATTTCTTTATCTCCATCAAAGTCTAAATCAGAATATCTAATCAAGCTCAAGTCATCCAGCTATGTATATTTGAGTCCAAAGTCTTGAGTTCCTTTCAAGTACTTTAGAACTCTTTTTACATCATAATAATGCCCCTCACAAGGATTTTTCATAAACCTAGAAAGGATTCCAAAAACAAATGAAATATTTCGTCTGGTAGTGGTGAGGTAGATAAGACTCCCCACAAGTTGTTTATACTTAGTTGTGTCCTCAAATTCATTTCCTTCTTTATATGTGAGATTCAACTTTTGCCATTAGACTGGACAAAGGATTGGATTCAACCATGCCAAATTTATTCAATAATTATCCAATGTACTTATTTTGAGATAGGAATATATATTTCAAATGTTGGGTTACTTTAATTCCTAAATAGTAGTGAAGGTGTCCCAAAGTTGTCATTTCAAATCCTTTCTTAAATTATTTCTTTATGGATACATTATAATTTTTATTGTTCAGTGTAATCAATAGATCATCTACATATACCACAAGATAGACAAATTTTTCCAACTTTATTGATAAATAAAGTTGCATCATCAAGATTAAATTGTTTGAAATTTAATTTCAGAATATGTTAAGCCAATTTTTCATGTTAGGCTCACGGTGCTTGTTTTAGGCCATACAAGGATTTGATGAGTTTACATACTTTATGTTGTTGCCCCTTCACAACAAAACCTTCTGGTTGAGACATAAAAACACTTTCTTTCAAGTCTCCATTCAAGAAAACAAATTTTACATCCATTTGATAGACTTTCCATCCGTTATGAGTTGCCTAAGGCAAAGAAAGTGTGGACAGTGGCCCATTTTTTTTTGGGGGGGGGGGGGGGGGGGGGATGTCTCCTCATAATCGACCCCTTCTTTCTATGCAAATCCTTTTTCCACAAGACTTTCTTTATGTTTGTCAAGTGAGCCATATTATTTATAATTTTTCTTGAAGACCAACTTGCAAGAAATTGGTTTAGTTCCAAATGGAGGGTCCTTTAGCTTCCAGGTTCCATTGTTTATGAGAGCGTCATACTCTTTTTGCATTGCTTCTTTTCATTCATCATGAGAAGTGACTTATTTAAAGGAATTTGGTTCAAAATTAGTAGAAAATTTTAATTCACAATCATAAGAAACATTCATATCAATAGTTGAATCAAAATAAACTACATCATGTCCATTTTGTCTGGTGGAACTTCTAGTTCTTGTCTTTCCAACCTCATTAGAATGAACACTTTCAAGTGTATTAGTGAGCCATTTTGGAGGACCTTTTTGAGATGGTTCATGCTATTGTATTGACTAAGATGGGGATTCATCAAGATTTATCCTTTCAATCCTCTCAATCACATCACTCAAAGTTTCTTCTAGATCTGAAGAAGTGGTTGGAACTTCATGAGGGGGAGAGAGTGCTTCAGAAGGAGATTCCACAAATTGATCTAGGATAGGGACCCCCCTTCAATGTGTGGAATCTTATTATCAAATTCCTAAAAAAGAATTGCATGAATGAATATGTTCAAACAATCAAGTTGCATCCCAATAGCATTGTCGGTCTTGGAAGATTCAAGAAGATTCACGTCTCTAAACAATATAAACTTCTTATTTACCTCATCATAGAGACTATATGCTTTGGAGGCATATGAGTACCCCAAGAAGATACACTTTTGACTCCTTGCACCAAGTTTATTTCTTTGTTCCTTGGGAATCAAGGCATAGCACGTGGAACCAAAGATCTTAAGATTCCTTATTGAATGAATGTGGCCATACCACATTTCATAAAAGACCTTGTTTCTAAGGGCATGAGATGGACATTTAGTTTTAATATATACTGCGCATAGAACTACATCATCCCACAGCATCATCTTTACATTTTTTAAAACATCATTGAACGAACCATATTTAAGATTGTCCTAATCATTATTTTAGCTACATCATTTTGTTGAGGATTGTATGGCACAGTTGTTTGATGTTGAATCCCATGTTGGAAAATATAGTTTTCAAATTCATTTGAAGTATATTATTTTCCATTATCAATATGAATAGAACCAACATGAAATTGTGAATAATGTTCAATCCATGCATGAAAGTTTTTTAAAGTTTCAAAGGCTTCATATTTTCTTTTCAAAAAATATACCCAACACATTCTGGTGTAGTCATCAATCAAAGTCATCATATATTTATTTTTGTTTGCAAAATAAATAGGCATAGGGCCATGGAAATTAGAATGAATCAATGCAATTTTTCTATGTGCTCTAGAAACATAATCATGAAATGGTATTTTTTTGTGTTTTCCTCGGTTACAAACATCACATTGTTTCAGTTTCCTTGGAATTGTTGGCAACCCAGAAACACCATTTCTTTTTAATAAATGAAGAGTGTCATAATTCATATGTCTAAATCTTGTACAACATAAAAGAATGAATGGAAATGTACCTTCATTATACTGAGAATTGTATCCACAGTTTTGTGCACGATTAGATGTCCATTGTAGTTCCAGTAGTCTTTCTTCCTCTATTCCAATCATGACAATTGTGTTGTATAATGCTTTTCTCACCTCAACTTTTCCATCAAACAGGCGAATGGAATGTCCTTGTTGGAAAATGTGAACAAGGGACATCAGGTTTCTCTACAGCTCTAGAAGGTAGAGAACATCATGTAGAAGAAAGTCAAGGAGTCCATGCAGTTTGACCCTAATGTTGCCAAGTCTGGATGGAATAAGTCTTGACTTTTCTACAAAGTATATTGTTACATCTACATTGTCGCTGAAGTCTTCAAAAAAGTATTTCTGGAAAGTCATGTGGCAGGTTTCACATGTATCTAGCAGCCACGCATCTTTCCAAGAAGCAAATGAAGTATGAAACAGGGCTTCAGCTACTCCAATATTTCAATGTGCAACAATATAATGAGCAGATTCAAGTGCTGCACCTTTCTGTAGGTCAGGTGTTTTACCTTTATCTTCATTTTTTTCTTGTTGGATAGTCCTCTAGAAGAATCTTGTGTTTGATTCTTCTCTTTCTATGCAAGGTACACAGCTTCTTCAGAAGATTTAGCAGTTGTCTTCATCTTCCAAAGCGTTTTCTCCCTTTCTCCAAACTTCTCCACAAGAGTGTCAAATGTGATGTTCTTAAGTTGGGCACTAGCTTGTAAGGATCAAGATAGTGAGAATATATGGGATAAAGAGCCTTGACAAAAGTTATGCAAGGAATGTCCATTTTAACTCTAGTGGCTTCTACATCATGCATGATAGCTCTAATTTATGAGGCTAGGGCCAGTGGATCATCATCCTTCAACTCTAGGTTGAGGAGTTTGATCATCAACTCGACTACCTCGAGCTTTGTGTGCAAGTCAAATAAATCTTTCAACTTCTTTAATGCATCAAAAGCATTGGTAATTGGAATTATATGACAAATCACCTCTTCATTTAAGAAAGCATCAATCAAGGCATAGGCTTTGTTTCTCTTTTTCGCCCATATGGCAAGCTCTTTATCTAATATGGACTTTGCAAGCAGATTGTCACCATCTCATTCACAAACACCAAGTTTCCATAGGTCATTGAAAATGAGGGTGTTTCTGATCTTTCTAAACCATTCACGATAATTTTATTTTCTTTTAAGTACCACTCTAACAACTAACAACAACGAAAATAAGAAAATTTTAAACTCCAAACCACTATTTGAGGATCAAATTCACCCAATTGATTTGCATGAAGAATGCACTATTCACTTATATTTTTCTTTGACAAGTTCAAGAAAGTATCTTAGCACACTTTGATATGACAAATATATACAACTAAGAATGGAATTCAATGTTTCGTAGACCTCACACGGAAGCGAATGAAAACCATACCATTAGGGAGGCCACCACATAAACCAATAAAACTCAATTGTTATTGCGACTTTAACTAAATTTTGTCATACTCAATTATTAGCAGTGACTGCGTATACCACTTTTCGTGGTGAAACAAAATGACAAGAGTCTGGTTAACCACTGGAAAAAATTAAGGCGGTGAAGGTGTACAGAATGACAAGAGTCTGGTTAACCACTGGCAGAAATTCAGGCGGTGAAGGTGTACAGGCAGGTTGTCGGCTCCCTATTCCAGTAGTTTGTCTACGTTGTTGATCTGTCAATCCAGGGCACAAATGAAATGGAATTCCATGGAGAGAATTGTCGACTGCTTTATCTTAGCAATCTGCGGGCAGTAAATTCGAATGGCAAAGACTTCGAGCTACAAACGGGAATAAGTGTGAGCTGGGTTTCAAATGACAAGGGAGTGGCAGAACGCCACTAGGAGTGAAGGACAAAGCAGGGAATAAATATATTAATTCAATTCGTTGAGTTGAGGGTTGGGGTGGTATACTCAATGCATCCTCCTCCCATAGCACTGCAAGCAAAGTGGCCGTTGGCCTCGCACTATTGCCACATGGCCCTAAGGAGTTACGAACTCGTTGGAGGGAGCGATGAAATTGACAGAGCGTTAGAGCGTTGCGTTGGCAGAGAGGATAGAGAGACAGAAAGGCTAGTCTGCATTACCTGGCACGATTAAAAGTATTGAACAACCAATCTAATTTTTATTAAACTGAATATATATATATAAAGTTCTTTTCATGTTACCATATTTTATTATTTATATATTTTACTCAATTTAGATTGGGTGGCTAACAATTAAGTTAATGTTTGTGTTATATAGTTTTAAATATGATGTATAAATTTATTCTAAGGCCTCTTCATGTTATCATACTTACATATTTTTCTTAATCGTGGAAGATTCGGTGGCTATTAATTAATTTAATGTATTAAGTAATCATCTTAGTGTTATATAGTTTCAAATATGATGTATATATTTAATGTCTCAATTGTATAAGCAGTTAGGTTTGTGTTATATAGTTTCAAATATAATGTATATATTCAATGTTTCCAGTTGCATAAGCAATCATGTTTGTGTTATATAGTTTCAAATATGATGTATATATTTAATGTTTCGGTTGCATACATTTAATTTAATTTGTAAATATATTTTTCATGTTTCGTTTTATTATATCTTATTATATTTACTATTTAGTTGTTTTTAAAATGATCTAATTTTTATATATGTAGTGTTTACAATTTTGAATATTGTTTATAATGTTTTTAATCTTGGTATATATTTAGTTTTGTATTGTATTTCAAAACGGAATTTTAGCATTAATAAGGGTTGTGAAGATGCTTGATATCATTCTTAAGTAATGAATCTTATTTTCTCCATAAACCAAAGATGGATCATTAGACTGAAATCCCTATGACTGTGTTGATTTTCCATCATTACATTGGTCAACAAGTCCACTAATTTGTTTAGGTCTCTAGGAGACTTGTGGGCACAGGTAAACCTCTAGAAATTTTAGTTGAGGGATTTGTGATCTCTAAATTTTTTTAATTGTCATTTCCATTTCAATGTGAAGTCTCCTCACCAATTATTTTATATTCACTCAATTATTGGACTTGGTATCCATTTATCGTGTAAAATTTTACTAGGTTTCCTAGGTTATTTTTATGTATACATTGTATGTTGTTTTACCTAGATTACTCCTTGAGGCTCCAACAAAGTCAAGGTTTGATTTTGACCAATACTATATCATTTACATTGTGGTGTTGTTGGCCTCTCCTTTAGTGTCAAGGAGTAGTTTAGTTATGACAAGCCACAACTTAGTGTCTCTCTCTACTAGTGTGAATTAATCACAACTTTGTATTTATTAGGCTCTTTAATCATGTTTGGATCAATGGATCATAAAGGATCTTAATTGTGATATACATGGCTTACAAAGTGTACAATACCTTGGCCATACCTATTTCAAACTCTATACAAATTATTGTTCCAACTATCAAAATTAACTTACAAAATTATGAGTGTGCAGTTATTAATACCATTTAGGAAGATATTTTTTAATCACTAAGACATTTTGCAATATGTATAGAGAGTTATCCAATGATCTTGGAAGATAAAAACCTTCCCATTGTATATATTAACCTTCCAACACCCTTGGAAATGACTAACCTCATTATATGGCCTAGAAGTCTTAAGGAAGCATTAGAGATGCAACAAAATAAAGTATCAACAATCATAATTTATTTTGTTAATTTCATAACACTACATTAATATCATATTTATATTCAACTTTATTAGTAGTATACTAATCATTGATATGAAATTCATTTTACAATCACCAAGCTTGTACATATATCTCATAACCTTATCCTTCATTATGGAAAAAGAATTACCATGCTTGTTTGGTGAATTAGAATAAGAATTTACAATCTCTGTCTCCATTTCCAAAGTCAGTAAGAGATTAAGAGAGTTAGAAAAGACAACAATTTGACCCATTATGTAAAGTGAAGTTTGAGATATTATTTTGTAATTGTGGCAAAAGGAAAGTTACTCCTTCCTTGAGCCATACAAAGAATAGAAAATTCATTTCATCAAGTCAGCAAAGGTCTTGAATATATATGCTTGCTAATAAACTTTAATATAAAGCATTTACATGAACTCATATATCAACAAAACCAGAAAGATATTTCATATTAGGAAAATGATTATTTCCCTTTTGGCCAAATTTAAATTTCTCAAATAATATACTAGAAATTTATCAAAGGTGGTGTTAGGGGTGACAAGAGCGGGGGGATGATTTTTCACCCTGTTGTAGCTCCTAGAGACATCCTAGAGTTGTGATAGACCAGTGCCTAGGACATCTTAGCATAGCAAGGAGCATATAGTATAATGTATGAAGTTGTCAGCTTCAGCTCACATGCTATCTCCTGTAAACAGGGAAATGAAATAGAATGGGACCAAACTCTCAGAAACTAACACAGGAAAAGAGATACAGCGGAGGCAAAATGAAAAACTCTAAATACAAAAGCAGCAGACAATTCAGAGACAGTTTACTGTAAAGCAGGCTGATTCATAGATACCTCACAGACATAATTTATCAGAAGGTGTATGTAGTGAAAGAAATAATGAGAGGATATTAGTTAACATTGAGCTGATACCCAGATATACAATACCACCATGCATGGGCTTACCAATCTAAGAATCCATACATGATAATAGCATTTTAAAAGCACCCTCCCAAAGCAACTAATACATCAGAAGTATGGTTAGCTGAATAAAGGAACAAAATATCATGCATGAGCCATATTTAAAGCGCTTGATTGATCTAAGTATGGGCATCAACTAGGATGAATCCTTACCAGCAATCAGTGAGCCACTCGCATTCCAAAACATGATATAGGAAAGATGGATGAGATGGAATGATATATTAAATTACACATAAAAGAGTTATAGACTGTGAAATACCAAAGACCATAATCCTCTTTGACAGATAGAACTCCTCCTCACTGAGACCCTATGGGCTCTGAGCCTTCATACAAAGTTCTACAAAATGTATACACAATGCCTTTCACTGCATAATTTTCTGATAAAAATCTGGAACCCTTACAATGTGTTTCTTCATGGTTTTTATAAGAGAAACTAAAACCTCACAAAAGAGGTAGGTGATGAACATTTAATTTACATAGTGAAAACAAAATGGCGGAAACATTTGCGCCCATACTGCTGAATGACTATGCTGTGATATTTGTACTCTGTGGCCTGTTAACCGGAATAAATGTTGTGGGTGAAAGTTTCTTCAGGAGCACGATACAGGGATATCCATACTAACATTTTGTCCTTTCTTGAAAGAAAACTCAGCTGAGATAAAACCTGGAGGATATTGTTTCTTGTACGTTGTACCCTCTGCCTTCTAAATCTTGAATTAAGATTGAAGATCTTCGATATTGGACACTGAATTCCTGGATCTTCCACTGATACTCTTTGCCGCAACATTAATGTCTTCATCTTCAAAAGTCTGCGCTTTGAATAACTCCAGAGGGTTTAGCAGTTTTTCTACCCTATTTTATTAATGAAAATGGTGTCGTAACAGCCTCCCAGATATTTTCTTCATAAATTCTGCCTCTGGATTATTGTCCTTTGACGTGCCTGTGGCCTCTAAAATGGAGGCTGTAATTTATGATAATTCTCCACCGCTGCGAACCTGCAAAACCCACGAATTTTTTAAAGAAAACCATGCACGGAAGGGTGATCACAGTGAGTATCATGATGAGACAATGCGGCATGGTAGGGCGGTTGAGAAATGCAAAACAATGGTGGGAAGTGCAACGTGACGGAGGAAGGTGACAATGGAGAAGGTTGGCGAAAAGCGGTCACGATCATGTAAATACATAAGAAATGAAGAAATGAACCAATATAGGTCTGGGTGGCGAAGAAGACGTGGGGAAAGACTAAGGGACAGGTGGTACGACATCGAGACAGTGGGAATGGATGACATGGAATGCTGACTGTGGGAGCCGGTCAAAGACAGAAATAGTCAAATCCCGACCGTACGATCTCAGGAGGAGATCGACGGTTGGAAGAGCGCCGGAGAAAATAGACAGTGGGCCAGGGGCGCTTTTGGCTTGGGTTAATGTTTGTGTAGCTTCATAGCGTGATGACCGTCAGATGATGACCTCCAGATCGGACGACTGTGGTAAATATCGCTGCGTGACTTCAGTCGAACGATAGCGCACGATGAACGGTGGTATTCGGGCCGTACGCGGGGACACGTGGTGAGCGCTGTATGGAATCGCTGGCCCCAGGGGAAATACCGCCTACTGCCAAAAGGCGATGCGATGGATACCAAGCGGTTTTGGAACAGAGGATGCGAGGCGAGGACCACCGGGACGGATAAGCTGCGGACCGTTGATTTCATCATTTAATCGGACGGTAGGCAGGTGGGTTATGGGTACGGCAGAGATGAATAATCATCGTCCGATCCGTAAAGATCGACGGCTCAGAGATCGCCCGATATTCGTTTGATTAAGCGCCTATAGAGCTTAGCGCTCGGTCGAGCGCCTGGGTTATATGGAGCGAAAACTTGAGGGGCTCAAGACCGAAAGGGCTGGGCCTTTTTTATATTTTCAGATCTGAATTTGCGACCTTTTTTATGTAATTTCGAGGCTGAGAGAAGGCAACGATAGGCGGATACTGAGTTTTTCAGGCCCCGACATGGAATTTTAAGGCTAAAGGAGAGGGCTTCGAATGGTTTTATGGGGCTGCCTGAAAAAATTTTAGAAAGGGGGAGCTAATATGATCAACATCGGCTCCAATTGGGGATGGCATGTTCACTCCTGGACGTGTCGAGAACTCGCAGACCTTCTGATCATCATGTATGCAGACTCTGCTCTTCAGCACCTTCATTTTTCACTTTATAATCCATCACAACACCCACATTATTAAAACTAAAACAAAAATGAAACTATCATACAATATATTACATCAGGCTACCTGGCATAAATCAGAACTGAAAGTAGGGCTTGAGAAATTGACCATTTATAGGGGCATCCAGCAAGTCACCCTGTAAATTCTCCAACCTGAAAGTATTATTGCCCCCCTGTTCCACAATTTTGAAAGGACCAAACCAGAGGGGGTCGAATTTTCCATGTTTACCTTTCTCAGTTCTCTGGATATCCCACCTGAGCACCAAATCAACAATCTACAGCTTCCTGTCTTTTGTGTGCTGATAAAAAATGTGCTTCATTTTCTCTTGATATTCTATCAATCTCTGATTCGCCTAGCCCCGTGTTTCTTCTAATTCCACCAATTGATTGATTCTCTTGATCATGCCATCAGGTTCCTCCTGGATTTCTTGCATGAAGCGGGCCACTATTAAAGCTAACTATACAGGAAAAACTGTTGCTCGTCCATATACCAATTCATAAGGAGATTTCCCAGTTTCTCTTTTACTGGTGATTCTATTAGCCCAAAGAGCAAATTTCAATTGGGAATCCCAATTCTTCTGGTTTTCATTAATAGTCTTCTTCAAGGCCCTCACCAGAGTTTTATTTCAAGACTCTGCCAAGCCATTTCCTTGTGGATAGTAATTTGTAGAGTGACTGAGTGTGATATTGTATTGCTCGCAGAAATTCATAAATTTTGTAGACTTGAAGGACTGTGCATTATCAGTCACTATTCTAGCAGGACAGCCAAACCTAGATATGATATTCTCCTCCATGAACTTTATGATCACAGTATCTGTGGCATTCCTTATAGGTATGGCTTCCACCCATTTGGTGAAATAATCAGTGGTTGTTAATATCCATTTATGTTGGCCACTTGATGGGGGATGTATCTCACCTATAAAATCAATACCCCATTGTTTGAATGGTTCATCCACATGTACTGGAATCAGGGGAAATGGTGTTGATTTATGTCTCTCAGCAAACTTTTGACATTTATCACATGCTCTCACCCTAGTAAAAACATCCCCAAAAAGCTTTGGCCAATAGAAGCCAGCTTTCAGAATTTTATGAGTTGTGGCCCTCCAGCTGTAATGACCTCCACAGATCCCTTCATGGAATTCTGCAATAATGCTCTCTACTTCATTCTCTGTGAGGCACATGAGTAAGATACCTGAGGGATCTCGCCAGTATAGTCGGCCATTGGCAACTATGTATTTCTGTGATTTCAATTGTAATGCTCTGTATTTTTCTTTATCACAACTTGGAGGGCAGCTAAGTGTAAGGAGATATTCTACTATCTCTTTTTACCACGGACTGGTGAGGTACTTTACATGTATCTCTGGAGTAGCTACCCCAATTCCATGTCTTTCTTCTTTTTTCTCAGATTCCTCACCTACTATAATGGACAAATTTATGCCCATGGCTTGATAGTTTGATTCAAATAACATTCTGGCAAGCCCCTATCCTTTGATGAGATTAGTAGGGCGTATGTCCAAGTCATACTCCTGTATTTTGGCAATCCACCTACCCCTTTTTCCTTCACTATCCCCCTGAATAAGGATTTCTTTTACAGCTGCTGCAGGCACGAATGTAGTGATGTGGGACTGTAAGATATATACACGGAATGCTTTTAGGGATTTCACTAGAGCGTATGCTTGCTTTTCCAATATGTTGTATTTTAATTATGTATCACGGAGCACCTGACTGAAAAAGGCAATAGGCTGCTCATAACCTTCCTCATTTTTCTGCAATAATACTCCTGCTATTGTATGGGGTGATGCAAAAGAGAAAATCATAAAAGGTTTATCATAATCTGGTCCAGCCAGTACAGGGGCTTCTGCAAAAGCATTCTTTATCCTGGTAAATGCCTCCCGTGATTCTTGTGACCACTTTACCTCATTTTCTTTTTTCAGCATATATGTTATATGCCTAACTATCTATGCATAGTTAGGGATAAACCTTCTCAAGAAATTTATGCGCCCAAGGAATACTTGGACCTCCTTCTTATTTATGGGAAAAGAAATACTCTTTATAACTTCTACTCTCTTAGGGTCTATCTTCACCCGATCCTTAGTCACGAGATGGCCCAAAATTTTTCCCTCTTCTAATGCAAATAAATACTTTTGAGGATTAAGGGAAAGATCGTACCTTCTGAATTTCTCAAAATTTCTTCGCAGATGTTCAACGTGCTCAGCATCATTCTTTGAAAATACAGTGATATCATCGAGGTAGACCACCAAGAATTTATCTTGCTCCCCAACAAAATCAATATCCATTTCCCTCTGAAAAGTAGCCCCTGCATTAATCAGTCCAAAAGGCATCCCGGCATACATAAATGTACCCCATGGTGTGGTGAAAGCAGTCTTCTTTTGATCCTCTGGAAGTACAGCCACCTGGTTATAACCAGAGAATCCATCCATCATTGACATTCTGGCAGCTCCAACCATCTTCTGCAGAATGTGATCCATTTTAGGCAGTGGGTAATTATCCTTTAAGGATGCTCTGTTTAGGTTTCTGAAATCCACACACAGCCTTATTTCTCCATTCTTCTTGCGTACAAGGACAAGGTTTGCCACCCATTCGGAGTACCTTAATGGCACAATTATTTTGGCCTTTAGCAGCTTCTTGATTTCTTTCTCGATAGAAGGCATCAGCTGGGGATTGATTTGTCTAAGCTTCTGCTTATGGGGCTTTGCATCTGCCTTCAATGAAATTTTGTGCTGCATGATACTGATATAAAAAAATTTCAAGTCCTGATAGGACCATGCAAACACATCTCTGTAAGACTGGAATAATTTCTAATATAGCTTTTTATATTCTTCAGGGATTTTCTTGGACAGTTTAACAATTTTGGGTTCAGCTTCAGTACCCAAATTAAGGTCTTCAACCTGATTTTCTTCTACCACTTTGTTTGGCTGCAATGAGACATCATTCTTGTCAAATAATCTCTCTAGAGGCACCAACCCTCTAGGTATTACGTTTCCCTTCAACTGCAACACTTTGTTACCAGCCACTTTGTTCTTCCAATTTCTTTTTGCAATACCTTCAGATTCTACCTCTTCTTCATCATCAATCTCCATATTGGAGAATTATCCTACTGTTTCCAGGAATCTCTTCATATGTTCTTCATCCTCAAATACCTACCAGTGCTTAATGTTATCTGGGATTGAAGGCCGATAACGCACCTCAACTTCAAATCTTAAAAGAGGGTTATGAGGTGGTCGAAATGTACTAGCAGCCACAGCGAGGGAATCAACCATCCTATTCTGCTCTCGGGGCATGAACTGGATATTGAATGCCAAGAAGAAATTCTCTACCATGTCCCAAACTTCATTCCTATAGGCCCTTAGCCTAGGGTGTTTAGTCTGACACTGATTCCTGATCTGTCTAACCACCAGTTCTGAATCTCCCAGAACTTTTAAACTTTGTATATTCATATTCCTGGCTGTCTACAATCCCAACAGAAGTGCTTCATATTCAGCCACATTATTGGTGGCTTCGTATTCTAATTTGAAAGACAGTGGGACCCATATCCCTATAGGAGAAATTAATAGCACTCCAGCTCCATTTCCTTCTCTTGAATTTGCTCCATCAAAATGGAGTGTCCATATCTCTGCTTCATGATTCTCTGAGGGTTGCTCACCCTTGATTTGGCAGAAGGATGGTTCATTAGCATAATCTTGATCTTCTTCCAACATCAAGCATGAAAAATCTCCTTCTTTACTGTAAACTGGTGAATTTACAGAATTTTCAGCCTTAGTCACCATCTTGACAAATCTAGTCTCCCTGTACAATCTCCTCTCTTGGCAGTCTCCCTGTACAATATCCTCTCTTGGCCACCAAAAATTGGGATAATAGCATATGTTAAATCCATCTTAATTGATCCACCAATTTTTTTTCCCCGGGACCTTGATAGCAACATACCAAAACGAGCTGGGATGTCAGCCACCACGATGTCCATTACCACACTTCTTGTTGGGATTTGGGCCAAATTGACTACCAAATATTTGATCATCCCCAAGCATTTAACTCTTTTGGAATCAAATGAATAGAGGTATTTATATGGACGTGTGATTTGTAAACCTAGTTGTTCCATGACTGACAAGGGCATAAGATTATGGGAAGCTCCAGAATCCAACATACAGTTATGTAATAGCAGGTCATGGATTACTAGAGACACATAGAAGGGAGGAGTAGAGGGATCTATCTCCTCAAAATGTGGGCCAAAAACTACCATGGGTCTCTCTTCTTGGAGGTTGAGACTATCTGGGATGGTTGGCACTTCTGGAGGGAGCATGAAAGATGTGACTTGAGATTGATATGCTGGTTGTTTCAACAGTTCAATCAAGGGAACTGGGATTTTGACTTTTTCAAGTTCTTTTTGCAGACTGAAAGTAGGAGGGGACTTTTCTATCACAACCTCTTTAGACTCTTTATTATCAACTGGGGGGTGGGCTTCTTTTGACACAGACTCGGTATTAGGAGGAATAACTACCTTTGAAGAGGAATGATTTTGATCTTTAGACTGCGAAGGTTTGTTTAGAAGCTGCTTACCCTTGTCTGTAGCTTTTTGCGTTGTAGCCTCCTTCTGAGCAGGTACTTCCTCTTGGGGAAGCTCTTCTTCTTTCTCTTGGGTACGAGTCCTCTTTCTAGAATATCTGAGATCATATCTTCTATTGAAATGTGCTTGCATGAAATCATCAAATTGTTTACAATAATGATCAAATTCTGCTTCATCTGTATCTTTGGTCTTTTCTTCTTCTTGCAATGAGCACCTAGCTTTGTCATTTCCTTGCAAAGGGCATTCTTCCCCATCACTATTTGAAAAGGCAAGATTTGCATCCTCCAGCCTATAGACGGCATATTTAGTAGAGTCATCTACTGGACCTTCCAGGTACAATGGGTGTGGCACTTGACCCTGTTGCTCCTTTGCTTCCCTTGGCAATATCTGCAAGGGTGGTTTCCTATACTGAGGATTGTATCCTCTGTTTGGAGCATTCTGAAAATTTCTGAAGGTTGAATTCTTGGCTTTCAGTTCCAACTTGACCATTTTCTTAATTAATTTGCTCATTTCTTCCATTTTTTCTGAGTCTCTGTCCTGACTAGAAGTAGACACCTCTTCCTTTCCCCTTCTTCTACTATCTTGTTCTGATCTTCCTTTTGACTTTCCAGTGGAGGAAAATTTTGCTTCCAACTCTAGTGCATCTGCCTGAGCATCATCCAGAGTAGCAGGCTTTCTTTCTCTGAGGGAGAAACCAAATTCTGAATCAAAGGCTGCTACAAAAACAACTTTAGCAGCAGTTTGATGGGGCTTCATATCAGCAGGGAGACTCAGGTACAATTTATTGAATCTCTTGATAAATTCTGACACTCCCTCATTGTGTCTTTTCTTTAGTGTGTTAAACTCAATAAGACAATTTCCATGATCTTTCTTTTCTCCCCATTTCCTGAGAAAGGTGTCTTCCATGTTATCCCAAGTGGTAATAGAACGGTCGGCCAACGTCTTATACCATTTTTGAGCTTCACCATCAAGAGACTGCAAAAATAGTCTTAAGACCACATCTAAATGTTCAACATTAAAATTCTCTGCAAAGGAGCAGAAAGTCTCGAGGTGTTTTTGAGCATCGATTTCATTTTCTCCATTGAATCTGGGCAAGACCTTCAGATAATCCTGGGGCATATCATTTAGCACTTGCGGTAATGCCAGGGCTGCATATTTATTCATCAAGAAGGCTGGGACATTAGCCATTGGAGGAGGTGGAGGTGGTACGATAGTTTCATGAGTCAGAGGAGGAAGAGTAGGAAGTGGAGTATGAACAATAATAGGAATATACTTAACTGCAGCTTGAGGGGTTGAGGGAAACAAAGGTCTATTAACCGCAGATACTTCAGTTACTTCCTTGACCTCTTCAACCTCAGGAGTAGGATGAAGACTGTTTTTATTTCTGATACCCTCTCTGGGTGGACTGTCTGAGTAATAATAATTAGTATCTCCTACAGTGGAGTCTGGAATTTGCAACTGAGAATCTTGAGAGGAGGAGGAAGGAAAATCTTCTATAGGAACTTCAGAAATTTGGGAACGAGCTGATTTCCTTTCCCTCCAATTCCTTCTATGTATAATCTGTTCAGGGTCAGATACTGAAGGTGACTTTGGTTTAGACGAGTCTGACCTCAGGTGTGGCTTACGGGGAGCCAGGACTGCAAATAGGTATATCAAATAACAAATGTAGATTCGCCAAGGTGAGGGATATACAACTCTCAACTCTCTGTGCTCACCTACTTAGAGAGTGAATATGATTTTGTCGAGGCCCAGGGATTCTGATTTTCTTAAATTCGTCCCCGGCAACGGTGCTAGAAAGATGTTGTAGCTCCTAGAGACAGCTTAGATTTGTGATAGACTAGTGCCTAGGACATCTTAGCATAGCAAGGAGCATATAGTATAATGTATGAAGTTGTCAACTTCAGCTCACATGCTATCTCTTGTAAACAGGGAAATGAAATAGAATGGGACCAAACTCTCAGAAACTGACATAGGAAAAGAGATACTACAGAGGAAAAATGCAAAACTCTAAATACAAAAGCAGCAGACAATTCAGAGACAGTTTACTGTAAAGCGGGCCGATTCATAGATACCTCACAAACATAATTTATCAGAAGGTGCATGTAGTGAAAGAAATAATGAGAGGATATTAGTTAACATTGAGCTGATACCCAGATATACAATACCACCATGCATGGGCTTACCAATCTAAGAATCCATACATGATAATAGCATTTTAAAATCACCCTCCCAAAGAAACTAATATAGCAGAAGTATGGTTAGCTGAATAATGGAACAAAATATCATGCATGAGCCATATTTAAAGCGCTTGACTGATCTAAGTATGGGCATCAACTAGGATGAATCCTTACCAGCAATCAGTGAGCCACTCGCATTCCAAAACATGATACAGGAAATATGGATGAGATGGAATGATATATTAAATTACATATAAAAGAGTTACAGACTGTGAAATACCAAAGACCAGAATCCTCTTTGACAGATAGAACTCCTCCTCACTGAGACCCTATGGGCTCTGAGCCTTCATACAAATTTCTACAAAATGTATACACAATGCCTTTCACTGCATAATTTTCTGATAAAAATCTGGAACCCTTACAATGCGTTTCTTCATGGTTTTTATAAGAGAAACTAAAACCTCACAAAAGAGGTAGGTGATGAACATTTAATTTGCATAATGAAAACAAAATGGCGGAAACATTTGCGCCCATACTACTGAATGACTATGAAGTGTTGTTCGTACTTTGTGGCCTGTTAACCGGAATAAATGTTGTGGGTGAAAGTTTCTTCAGGAGCACGATACAGGGATGTCCATACTAACATTCTGTCCTTTCTTGAAAGAAAACTCAGCTGAGATAAAACTTGGAGGATATTTTTTCTCATACGTGTACCCTCTGCCTTCTAAATCTTGAATTAAGACTAAAGATCTTCAATATTGGACATTGAATTCCTGGATCTTCCACTGATACTCTTTGCCGCAACATTAATGTCTTCATCTGCAAAAGTCTGCGCTTTGAATAACTCCAGAGGGTTTAGCAGTTTTTCTACCCTATTTTATTAATGCAAATGGTGTCGTAACAGCCTCCCAGATCTTTTCTTCATAAATTCTGCCTTTGGATTATTGTCCTTTGACGTGCCTGTGGCCTCTAAAATGGAGGCTGTAATTTATGATAATTCTCCACCGCTGCAAACCTGCAAAACCCACGAATTTGTTAAAGAAAACCATGCACGGAAGGGTGATCACAGTGAGGATCGTGATGAGACAACGCGGCATGGTAGGGTGGTTGAGAAATGCAGAACAATGGTGGGAAGTGCAGCACGACGGAGGAAGGTGACAATGGAGAAGGTTGGCGAAAAGCGGTCACGATCGTGGAAATACATAGGAAATGAAGAAATTAACCAATATAGGTCTGGGTGGCAAAGAACACGTGGGGAAAGACTGAGGGACAGGTGCTACGACATCGAGACAGTGGGAATGGATGACGTGGAATGCTGACTGTGGGAGCCGGTCAAAGACGGAAATTGTCAAATCCCGACCGTCCGATCTCAGGAGGAGATCGACGGTTGGAACAGCATCGGAGACAATAGACAGTGGGCCAGGGGCGCTTTTGACTTGTGTTAATGTTCGTGCAGCTTCGGAGCGCGATGACCGTCAGATGATGACCTCCAGATCGGACGACTGTGGTAAATATCGCTACGTGACTTCAGTCGAACGATAGCGCGCGATGAACGACGGTATTCGAGCTGTACGTGGGGACACGTGGTGAGCGCTATATGGAATCACTAGCCCCAGGGGAAATACCGCCTACCACCGAAAGGCAGTGCGATGGATACTAGGCGGTTTTGGAACAGAGGATGCGAGGCGAGGACCACCGGGACGGATAAGCTGCGGACCGTTGATTTCATCATTTGATCGAACGGCAAGCAAGTGGGTTATGGGTACGGCAGAGATGAATAATCGTCGTCCGATCTGTACAGATCGACGGCTCAGAGATCACCCGATATTCGTTTGACTAAGCGCCTAAAGAGCTTAGCGCTCGGTCGAGCGCCTAGGTTATATGGAGCGAAAACTTGAGGGGCTCAAGACCAAAAGGGATGGGCCTTCTTTATATTTTCGGATCTAAATTTGCGACCTTTTTTATGTAATTTCGAGGCCGAGAGAAGGCAACAATAGGCGGATACTAAGTTTTTCAGGCCCCAACATGGACTTTTAATTCTAAAAGAGAGGGCTTTGAATGGTTTTATGGGGTTGCCTGACAAAATTTTAGAAAGGGGGAGCTAATATGATCAACACACCCCAAGGGACAATTTGAACATTTATAATCCTATAGAACTAGGAAAAACTTCTAATAATCAAGTTGAGGCATATTCCCTCTAACAAGGATTGATTCAAGCTTCTTCTCTCAATATACAAAAATTGATAATTGTTGGCGATTTGGCAATAATTGTTCAAAATATCTTTTTGGGAACTTTTCTAATGGATCTGAGGCTTAGGAACATTTTTGAAAGGATATTTTATCTTTCCAAATCGATGGTAGTGTAATCTTATTTTCATGTACTTTGACACAATAATCAAGCAACAAATCATATAGCCAACCAAGGCACAATGTTAGATCTTGGAACCATAAGTATTAATGGGGTAATAAGTCATTGTACGAGCCCCTAATCAATCTCTAATCAACGTGAACTTATAATGAAATTAAATTGTATGCATAAGAAGAGCCTCAACATGGCTTTAGACATGTTTAGCTATGTAACAATTACATGCACAATGGCTTCAAATAGCATTAAGCCCAGCTATTATGTGTGCATACGGAGGGAGGTGTAAGCATTAGAACTTGTTGTTGTACTAGGGAATATGATGGATTTGATTGACTCCTCTATTAATGATGACACTTACGTCGGTCAACATGAACTTAAAGTGCAATCATAGTAGAAATATTATGGTAGCCTAGTGTGTTTGATCCCTTTCCATGGTAGAGAAGGAAGTATCCACGCGGGAATTATGGAAGTGATTTGAATGCAAGTTCATGATCTCTTATAGGGATTTGATAGCTGAAATGGAGAATTATTTCCACTCCTTTATGAAGATTTATGGGAGTATGTAGTCATAATAGCATAGCAAGGGATCAAGATGAAAATGGGAAATGGAAGGCTCCAACTCAATAAGATTTGGCCCTCTTACATAATTGGGGAAAATTTGTCCCTTTCCATCCAAAAGTTGAATTCAGTAAGTTGCCTTTGTAGATGACATTGTGGATATTAAATCATGTGTTCTTCACATGATGTATAACCTCATGGAATTAAGAGTAGTTTTGAAAGGAAAACTCAATGAAGTTATTAAATTAGAACAAGGGTGTGTTTGGGGACCCTGAACGAGTAGTAGAGACATGCAGGACGTGGGTTTCTCCTTCGCCCTTTCAAATATTAAGCTCATTTGGAAATAGATACATGTGGAAACAATGTTCAAGCATACCCACAACAAGATGGAATAATATCTTCAAATATGTAAGAAGAAATGCTTCAGTTACAACTCGAACATAATCAATTGACTTCTAGCCTCACAACCACCATGGAAATGGTGGTAGATCTTTGAATTCAAAATGCATAAGGTCAAGGATGAAATCGCTCATTACAACTAGGAAGAGAACCGGTAGCTCAACCCTCTAGGAATTCTAGTAATTATTTTTATTTTAGTCCTAGAAATCTATTTGACCTAAATGTAGTCCTCTCAAGGGATGGACTCCTTGCTCCAGGAGGTGGTTGTTGATGCTCAGAGCTAAATATCCATGGAATGTAATTTTTTTTTATCCTAGGGAAGTTTTGGAATATTTACAAATGGAAAAAATATAGAATAGCTCATGTAGATTTCAAAATCGTGTTAGATATAAGGTTAATATGGATCTTGAGGGCTAAAATCCAAGAGGCTTGAATGCCAAGAGAGGAGGAGAGAAAATACATTGGTCTACAATAAAACTAATCACAAGAACATTGATGCAAATACAAGAATTGAATACATTACAAAAATATTACTAGAGAGAGACAAAGCACAAAGCACAAAAATTGAGGAAGAATAATTTCATTAAGAAGAACCATTACATGCAATGAGGTTAATTTTGCGGCCTCTCCTTCAACTTCACTCTCTTCCTATTTCCTTCTTATAATATGTCTCGTTGACAAGTAAAATTTAATTAGGGTTTACTCCATCAATTACATATATATCAAGTTCCCTTATACATAAAATATGACTTTATAACTAATACATTTGAACTTAGAATATAAGCCCCCCTAAGCTCCGGATCAATACTCCCCACATAGAAAATAATGGTCCCCATCATTCACCCATGCTTAAAAAATAGGGGCCCCATTATCTTTAATGTACCATCATAATTACAATATGATATGGGCCAATGAAAAGAAGGGTTTAGTGTGGTTAACCCATAACCGTGAGTTTTTGGATGACCCATAACTATCATGATTACAATCTACCAAGTGAAAATAAAGAGAATGGTTGTGGTTAACCCATAACTGTGGCTTTGTGTATAACCCATAACCAATTTGAAAATGGAAAACTTGGAGAAGGGTTTTTCGGTTTACTCATAACCTTGGCTTTTTTAGAATTTTTCTGGCAATAGACCTCTTGCTACAACTTTGTTGATAAATTTTTCTACAAGTGATGAAATCAAATTCCGCCGAAGACCCATTTGAGATATTGAACAGACCTTTCCACTGATATAAGATACTTGCTCTGTAATGATATGTGAGTGAGAAAATCATTTATAAACCTCAAGGTATCTGCAGCCATGCTACTTTTAGAAACGTATAATGACTTCAATAAATCATCTCTCAAACCATGAAATGAAATCAAATTCCACAAAAACTCATTTGAGCTAAAAAAATATTCTTTAAAATGAGCTATTATGAACCCTTTAAAAATTTTTGTAAAGGTCGTGGCACCTACATAAAGTTGGTTGAATATTGTTGTTATGTGTTCCATCCATGATTGTGCTTCTATGGCGGCCATACCACTATGAGGAAGCTAAAAATATATATAAAATGTGATCCACCAATCTTCGATGTGTTGTATAAAAAAATATTAAGTTATGGCATGGTTGCATAAATCTGCAATAAAAATGAATGTGAGGATACTAGGTGTAGAGGGCCACAAAGGATGTCAAATTTTTGTAGAGCAATGTGTGTTTTTTGTAGACGGCATGTAACCTTCGTGTTGTAGGCCAATGGTTGTAGTGAATCTATGTAAAATTTCTATTGCAATGGTGAAAGAAGATCCAAGGGTAGAAAACCATGTAATTCTTGTGAACCAACTTTGATACTTAGTGTATGGCCTAGTAAGTGTTGTAGACCAATGGTTGTAGTGAATCTATGTAAAATTTCTATTGCAATGGTGAATGAAGATCCAAGGGTAGAAAACCATGTAATTCTTGTGAACCAACTTTGATACTTAGTGTATGGCCTAGTAAATGGAACTTTGATACTAATTATTTAGATATTGGGAGCTAAAATCTAGGAGGCTTGAATGCCAAGAGAGGAGGAGAGAAAACATATAGATCTACCATAAAACTAATCACAAGAACATTGATAAAATGCAAGAATTTTTTGACACCTAATCATTGGGATTAGGTAAATCCATGTAAATATT
Source organism: Pinus albicaulis (assembly GCA_034641835.2). Classification (NCBI taxonomy): domain Eukaryota; kingdom Viridiplantae; phylum Streptophyta; class Pinopsida; order Pinales; family Pinaceae; genus Pinus; species Pinus albicaulis. The sequence continues at coordinate 155,287,022 of CM076583.1, read as the reverse complement.
GTAAATAAAGAGAATTAGAAAACAAAGAGACATTGGGAGATGAATTACCCTTCTCGTCTCACATGGTATCAGAGCCAGCTCCTCATTTTTTGTTTCCCCTTCTGTCCTTGTCACTCCCTTATGCCATATTTTTGTAAACTGTCATTATTCTCTGTCACCTTTGTCCATTCTTTGTTATTATCTTCGGTCTCTCTAGTTGTTTTAACAATTACAAACTCTGCCTCTATTTTGAACGTTGGTGTCTCCTTGAATTAACTTCATGTGCGAGGAATCTCTGCAAAATATATCTTTTCAACGTTGCACACTCGGCCTCCTTTCTCTTTATGCGTTGAATGGAATATGGTTGGAGGAATGCATTGTGGAAGATACAGTGGAAGACCTTGACTGTGTTGGTCGTTTCTCTAAATACAATATGCTGAAGCTGACCGTGAGACAGTAAAAAGACGTGTGAGCGTTGATCGATGGTATGTTGCATGCTTTGCGAAGATAGTATGCCTCTTTTTGAAATTCGTGTGTGATTAGTAAGTTCTTTGCGGTAAGTTGCATACCGTAAATACCATTGAGTATCTATGTTGTGCGGTGTATAGATTTTGAGATTGCTTATGGTGAATGTGGCGTTAATGGTATGGAGGATGGTATATTGGATTTGTGTTGAAATTTTGTGAACGTCTGTGGTTATTTATTATATGTGTTGTGCTGACATTGAAAAGATCAAACTGCGACATGTGCATTGAGTGTTTTTCGGTGCGGTGAAATTATTGGAGGCTATGGCCTTATGGTCGTTGTTTATTATATGATTGTGGAATACGTTGAACTCCATTTTTGAAGGTCGTATAGTAATATTAAAAGTGGTGTCATATTTCATATAAAGTCAACTTATATAATATGCTTTGTGTCCCTTTTTAATGAAAAATCATAAAAGTGTATGGAGTATTTTTTTTAGAGTGAGTGGTATATTAAAGGAGGTGAAGTTTTTTTTAAAGGGGTGTGAGTGGTATGGTATTATATGCCATGTGATATATGATACTATATGAGATATTGCATCTGAAGACATAATTGCATATAATTAGTGGTAAAAAAAAATCAATTTTATTGCAAATATTTTGGGCTAGTTAAAATTTTATCATGCATTTACTTATCTTTATTTTGGGAGTAGCTTTTTTTACAAAAGAAAACTATCATGAGTGATCCCGAAAGATAAAAAACACTCTCGTTTTCAATGATCTTTAGAAAGGAATTTTTGAAGGAGAAGGAGACAATGCACCTAGAAATCTCACTTCGTATAAGGAGCTTTCCATTTGGGAAAACAAGAACAGCAAGGCATATGCCTTGATTACAGCGTCAGTAAATAACGAGGTGAGTCACCATATTTCTCCATTTTAAAATTCTATTGAAACCTTAAAGAAGTTGAAAGAACACACTTTGAACTTGAAGTTATTCAATTAATGATCAAGTTGTTCAAGCTTGAGTTGAAAAATGATGACCCTCTTGCCTTAGCATCAAAAGTAAGATCCATTATGCATGAAAGAAAATCCACTGGTGTTGAAATAGATATTCCTCTCATAGCTTATCTCAAGGCACTATATCCCACCTATTCACATTATATTGAGTCATTGCAAGCAAGTGGACACATTAAGGCAATTACCTTTGACTCTCTTGAGAATAAGTTTGATGAAAGAGAGAAGGCTTTTGGGAAGAAGACAGCTCATCAATCTTGTGAAGAAGTTGTGTGACTTGCACAAAAAGAGAAGAATAATGCAAAAATTCTTCAAGAGGAAGAGGTAGTCGAAGAGGAAGAGGAAGGAATAAATTTAGAGGTAGGGGGGGCAAAGATTTCCAAGGAGAAAGGTCTAATATTCAATGCATATGATGCAATAGAGATGGACATGATGTGTCCACATGTAAGCTTCCTTGGGACATAATTGATCAAGAAATAAATGAAGGAAAAGGTAAAACAACTGACAAAGAGAAAGGAAAATCACATGAGTCTGCTCATTATGTTGTGGCCCATTACATCATTAGGGTAACTGAAGACTTATTCAATGCTTCACTTGCTTCATGGAAATATGTTTGGTTTCTTGATTCAGGATCAACTTGCCACATGACTTTCAAAAGAGTTTTCTTTGAATAATTCACTAATAATGTTGATGGAGTAGTATATTTTGCATACAAGTCAAAACTCAAGGCATCAAGGCTTGGCACCATCAGGCTCAAACTACCTAGTCTTCTAGACTTTCTTCTACATGATGTTCTATACCTCTTGGAGATGAGGAAACTTGTTGTCTTTGCTCCACATCCTCCAACAAGGACACTCCATTCATATATTTGGTGTCAAGGTCGAGGTCGAAAAATCATCATGTCACTCACTTGTCATGACTGGGATAGAAGAAGAAAGACTTTTGAAGCTGCAAGGAACCTCTGCTCATGCATAAAAATTTTCATACAATTCTCACTATGATGAAGGTAAATTTCCATCAAGTATTTTATGGCATGCTATATTTGGACACTTGAACTATGATAGCCTTTGTTTGTTAAAGAAGAATGGTGTTACTAGTTTGTATCCTAGGAAAGCACAACAAAGTGTCTTTTCATGATTCTCACTCCAGAGCCCATAGAAAACTTGAACTCATTCTTTCCGATTTGTGTGGCCCAATGCATGTTCCTTCTGCAAATAGTAATAAATATATGATGACATTTATTGATGACTACACCAGAATTTGTTGGGTTTATTTATTGAAGAACAAATCTAAAGCATTTGAAACATTTAAGAACTTTCCTGCATGGATTGAAAATGATGCACAATCTCATATTGGCTCTATTTGTACTAATAATGGAAAAGAATACACTTAAAATGAAGTTGAAAACTATCTTCGTCAGTATGGGATCAAACATCAAACAATCATGCCCTATAATCTCTAACAAAATGTAGAAAATATAACAAGGGGATTCAATCTGATCTTGTAATGTACTAAAAAAAAATTGAATCCTTCTACAATTTGCGGAAACAAAACACGATCACACAATCACATAACAAGTAAGAGAAAGAAATAATCAATCACATAACACAAGATGTATCTGCAGAAAGCACACTACCTAAAACCCCACTATTTTCATATTGTATAAAGTCTATACCATGAAACAATACAATTTTTTTCTCACTGAGAAACTCCTGCACTCTGCCAACTGTCTCACTCTGATCTAGGAAAAATCAGTCAAATACTTAACCAATTCTCAGTCTTTATCTGACCAACCATTCTCACACATTCTGGAGGAATTTTCACCCTATTAAATAGGAAATTCCTTGGAATTGATTGCACAATGCATCATAGGTTTCCACATGACTCTATCACTGACCTGTGCAATTTTCTAATTAAACAATTGATAGTTATCATCCCTTTAACCTCAGTCTCAACTGGGCCTTCCTTAGAATTGATATGCAACAGTTATTTATATTGAATTATCATTTCAATGATTGATCACTACTTGTAAATTAAATCATATTTAATTCACTGGACCTCTCACTAGCTCATAACTTAGTTCAAACTAGTTAAACTGATTCTAACTCAATTTCTTGAGTTAACTAATTACAAATCAAAAATAACTATAAATGGACCCTCTAAAAATAAAAAAAACCATCGACATACCTCCTATTTCACCTTCAACTCAAATATCCTAAGCTAACTCAGTTATTATGACTTGGTTAACTAATACAAGTTGTCATGAGATGAAATTATAATTTATCTTGCAATTTAATTAAGGGAAAATTAAATCATAAGCCCCCTTGGGGTGTCATTTCTTGGTTCCATTTCAACACTCCCTCCAAACAAGAAAGATATTATCTTATACCCCTTTCATGTCTATGTGGAATTCAAATTTTCTTCTTTCCAGTGCCTTCGTAAACATGTATGCATCCTACTCCTCCGTGGGAATGTACTCTAATGACATAAGTCGCCTCTGAACAAAATCCCTGAGATGGTGATACCGGATATCATTATTCTTGGACCTATCATGGAATATTGTATTAACCGAGAGCCTTATGCAACTCTGGTTATCACATTGTATCACCATCGGATCCATGTGTCGACCAAACAAACCAACAAGTATCTTCCTCATCCATATGGTTTCGCATGTTGCTTGACTGGCCACCATGTACTTTACCTCTGCTAAACTGAGTGCAATTGATCTCTATTTCATGTTGTACTAGGAAACTGTTGTTGATCTTATGCTGAAGATGCCCATAATGTGCTCTTCCTGTCAAATGGACTCCCTGCCCAATCTGCATCGGTGAAGTCTTGAAGCTTCACTCCCTCTGTCTGTATGTACCATAATCCATACTTTGTAGTGCCTCTAAGATATCTCAACACATGCTTTATTGCCTTCCAAAAGATATTGGTAGGCTTAACCCATAGCTTGGATCAGTTGGTTAACTGTGTAGCATATGTCAGGTCGTGTGTTCACCAAATACATCAGTGAACCCACAATTTGGCTATAAAAATTAGCATCCACTACTTCCCCCAAAGTAGCATCATCCTTCCTTCAGGTTCCTGCTAGAGGAATCTCCATGTGTTTGTTGCCCTCCATGTGGAACTTCCTCATAATCTCCTTAGCATACTTACCCTGAGATACAAACAGCTCCCCATCTCTTTGACATATTTCCAATCTAAGAAAATAGTGCAAGAGCCCCATGTCCTTCATCTCAATTATCTTGCAAGGTCCTCTTTGAAATAATTTATGAGATTCTCATCTCTTGTCAGTATCATATCATCGACATAAAGTACAATAATAAAAATCTTACCATAAACCACAATATGATATAGGTTCACATATGCTTCACTCTTGGTGAAGCCTAACCCGGTGAAATAGTTGTTGATCCTGGCATACCAAGCACGAGGTGCTTACTTTAGCCCATACAGTGCTCTCTTGAGTCTACACACCCTGTCTAAGGTCTAAAAAAATTTGGTTGCTCAATATATACCTCTTCCTCAATAACTTCTTTGAGAAAGGTTGTCTTTACATCCATATGATGTATCTACCATCCCATCTGCACTAAGAGTGTAAGGATGGATCTAATAGATGAGTACCTTGTGAGTTGTGCAAAAGTCTCATCATAGTCAATCCCATCCACCTAAGAGAACCATTTGGCCACAAATATGGCCTTGTGCTTCTCCACACTCCCATCGGCTACCTACTTCACCTTGTAAACCCACCCGGATCCTACAACTGACTTCCCCACTGGTCTTCAGATAACTTCCCATGCATTTTTTTTTATAATGGATTCATACTCCTCAACCATGCAATCAACCCACATTTCTTGCTGCATTTCTTCCTCAAAATAAGATGGTTCTATCTCCATACATTTGCTCATAAGAGCCATGTATCCAGTATACTGCTTTGGGGACCTTTTGATCTGAAAGGAATGTATTAGTTCTGTTATGCTAAGTGCCCTTTTAGTTAAATAAACATGTACAAATTGTCTCCATAAGTTTTTTTAAGGTATAAGAGTTTTAACCATGAAAATTAGATGAATTGGTGAACTTTAAGCATCTAAATAAGCCTTAAAAACACTGAACAGTAGTGCATAACAGAGAAAAACATTCACACATAAGTTTTACACAGTAGGCATGATGAATCAGTTCACCCTATAGAAATTATATGCACTAAGCATGCATATGTCCTAGATCCACCTAATCTCACACTATTTAACTTTATGCAAGATACTGAATCTATTCCACTTGTTAATATTTTGCGGAAAAAATTAATTGCACACACAAATGAAGCATAAACAAAAAATAATCAATTGCACATAACACAGTTTTTAACCGAGAAAGCCTAAAGCTGAAAACCCCAACTATATATTATGTAACATGGAGATCATATGACAATCTCATACAAATCATACAAAGCTTATCACAAGCCCTCAGTATAGTACAATCGCCATACACTAATCAGGACCAATCTTGTAAATCCATGCATCGATCTTTGCCTCCTGCTAGCTTGCCTCCACTGCGCAATCCCTGCTGAAGAATAGCTCTGAATGAATTCGAATTACCCTTTCCTTGACTACGCAATCCTCATTGGCAACTCCAATGTGTGTGTGATGCAATCAATGCATCACTATAGTCACAAAAGATAGTATATCTTTCCCTTTCACCTATCTCTCCACTGGGTCTCCACTGAAACTGCCATGCATTGTAGTTAACTATTTTATTTTTCATTTGATTAATGAGTTATTATTTGTGAATTAATTAACTAATTAATTCACTCCACTCTAACTAGTGTATCAATCAGTTAGACTAGATACAACTAGCTCAACTGATTCTAACTGAGTTAAACTGAATACAACTCCAAAACTGCTTCTTCCAACTGTGTCATAACTCTTCCACTTGAGTTCTAACTAATTCCTCCATGCATTAGCTCCAGTAAACCCTTGGGAATTACATAATTCCCTCGGTCCACTGATGTGCCACATCTGTACACTGAACTGAAGTGCTCCAAGAGAATAAGTTGTTGTTTAGAGTTTGATTATTATTAAGAGCTAATAATAATCGACATGCATCTATTTTTAGATCAACAATCTATAAATAAACTTCGCCCAGTATTCTAAAAATAGAATTTCATCTATTTTTCCAACTTGATCAACCATCCATAAATAGCATCCTCCAACTTCTGAAATATGATCACCATGTCTAAAAATAGACTTGCGCCAAAAATAGCCTGTGGGCCCACTTAGTGAAGGCGACTCTTTTCACTAAGCTCATCATCTTGTTGAATCACAACACTCCCTCTCAACAAGATAGGGATTATCTTTCACCCCAATCCTGCCTCTATGGTATTCGAATTTCCTCCTGGTGAGCGCCTTCGTCAGAATATCTGCATCCTGATCCTCCGTAGGAATGTACTGAAGCAACATGATCTTCCGCTGCACACAATTTCTGATATGATGATACCAGATATCAATATGTTTAGATCTACCATGAAACACAGGATTAACAGAGAGTTTAATGCAACTCTAATTATCACAATGTATCTGGGATCTAAATGTGAACCGAACAAACCAACCAGGATCTTCCTCATCCAGATAGCCTCACATGCAGCTTGACTTGCTGCCATGTATCCTGCTTCCGTTGAACTGAGTGCCACAGATCTTTGTTTCCTGTTGTACCAAGAAACTGTCGTAGATCCGATACTAAAAATCCCCCCTAATGTGCTCTTTTTGTCTGTTGGGCTTCCTGCCCAATCTGCATCTATGAAGCCATGCAACTTCACCTCATCCGTCTATCTATACCATAAACCATACTCAGATTTTCCCCTGAGATATCTTAGGACATGCTTGCCTGCGTTCCAAAACAGCTTGGTAGGCTTAACCATCGCTTGTGAAAGTTGGTTCACCGCATAGCATATGTTCGGTCTTGTATTGACTAAATACATGAGCGAACCCACCAACTGTCAATAAACAGTTGCATCCACTACCTCTGTCGATGTAGCATCCTCTTTCTTCCAATTTCCTGGAAGAGGAGTGTTGATAGGCTTGCAGCCTTGCATGTGAAACTTCTCCAGTATCTCCCGAGCATAATTTCCTTGAGACACAAACAGTTCACCTTCCCGCTGCCATATTTCCAATCCAAGGAAATAATGAAGGAGGCCCAAATCCTTCATCTCAAACTCCTTTGCAAGATCTTCCTTGCAAGAGTGTATCAACTGCTCATCATCTGTTAGTATTAAATCATCAACATAAAGTACAATGATTAAAATCTTACCCTCCACCACAATCTGGTACAGGTTTGCATCCGCCTCACTCTTGGTGAAGCCAAGTCCAGTGAAATAGTCGTTGATCTGAGTGTACCAAGCACAAGGTGCTTGTTTCAGCCCATACAGCGCTCTTTTGAGCCTGCACACATGCGACTCGCTGCTGAAGATCTCAAATCCTTCAAGTTGCTCAATGTACACCTCTTCCTCAATGATCCCATTAAGGAACGCAGTCTTCACATCCATCTGATGAATGTGCCAACACATCTGCGCTGAGAGAGCAAGGATGGCCTATATGGAAGAATATCGTGCGACAGGTGCAAAGGTTTCTTCATAGTCAATCCCCTCGATCTGTGAGAAGCGCCGAGAAACAAATCTTGCCTTATACTTCTCGACACTCCCATCAGCATCTTGCTTTACCTTGTAGATCCATCTTGATCCTACAATTGATTTTCCCACCGGCCTTGGAACAATCTCCCAAGCACTGTTTCTGACAATGGATTCATACTACTCCACCATGGCATCTACCCATGTGGGCTCCTGCACTGCTTCTTCAAAAGAAGATTGCTCTGTCACGATACACTTGCTCATAGGAGCCATGTATCCAGTATATCGGTCAGGTGACTGTCTCTGTCTACGCTGTGATGTAGGTACTCCTACATTCTGTGCCGCATCAAGCTTCAATCTCTCAGCTTCTGTGGTACGTTTTCTACCTTGTCTGATGTTTGGTTCTACATGAATGGACTCCTCCACTCCATGAATCTCCTCCTGTGGCTGATCCACATCCAGAGGCTCATCTTTGGGAACAAGAAGTTCCTCCTCTACATGCAAGTGTAGCTCCCTCTCAAGCGACAAATTCATGGCTTTCATCTCATTGAATTTTATATCTCGTCGCACAACAGTCATCCGACTATCTGGAAAATACACACGATAGTGATGGGGTGTTTCTGTGTACCCCACAAATATCCCAACTTCTGTAGTCAGCTCCAGCTTCTTCCTGGCATTTTTCGTCACATGAATGTAAACAGGTGAGCCAAAAATCTTCAAATGAGAAATATCAGGCTTCTTACCAGTAAAATCTTCTTCGGGTGTACTCATTCCAAGTACTCTATGAGGACAACAGTTTTGCAGATAAAACGCAGTGTTGCATGCTTCCGCCCACAAGTGCATCGATAGGCCTTGGTCATGCAGTGTCTCTCGTGCAGCACCCACGATCATTTTGTTCTTTCTCTCCGCGACCCCATTCTACTATGGGTTATGAGGCGCTATGAGTTCTCTTTGAATTCCTTCTTTGCTACAGAAGTCTTTGAATTCGTCCGAGATGTATTCACCACCATTATCGCTCCGTAGAGCTTTCACTTGCTTCCCCGACTCCTTCTCCACCAATGCCTTGAACTCATAGAACTTTGAGAACATTTAACTCTTCTTCTGCATGAAGAAGATCTAGCATCTACGAGAATAGTCATCAAAAAATATCACATAATACCTGTGTTTTTTTGTTGAAGCAACCGAGAATGGTCCACACACGTCTGTGTGGATTCTCTCCAGGATCACCGAAGCACGGTTCTCCTTCTCATGAAAGGTGGTCTTCACAAACTTACCCATAGTACGCCCCCCACACCCGAAAGTCGACTACGCGAAGTCACCTTGGGAATTCTAGTGAAACAACAAAATCTTCAAGCGCCATGGTGAAGATGACGATATCTGTGTAATTCGCCCTCATCACGGCTCACCACTTCTTCTGCTTTGCCCACCATTGCGGCGTAGACATCTACCTCCGACACGATAAAGGTTCTTGGTCGGAACCCCTATATTCTTGGTTTGACCCATTGTTTTATGTCGAAGGAAGGCTTTTCCCTCACTGAAAACAACATCATAACCCTTGTCTTCCAGCATTGCAACTGAGACCAAGTTCTTCTTCAGACCTGGAACATGCATAACATTCTTCAACAAGAATGGATTACTAGACTCCCTCTCAAAGGTAATGGTCCCAATGCTATTTGCATTGTACTGACCATCGTCACCCATCTCTATATGCATCTGGAGGCCCTTCTCCTCCAAGTCACTAAACAACTCTTTGTCTCCTGTCATATGGAAAGACGCACCACTGTCAAGATACCACACTGATCCCATGCAGCTTGAAACCAAGCAAGCGATCAAGGAGAAATCAAGCTCAAATTGCGAGGCTAAGGCCTCTCCAACTGCAGATCCAGCAACCTGCTTGTTCTTCTTCTTCTGTGGACAGTTAGTGGCGAAATGTCCATGCTCGTGACGGTGAAAACACTTCACTTTGGACAAATCCTGCTTCTTGCCTTTAGCACCGGATTTTGAAGAATATTTCTTCCCCTTCCCTTTCCTTGCTTTGGCAGCCAAAGGGAAATTCTCTTCATCTTTATTCTTTGATGAATATCCATCCCTGGTACCCCGCCTTATCTCCTCCTGCACAATATCCGACCAAATTCACTCCCATCCCAACAGTTTCTCCCATCCATTGACAGAGTCTTTGTAGCTATGCAAACTCTTTGGAAGCCCAAGGAGAGCCAAGCTCACCAAGTCTTCTTCATCAACAGTAACCCCCAAACTTCCCAGCTCATCCTTGCAGTGGACAAACTTCGTGAGGTATTTTGGAATACTGTCCCCTTTCTCCATTTTTATTTTTCTGAGCTTGTCTTTAAGCACCAACTTCCTCTGGTCACTTCTGCTTTGGAACAAGTCCGTCAAAGCCTTCCACATTAAGAATGGAGTGGCTTTCCTGTGAAGGTTGGACACAATATGGTTCTTCACACCTTCCAACAGAATCCTTCTTGTCTTTTCTATCTTCTTTTTCCATGCATCAAGTAATGCAGCATCGCTAGATCCCAGCTTAGGAACATCGCTATCGATGAACTCCTTCAACCCATTATCCTCCAGCACCGCCTCCATCTTGTCCTTCCAGGCTATGTAATTCGAGCTCCCATCAAGGGCATAATCCAATCTCAACCCGTTAAAAGACATTTCAATGTATACTTGATTTCTGCACCAAGAATATTCTGTAGCAAATTCGAATTGTCCACCAGCACAAACTCACTTCACAATTGCAATATTCAATCAACAATGCTCTGATACCATGTAGAAATTATATTAACTAAGCATGCATATGTCCTAGATCCACATGATCTCACACTATTTAACTTTATGCAAGATATTGAATCTATTCCACTTGTTAATCTTTTGCGGAAAAATTAATTGCACACACATGTGAAGCATAAACAAAAAATAATCAATCACACATAACAGAGTTTTTAACCGGGAAAGCCTGAAGCTGAAAACCCCAACTATATATTATGTAACATGGATATCATATTAAAATCTCATACAAAGCATACAAATCTTATCACAAGCCCTCAGTACAGTACAATCGTCATACACTAATCAGGACCAATCTTGCAAATCCATGCACCGATCTTTGCCTCCTGCTAGCTTGCCTCCACTACGCAATCCATGCTGAAGAATAGCTCTAAATGAATTCGAATTACCCTTGCCCTGACTGCGCAATCCTCATTGGCAACTCCAATGTGTGTGTGATGCAATCAATGCATCACTATAGTCACAATAGATAGTCTATCTTGCCCTTTCACCTAACTCTCCACTGGGTCTCCACTGAAACTGCCATGCACTGTAGTTAACTATTGTATTGTTCAGTTGATTAATGATTTATTATTTGTAAATTAATTAAATAATTAATTCACTCCACTCTAACTAGTGTATCAATCAGTTAGACTAGATACAACTAGCTCAACTGAGTCTAATTGAGTTAAACTGAATACAACTCCATAACTACTTCTTCCAACTGTGTCATAACTCTACCACTTGAGTTCTAATTGATTCCTCCATGCATTAGCTCCAGTAAACCCTTGGGAATTGTGTAATTCCCTCAGTCCACTGATGTGCCACATCTGTGCACTGAACTGAAGTGCTCCAAGAGAATAAGTTGATGTTTAGAGTCTGATTATTATTAAGAGCTAATAATAATTGACATGCATATATTTTTAGATCAGCGATCTATAAATAGACTTCGCCCAATATTCTAAAAATAGAATTTCATCTATTTTTCCAACTTGATCAACCATCAATAAATAGCATCCTGCAACTTCTGAAATATGATCACCATGTATAAAAATAGACTTGCACCAAAAATATCCTGTGGGCCCACTTAGTGAAGGCGACTCTTTTCACTAAGCTCATCATCTTGTTGAATCTCAACACACCCCTCCTGGGCTACATCTGCTGGTCCAGCTCCCAATGGCGTGTCTCTCTTTGTAATTATTCTCAAAATTATAAATTTCATATGTTTGCAGGCCTCTAATGTCTATTTTCTCTGCGCCAATGGCTCCATAATGCTCAAATTAGTCTAGGTAGACTCTTGTTTCACCAAAATTGGTCGAAAATTGACCTCCCAATGCAATTTTCCCAATAACAGCTAGAAAATCTCCACTAAATGTGGATACTGGCAGTTAACTGCAGATAAATTAATGGTTAACCCCAAGTTTGGGGGCGCACTCCAAATTTGTCAGGTGGTTAAGTTTGGCATTAACTGTGAGTGGCAGGGTGGTCACATGCCACCCCCGCCGAATCCTCCACTAACTGTTTTAAAACCCTGCCATTAAGGTTGGAACCCCAAGTGACGCAGTCCATAACCCGTAACATAAGTCGTCGCACTAAAATTTCCTCCGCATGTGATCAATCTGTTTGCAACAAACTCGCCGGATTTCATAACTTGGAGTGGCAATGTTTCAAACTTTTGAAACTGTCGCAGCAAGTTGTAAACCCGCCATGTGAAAAGTCGTAGAAAATCCCGCCGACGGTTTAATTTAATTTCGTGGTAAACATGGAGGCTGCAGTCCTGGGCGTATGGTCATGTGATAGGGGGGGGTTGGCCCTTAGGGGTTGTCCTCCCAAGCCCTCGCTGCCGAAATTGTTAAACTTTAAATACAAGTGGCAGCCTATAGGGGTAAGAAACACCCCACAGGAAGATTGGTAAGAGGTCTTGCGTACGGACAAGAGGTTGCGGGTTCGACCCCCGTCAACTCCACAAAAATTTTACCCCACTATTGTGAGGACACGTGGTGGCCTGCGGGCTTGCCATGTGTCACTCAATCATTCGTCCATCCATAAACACATCCAATGGTCCAGAACAGATTCGTACCATCATCATCCAACGGCCCACAATGTGCCACCACATTGGCTCAGAAGAAAATGGAATATTCCAAGAATATTTCGCTAACTATACCTGCAAGCTGACTCGGCATCCAGTCACCAAAATTTTCTTGCTTGGGAAAATGAACAGAACGCGATATCTTCCTAATACGACATTGGTTTTTCGAACAATTCGCAGCATCGGAATCACAATGACGAAACCTTTCCAGTTGCTCAGGTTCAGACCTGTTTCAAAAAATTTCATTTTTGAGTATATGACTTGATCTCCTGATCACACCTCCCCATTAGGAAGCTTTTGAACCCAAAAATATTTTAATTACTTGTTCAGAAGATGAGGGAACAACTCCCTCACCTTTTCCACTTCCATCCATATTTCCTTACTTGGTTTGCTTCCCTTGAGCCCAATCCGAAGATAATCGACACTTCCTCTTTTAGAAGTGTGTGTCCTCCTGTCAAGGATGGCATCCTCCTTAAGCTCGTCCAGAAATTATGGTGAGAAATCTTCTATTGATGGCAGCTGAATGTCACTCCCTTGATCATCAATCAATGGAGGTTCATACAAACGTAAATTCTCCACATTGACAACGGAATACATTTGCATATATGAAGGCAAGTCAAGTTGAAATGCATTATTACCAACTTGTTTAATAATATTTAATGGACCATAACGAATAGGCTTGAGCTTTTTACCTTCTCCTTGCATCCTTTCTTTGCTTATCTGCAACCATACTTCATCTCCTTCTTGAAACTTCTGATCAAATCTATGTTTGTGAGGCCTCTCCTTGTACTTGCTTTGACTCTTCTCAAGTTGTTCTTGAACTTGATGATGAATAATCTAAATTTTCTCAATGAACTTTCGAGCCTTTTCAATATCACTATGCCCATCAATTGCAACAATATCACTATGCCCATCAATTGCAACATCCTTCTCATAGATGAAGTCTAATGGCGATTTCGGAAAATACCCAAAGCAGGCTTCAAAAGGTGAAGTATTTGTAGAAGAGTGCTTGGCCCGGTTGTAAGTGTGTTGAATATAATGGAGTTGCTCATCCCACAACTTGGAATGCGTGCTGCAATATCCTCTCAATAGATGAACAAATTTTTTGTTCACCACCTTGGTTTGGCCATCAGTTTGCAGATGAAAAGCAGTACTCTTTTTCAACTTTGTGTCCATCATCTTCCAAAGATTGGACCAAAAATTCCCAACGAACCTGGAATCATCGTCGCTAAGTCTCTCTCCTTATGGTATACACAACTTGCCCAAATGAAACAGCAAATTGTTATGCAAGTGATAGTCATTTTCCTCAACTTGATTCCCTTCACTCAAATCAGCATACACATCTTTAAAATCAGCATCAGATGCATACTATTCTATGTAACACTTATGTACAATAGAATCGTTTTTAAGCAAAGTAGAAGCACTTATAATAGGCCTTGAAAGCATATTAGCAACTTTATTGAAAATACCTTTCTTGTACCTTATAACCAAGTAATACCATCCACCTGAAATGTCATGATTGCTGCAATTTTTTTTGCAAATGCAAGTACTGTAGCGGTTGGTGATCGGTATGAATAATCATCTCTTTACCCATCAAATAGTGTTTCCACTTCTTGACGCTTTGTACCAACACATACAGTTCTTTTTCATATGTTGGATAATTTATTACAGCACCATTGAATGTTTCAGAATGAAAAGCGATAGGCTTACCATGCTGCAAAAGTGCTAGGCTCATATCATAATCACTAGCATCGGTTTGTATCTCGAATGCCTGTCTCAAATCCGGTAATGCAAGAACCGGAGTTGAACTGATCTTGTCTTTTAAAGCTTCAAAAGCTTGTTTTTGTTTGCCTCCCCATTGGAAGCCTTTCTTCACACTTGTCACTGCATGCATAGGAGCTGCTATGGCAGAAAATTTAGCAATAAACTTTCTCCAATACTGAGTTGCGCCTAAAAAACTTCCTACCTATGTTACTAATTTGGGAGTGGGACAATTCACAATGGCTTACACTTTAGAAGGATCAATTCTCAATGTGCCTCCTCCTACAATGTGTCCCAAATAAACCAAAGAAGTTTTTCCAAATTCGCACTTAGACATCTTAAGAAATAATTGCTCTTTCTTCAAAACATCAAGTACCCTCTTTACATGTAAGACATGCTCTTCTATTGTTTTGTTGAAAATGAGTATATCATCTAAATACACAATCACAAATTCATCAATAAATGGACGCAAAACATTATCCATCACACACGTGAAAGTCGCTGGTGCATTACACAAACCAAACGGCATAACCAACCACTCAAAGAGTCCTTGTTTGGTTTTGAATGTAGTCTTCCATATGTCGCTTTCTGCAATTCTTACTTGATAATATCCACTTCATAATTCTAACTTAGTGAAATACTTTGCTTATTTCAGCTAATCTAACAAATCATCTATTCTTGGGAGTGGGTATTGATTCTTTACCGTTATCTTGTTCAAAGCTCTGAAGTCGACACACATGCGCCAAGTCCTATATTTCTTCCGAATCAGAACTATAGGTGAACCGCATGGCGAAGTGCTTGGCCTTATGAGTACCTTGTCCAACAAGTCCTTGATTTGCCTCTTTATTTCAGCATTCTCCATTATTGACATGTGATACATGCCGATGTTTGGAAGAGGAAAATCTTGTTGAAACTGAATCTCATGTTGAATCTCCCTTTTAGGAGGCAAACTTGTTGGCTCCTGAAACATCTCATGATGTGCATCAACTACATCATATAAATCTGATTTGAACTTAGGATCACAATCTTCAAATGACTCATGATTAACATCAGCTTTAGGCTTAATCATTAGAAGAACAAAATTCTTACTTGAATTCACCAGCCTTTTTACCTATCCAGCATTTACCATTGCAATATCCGTCTTCTTGCGATGTGCTCTAACAATGTACTCCTTCTATATTTGAAACAATGGTATTTGTTCTCATGGCGATGGAAGATAGCTTTCCTATCATACAAGTAAGGACTAGCCAACACAACACCTGTAATATCAAGTGGAACCACATCTAATTAAACTGTGTCAACAAAATGTGCAGTTATTGCAAAACGTAATATGCACTTCTTTGAAACCTGTAAATTTGCATCCTTACAAATCCACACAAGCGGATATGGTTTTGGATGTGGAATGGTCTCAAGATTAATTTTCTTGACCAAGTCTTCAGAGATTAAATTCCCTTTTGAACCACTGTCAAACAGTGTATCAATCTTGGTATGTTTGGATATGACCCTCACATGAAATAGTTCAATTCTCTCTTATTCATTTGGAGTTTCTATGTGAAAGTTTGAAGTACTAGTACTAGGTTTTGTTTCAGTTTATTTCCCCTTCATGTTCTTCAATCCCATGGCTATAATTTTAGTTTCATCACTTGAATCTTCTCTTAAGTCATGTTGAGTTGTAGCTATAGTTTTCTGCTTCCCTTTGTTATTGTTAAATTTGGGTCTCTTTTCAGGATGTAGTTTCCAACTGTTTTTCTCTTCATGGCCTTCTCTTGAACAATGTTTACAAACCACTTTCTCTCCCTCTTTCTTGATATATGCATTCTTTTTTCCTTTTCCTTTTGAGGTCTTCTCTTTGTTTTCCCCCTTAAAAGGTTTGTTTCTACTCTCTTCAAAAGTATTTTTCCCTCTAGCTTCTAAATGTGTAGCTTGAACACATACTTCATATAGGCTTGTAGGATTAAACATGAGGATATTATGTCTAAGGTAGCTATGTAAGCCCCCTATGTACTTGAGCAAAGTATCTTGACTTTTAAAATCTACCCCTAATAAGAGAGCTCTTCTCCTAAATTCTTGGGTGTAGTCTTGTACATTTTGTCCTTTCATTTGTCTAAAATTTTTCCAGTTCATTATGGCTTTCTGCATGTGAGCTAATGGATAAAAATGTTGTTTTATTGCAGTAATGAAATCATTCCATGATAAAATAATCTTACCATGTTTTTTGATCTCCTCCTTTGTCTTGGCTTCCCACCAAACAAGAGCTACACCTTCCATTCTCAATGAAGCTAGTTGGATTTTGGTGTCATCATCATGAAGGTTGTGAATTCTCAAATAAACCTCCAATTGCCTAATCCAATTATCAAGATTTTATTCATTGACTTCACCATTAAACATTGGCAATTCAAACTTAACATCAAGTTTTAGAAAATGACTTTTACCATTGTTCTTTGAATTCTGTGACTGGTGTACTGAAAAGTAAAGGATGATGATGATGAGGGTGAGGATGGTGACTTTCCACTGCCTCCATTTCCTCCATTTCCCTTCTTTGACTTGTCTTCATCATTGTGACATCCTGATGATCCCTAACCTTCCTTGTGAATTTTGTATCCTTCTCCTTCTAGTCTTTCATTCCTTTCTTGATAAAGAACTCTCACCATTTCAGTCATGTCAAGGAATGATTTCTTGGACACTCTTTCTTCCTCTTTGGGATCCACCTCTTCATGGGTTTCTTCTTCTCCTGGAGGCATGCTTGATGTTGCTTCTGCTTCTCTTGGAGGTGAACTAGGTGGTGGAGAATGTGGAAATCTTGCCCTCCTTTGTTGTGGCTCACTTTGAGAACCTCTTGCTTCCACCAATTTTCCTTCTCCTCTCTTAAGCTTGAGCCTAGTAAGCATGAAAACCCTTGCAAACTTTTAACAAATCCTTGCACATAAAAACACCAGAGATAAACTCTAGCTCTGATACCAACTTTATCTAAAAGGAGTGTATTAGTTCTGTTTTTCTAAGTGTCCTTTTAGTTAAATAAACATGTTCAAATTGTCTCCATAATTTTGCTTAAGGTATGAGAGTTTTAACCATGAAAATTATATGAATTAGTGAACTTTAAGCATGTAAATAAGCCTTAAAAATAATGAAAAAAAGTGCATAACAGAGAAAAACATTCACACATAATTTTTACACAGTAGGCATGATGAAGCAGTTCACCCCTCCTGGGCTACATCTGTTGTTTTAGCTCCCAATGGCATGTCCCTCTTTTTCATTATGCTCAAAATTGTAAATTACATATGTTTTCAGGCCTCTAATGGTTGTTTTCTCTATACCAATGGCTCCAGAATGCTCAAATTAGTCTAGGTAGACTCTTGTTTGACCAAAATTGGTCAAAAATTGACCTCCCAATGCATTTTTTCCAATGACAGCTAGAAAAGCTCCACTAAATGTGGAGACTAGCAGTTAACTGTAGATAAAATAATGGTTAACCCAAAATTTGGGGGCATGATCCAAATCTGTCAGGCGGTTGAGTTTGGCATTAACTGTGAGTGGCAGGGTGGTCACATGCCACCCCCGCTGAATCCTACGCTAACTATTTTAAAACCCCGTTGTTAAGGTTGGAACCCCGAGTTACATGGTTCCATAACCCGCAACATAAGTTGTCGCACTAAACGTTCCTCTGCATGTGATCAATCCATTTGCAACAAACCCGCCGGATGTCAGAACCTGGAGTGGCAATGTTCCAAACTTTTGAAACCGTCGCAACAAGTTGTAAACCCACCATGTGAACAGTCATAGCAAATCTCCCGACAGTTTAATTTAATGTCATGGTTAACGTGGAGGCTGCGGTCTTGGGCATATGGTCATGTGATAGGGGGGGCTAGCCTCCCAAGCCCTCGCCGCCAAAATTTTTAAACTTTGAATACAAGTGGCAACCTATAGGGGTAAGAAACACCCCACAGGCGGATTGGTAAAAGGTCTTGCGTGCGGACAGGAGGTCATGAGTTCGACCCCCTTCGACTCCAAAAAATGTTACCCCACTGTTGTGAGGACACGTGGCGGCCTATAGGCTTGCCATGTGTCACTCAATCATTCTTCCATCCATAAACACATGCAACGGTCCAGAACATATTCTTACCATCATCATCCAATGGCCCACAATGTGCCATGTGGCACCGCCACATTGGCTCAGAAGAAAATGGAATATTCCAAGAATATTTTACTGACTGTACATGCAAGCTGACTGGGCATCCAGTCACCAAAATTTTGATGTTTGGGAAAACGAGCAGAATGCGATATCTTCCTCATACGACATCGGTTTTTCGAACCGTTCATGGCACCGGAATCGCAACAACGAGACCTTTCCGGTCACTCAGGTTCGGACTTGTTTCGAGCACTTACATTTTTGAGCATATGACTTGATCTCCTGATCACCTTCTCTGCATGCGTTATGATGTGGGTGCTCCCACATTCTCTCTCGCATCCAACAATAATCGATCAACCTCTCTAGTGTGCTTCCTTCCATCTCTGGTGGATGCCTTTGCATTAGTGGTTTCTACCACTCTTTATTCTTCTGCTTGTGGCTGCTCCACATGTTGAGGTTCATCCTTTAGAGCCAAGAGATCCTCTACTGAATGCAACTCGAGCTCCCTCTCAAGGTACAATCACATGGCTTTGTCTTCATCGAATTTCACATCTCTTCTGTCCATTGGCATCCTGTGTGATGGAAATTACACCTGATAGTTGTGAGGTGTATCAGTATACCCCACAAATATCCCCAACTTTGTTGTTGGCTCTAGCTTCTTCCTGGAATCTTTGGTCACATGTAAATAAACAGATGAACAAAAAATTTTAAAGTATGACACATCCGGTCTCTTACCTGGAAAATCCTCCTTTGGTGTACTCATCCCAAGTGTCCGATGAGGACTTATATTTGCACAAATAATGTCATATTGAATGCTTCTACCCACAAGTGCAACAGTAGGCCCTGATCATGCAACATAGCCCATGTTATTCCCACAACAGTTCTATTCTTCCTTTCTGAAACCCCAATTTATTGTGGGTTATGAGGTGTTATCAATTCTCTTTTAATTCCTTTTGAGACACAGAAGTTCTTAAATTTGTTAGATATGTATTCTCCACCATTGTTGCTCCTCAGAGCCTTCACCTTCTTCCTTATATATTTCTCAACAAGTGCCTTGAACTCAAAAAACTTGGAGAATTTATGAACTTTATTTTGCATGAATAAAATCCAACACTTTCTCGAAAAATCGTCAACAAAAATCACATAATACTTGTGATTTGTTGTGGAAGATGTCGAGAACAATCCACACACATCTGAGTGAACTCTCCTAAGGATCGTCTTGGCTCGGCTTTCCTTATCGTGGAAGGTGGCTTTGGTATACTTCCCCAATGTACACCATTTGCATGTGTCTCTCTACGCAATTTCACCCTTTGGAAGTCTTGTAGAAATCTGTTGCATGATCTTCAAAGCGCTATGGCGTAGATGGCCCAACTCCCTGTGCCATAAATCACCAATGTATTTGCTCTCCATCTTCTTTACTTTAGTTCTCAATGTTTTGTGGTCTTCTACATCTAGTTTGTATAGATTCTTTACTCGAACCCAATCTTTTTCACTTGTACCATGGCTTTGTGACTTGTTATCACCCAAAAATTTTAGCACATCATTGTGACAGGGTTACAAAGTTTCATGGTTCAAAATTGGGTTTAGAAGTCAATTTAGGTTTGGTCAAGGGTAGGTTTTAGATTTTTATAGTTTAAATCTCATCCTTAGTTTCAAATGAAGTCCTTTTTAAACTTCTTTCATGTCAAATATTCATTATTTTCATTTGTGGGTCATTTCCTAAAGTTTCGAGTCAAAACTGTTCAATTAGCTAAAAGCCCATGTTTTCGTAGCGCCACCCATTGAAAAAAGTTGTTTTGCACTACAAAAACACTAATAGTTTTGTAGCGCAAACATGAAAAATTACACTACAAGCGCTACGAAAGCGCGGATTTATAACTGTCTTGTCAGATGAGCTGGAAAATGTCAGAAATTGTTGGGAAAGGGTAAGTTAGTGGTATGATGAGTCAGGTAATGATGAAATTCGATGTACTCACCCATGTTTGCAGTCATCATTGTCATTATTGTTGGAAATATGATGCAGAGTGTTGTCCTTGATGGCAACCCACTGAATGAAGATGAAGACATGCGACTGTTGACATGTGTTGTCCTTGATGGCAATCCACTTGATGAAGTTATTCTTGACGTAATGGACTTGGTAAATGATGTTTATTAGCACTATGATGATGAGTGTTGTCCATGAATGGCAACCCACTTGATGAAGATGATGACAACTTACTTGATGAAGTTGTGCTTAATAGGATATGTCCTTGATAGAAGAAATCTGATGTATCTACAGTGTGTACAGAAGGCAGTGAAGAAAAGAAGTCAGCATGTGCTAAATCTTGATGAAAAGAGTATGTCTCTAGGTATACGCGGATCTGTCTAAGGGAAGTCGCGTATGCACGTGGAAAAGAACGTGCCAAGTCGCGTATGGGCTAAAGCGCTCTAAAAGTGCAAAACCAGGGGTAATCACCTTGGTATTGACCCATTATATTGGGCAATGATCCGCCTAATTGGCCCCGTCTAGTGTAGTTTTGGGCTCATGGTATTGGTTTGGCCCATGGTTTTGAAAAAGGGGCTCATGGTATTGACAAAGGGTAAACATATATAAGGAGAAGAAATTCATTGTGCAAATCATGAGTGTGGGTGCAAGATGTCTGAGCTTGAATGAATACTTCTCTCTGAAGTATATCTGAATGGAAAGGGTTACACTTGAATGATAAATCTGAATGTATGATGCACCAATGATGAAGAAGGGGATCCATGAATGTATGATGCACCAATAATGAAGAAGGGGATCTAGATCTGAATTACTCTTGTATTTGCTAGATCTGATTATGGAAGGCTTAGATCTGTGATGAGGCGAGCATCTAGGCGAACATCTGTCTGAAGCAAAAGGGTAGATCTGAACTGATTATCTGATCTGATGAAGTATGCTGCTCTGTAATGATTGAAGATCTATACGCTACTTAGTCGCGGAAGAAGCGCGTATATACGCGGCTTTAGCGAAGAGAAAGCGCGTATGCGCAATAAAATATACACTGAGGTATACGCTGGTTTGTGTGGACGGAAGCGCGTATATACGCAACATCAGTGAAGTGAAAGCGCGTATGCAAACTAGGGTTTGCTGAAGCAAAGGGTATGAAATATCTGATCTGTTCTGCTGTGTTTCTGCTATCTGATCTGTGTTGTTAAGTATCTGTTGGTGATGTACGTTTGTGCTTAAAAGTTTGGAAAGGGTCCAGTCTGGAAATATGATGAAATGTGGCCTGCAAGTGTTGTTCTATTGAAGTTGTTGGATCCAGTGTGAAAATTGATGAAACGTGGTCCATAGAGGACCGAGGGCTGTAGCCTTCACTGGGGCGTAGCCTTCCGTGAGAGGCCGGCAAACGAGCCGTGGGGTCGTGAGCTCCCCTTCCAGAGAGGTCAAACTCCAGCGCAGGGTGCCCTCGCGTGTCAAGTCAAGTCTGCACCAGCACATATGTTGTAAGATGTTTTCTCTATAATAAAATATTGAAGGCTGAGCAACTGCAGCGGTGGTTTTCTCCGATTTGGGTTTCCACCTAAAAATCCTGGTGTTCATGTGTGATGCTTTGTGTGATGGTTTATTCTGTTCTTACTGCACATGTTTACTGTTTATTGAACATCTGATGAATGAATGATGGAATAATATAGGTGAAGATTTAATGACAGATCTAAATCTCTGTGTATACGCTAGTTTCATAAAGGGGATCCGCGTATATACGCTAGTTTACTGAAGGAAAGTAGCGTATGGGTTTTAAGGAATGAAAAGGTAAAAAGATTTGATTATGCAGTAAATACTGATTCACCCCCCCCTCTCAGTATTTTTCCCAACAATTGGTATCAGAGCAGGTCCTTGTGCAGAAGCTTGATCGCTTAAAGGAGATCCGTCGCAATGGGAAGTCAAGAAGGAATAATGTCTATAAAGCCACCTATATTCAATGGAAGCAATCTGATATTCTGGAAGGTACGCACAAAAGCATATCTGCAAAGTCTTGGTGCAGATGTATGGGCAATCGTGGAAGAAGGTTATCAATACCCGGCAAGTATTCCTACTGATGCAGCAGAAAGAAAGAAGTATGAAACTAATGCCAAAGCAGTAAATGTTTTGCTGGGAAGCATGTCTGAATCAGAATTTGCTAAAGTGATGCAGCTACATTCAGCAAAAGATATATGGGACAAAATCATTCTGAGCTATGAAGGAGATACAAAGGTAAAAAATGCAAAACTCCAAACTCTTAGAATTGAATATGAAAATTTTAATATGCATAGTGATGAAAGTGTTGCCAGTTTCTTCCTTCGTCTAGATGATGTTGTAAATCGAATGAGAAATTTGGGTGAAACCAAAACTGATACTACTCTGGTTGAAAAAGTCTTAAGATCCTTGACTCCAAAATTTGATTCTAAAGTCTCCGCTATTGAAGAAAGGCAAGATCTGCAAACTCTTACTATTGTTCAATTACATGGGACTCTGACTGCTTTTGAAATGAGACAAGGAGGTCCTTCTCAAGTAAGAGAAGCTGTTTTTAAGGCTTCTACAAAAGGAAAGGAAAAGGAAGTTGTCAAAGAACCCAGCTATATTTCCGATGAAGAAGAAGCAAATTTCGTAAGAAAACTCCAACTAGGAACTAGAAGATTCAAAGGTAAGGTTCCCTTCAAATGTTTTGAGTGTGGAAAAGTTGGTCATTATGCTGCAAAATGTCCTTATAAAGGAAAAGAAGTTGTAAGAAGGAATAAGAACAGATCTAGCTCTAAGAAAAGTTACTATACTAATGAAGATAGTGATGGGTCATCTAATAGTGAGGAAGATTGTGAAGAAGATCTTAGACTTCTCATGGCCTTTGAACAAAAGGAAGAAAAGGATATGCTTATGGATGCTCTAAAGGAAAATGATTTTCTTGAAGAAAATAATCAACTCAAACTTTGCTTAGAAGATTGCAAAATTCTCTTAGAAGAAAAAAAGATGATCAGAGAGACCGTTGAAAAGCAGCTTGAAGAAGCAAAGAAACATATTGAAAAACTAGAATGTGAAGTGGTAAGTCAAAGAAAAGAAGTTGAGAAAGCAAAGACCTTGAATCTTAGATTTGCTAAAGGATCTGAAACCTTAGATGAGATTGTCAAGGTACAACGTTCTCCTCTTATAAAGACAGGTCTGGGATATACCGGAGAATCTTCTCAAACTTCAGCACCAAACTATCTAAAAGCAGTTACAGGTGGTTTACTACATTCAGCCACTCAGCAAGGGAATAGAGGATCTCTACAGGGAAAGCAGGACCATCTCAATTCAAGGAACTCTAACAGGGATAGCTTTCAAAGACACTACAACCAACAGGTAAACTCAAATAGAAGATTCCATGATCGCAGAAATTTCTACTTCAATGGGCAATGTTTCACTTGTCACAATTTTGGTCATAAAGCTATTCAATGTGTGGCATATAAAACCATCATGAAAAGAGAAGCAAGAAAGAAAAGGTTCGATACTGAACCAAAGAAGAATACCTATAACAATTTTTCTCCTCTTCAAAGTGAAGTTGAATGTACTTATTGCAATAACTTTGGCCATGAAGAATCTGAATGCAGGAACAAGATCCAGCCAAAAGAACATGTTCCCTCAAGCTCTAAAGTGTGGAAAAAGAAAGAACCGGCGGTTGAAAATTGTGGGATAGCATTATTTGTATAAGGTGAAGAAAATCAATGGTACATCGATAGTGGGTGCTCAAGACACATGACAGGTGACAAAAGCAGACTTCATACTTATAATGCTCTAGAAAAGGAAAAGAAAGTTACATTTGGAAATGATACTCCTGCTGTAATTAAAGGAAAAGGGTCAGTATTTCTAAGAGAAAAAGTGAAGGCTAAAGATGTCATGTATGTGGATGGATTAAGGCATAACCTGTTAAGTGTTAGTCAAATGTGTGATCAAGGAGCAGAAGTGGTCTTCAGCTCCAAAGAATGTGTGGTTCGTGATCTTGATACAGGTAAAATCATTATAAAAGGAAAAAGAAATCCAAGCAACCTGTATGTACTAAACGACATAGATCAATGTTACTTGAGCAAGTCTTCAGAAAATTGGCTATGGCATAGAAGGCTGGGGCATCTTAGTTTCTCTCAAATCAACAAAGCAAGCAGATTTCAAGCTGTTCGTGATCTTCCCAAAGTCAATCTTCCAAAAAGTATCATATGTGAATCTTGTCAATTTGGTAAGCAAACCAGAGTACGATTTAATGCCAAAGAAGGATCATCAAGTAAGCCTCTTGAACTCATTCATACTGACATCTGTGGACCTATGAGGAAAAATTCATTACGTGGGGAAGAATACTATATCTTATTTATTGATGACTACTCTAGAATGTGTTGGATCAGGTTCATTAAACACAAAGATCAAGCACTTGAAAAATTTCAGAGCTTCAAAGCATTGGCAGAAAATGAATTAGATCTAAAAATCAAGTGTCTTAGATCTGATCGAGGAGGAGAATATTCATCAAATGAATTCTTTGAATTTTGTGAACAACATGGCATTAAACGACAGTTCTCTGTAGCAGGCACTCCGCAACAAAATGGTGTAGCAAAAAGAATGAATAGAACAATTGTTCAAATGGCTAGAGCTATGCTTTCTGATTCTAATGTTCCTGACATGTTCTGGAGTGAAGCAGCACATACAGCAGTTAACATTCTCAATAAAGCTCATGTTCGGGTAAATAGTGACAAAACTCCATATGAACTCTGGTATGGCAATTCTCCCACCGTGAAGCATTTTAAGGTTTTTGGAAGTAAATGCTTTATCAAAAATAATGATGAAAAACTTGGCAAGTTTGAACCTAGATCAGATGAAGGGATATTTCTTGGTTACTCTTCGTCAAGCAAAGCTTTCACATGTTACAATAAAAGGCTTCGAAAGGTTGTTGAATGTATTGATGTTGTTATTGATGAGTCTCCTGCAGCTCCTAAAGAAGAAAAACAAACCGCAAATGAAGATGATTGCGACATATGGCCGTCTACATTAGATAGCAATGATATAGTCAGTGGATCCAATGAAGAACCTGAAGATGATGTATCTGAAAAAGCTCCATCCAGATATGTTCAAAAGAATCATCCTGAATCTCAAATTTTGGGTGACAAGGAATCTGGTGTACGAACAAGGAGAACTCTTATGGGATCTTCTAATCATTTGGCACTACTATCCACAATTGAACCACACAATGTCAATGAAGCTAGCAAATATGAATGTTGGAGGCAAGCCATGGATGAAGAACTTGTTCAAATTGAGAAGAATGACACTTGGGATTTGGTTCCAAGGCCTCATGATAAAAATGTCATTGGAACTAAATGGATTTTTAAGAACAAGTTAAATGAGAATGGGGATGTTGTAAGAAACAAAGCTAGACTGGTTTGTAAAGGGTATACTCAACAAGAAGGTATAGACTTTGAAGAAACTTTTGCTCCTGTAGCTAGACTTGAAGCCATCAGAATGTTCCTTGCTCTTTCAAGTTATCAACAAATCAAAGTTTATCAAATGGATGTCAAATCTGCTTTTCTTAATGGTGATCTAGAAGAAGAAGTATATATAGAACAACCAGAAGGATTCATTTTGGGAAATGATGCAAATCTTGTCTGTAGACTTAAAAAGGCTCTATATGGTCTCAAACAAGCTCCAAGGGCTTGGTACTATCGTCTTGACAAATATCTTCATCAACAAGGATTTTCAAAGGGGTCTGCTGATAGCAACTTATACACAAAAGTTGAAAATGATAAACTATTGATTGTTGCTGTATATGTTGATGATATCATTTTTGGGAGTAACGAAGAATCTATGAGTCAGAAATTTGCTTCTGTCATGCAGCAAGAATTTGAAATGTCTTTGCTTGGGGAACTAACTTTATTTCTTGGCTTGCAAGTGCATCAATCTACAGATGGTATATTCCTATCACAAGAAAAATATCTTAAGAAAATTCTGAAGAAGTATGGCATGGAAGAATGCAAACCTGTAAGCACTCCAATGATAACCAGATGCAATCTCAGCTCTCATGATGATTCTCCCACGGTGAATCAACCAGATTACAGATCAATGATGGGAAGTCTACTTTATCTCACTGGAACTAGACCAGACATTATGCATGCAGTTGGGATTGTTGGACGATTCCAAGCCAATCCAAAAGAGTCTCACCTTCAGGCTGTGAAAAGAATTTTCAAATATCTACAAGGAACTCAAGACTTTGGTCTATGGTATCCGAAGAATGCTGATCTTACTCTTCATGCTTACACTGATGTAGATTGGGCTGGAAGTGTTGATGATCGGAAAAGCACTAGTGGTGGTGCGTTTTACATGGGGCCCCGGTTAGTATCTTGGTTCAGCAAGAAGCAAAATTCTGTTGCCTTATCAACAGCTGAAGCAGAGTATGTAGCTGCCGCATCTTGTTGCACTCAACTTCTATGGATGATGCAAACCTTGCAAGATTTTCAAATCAAATGTGCAACTCCTATCTCCATTATGTGTGATAATACAAGTGCCATCAGTATCTCAAAGAATCCTGTTATGCATTCCAAAACCAAGCACATTCCCATCAAATATCATTTCCTACGTGAACAAGTGCTTGAGCAAAAAGTGAAGTTGGAGTATGTTACCTCCAAAGAACAAGCTGCTGATATCTTTACTAAACCTCTGCCCAGGGAAGCGTTCGAGTATCTAAGACAGAAGCTGGGAGTGTTTTCTGCCAGTCAAAAGAACAAATCTACATAAATTTTAGAAGATGGCTTGGGATACGCGGGTTTCCTGAAACACAGTCGCGTATGTACGCGAGTTCCTGCACAGAAAACCGCGTATGTTTGGTTGCTGACATTTTTTTGGTTGGTTCAGCGCTCTTCAGCACAGCTGCAGTGCTGTCTGGTATCTCTGATACTGTTTGGTATCTCTGGTGGTGTTCCAGTTCTCATAATTCTGTTTCTAATGTTTTGATGAAGATGCCTTGATGATTTGTTGGTGAAAATGTTCAGGATGCACAAACTAAGGGGGAGCCTTAGTCATATGAAAAGGATGCATGGATGCACAGATTCAGGGGGAGCATTAGCTTTGCTGAGTATAATGTATTGTTGACATTATGATGATTCTGAAATATGTTCTCTTTCTTGAGGACTTTCTGGTGTTGGTCTTAAATGGTCATTTTTGTAGTTTGATGAAAAGGTCTTGTTGAGACTCATGTTGTAAAATTCTAATATTCAGTCATGTAAGGACTTGTCAATTTTGTAAACCCACTTGGTTGG
Organism: Pinus albicaulis; assembly: GCA_034641835.2. Taxonomy (NCBI): domain Eukaryota; kingdom Viridiplantae; phylum Streptophyta; class Pinopsida; order Pinales; family Pinaceae; genus Pinus; species Pinus albicaulis. Next base: position 155,258,934 of record CM076583.1, on the reverse strand, counting down.
GTAGCTGAGTCAAATTTGTAAACCCACTTGGTTGGGTAGTTGAGTCTCATATGTAAATCCACTTGGATGGATAATTGATGTAAGTATGAGTCTTTGGTGATAGGAAATTCATAGAGTCATGTACTTCATTGACAAATATGTTTGAAGATTCAGCATGAACTCAGGGGGGAGCTTGGCCACTTCAACACATATCAGATCTGCAAAATGTTTCTTCCACATGAGGAGAAAAGGGGGAGAGTGTTGGTTTTTGATTTTCCCTTTGCCCTTGATGTCAAAGGGGGAGAGTGACATGGTGTTTGAATGAAGAGAAGATAATGATGTCAAATATTTGGGAGAGTGACATATTTGGGAGAGTGACATGGTACCTATCTGCTGTGGTAACCAAACACCATCGTGGTTGCCATCAAGTCCAAAGGGGGAGATTGTTGGAAATATGATGCAGAGTGTTGTCCTTGATGGCAACCCACCGAATGAAGATGAAGACATGCGACTATTGACATGTGTTGTCCTTGATGGCAAACCACCTGATGAAGTTATTCTTGACTTGATGGACTTGGTAAATGATGTAAATCTGATGTGATATGATGTTTGTTGACAATATGATGATGAGTGTTGTCCTTGAAAGACAACCCACTTGATGAAGATGATGACAACTTACTTGATGAAGTTGTGCTTGAGAGAATTTGTTCCTGATGAAGAAAATATGATGTATCTACAGTGTGTACAAAAGGCAATGAAGAAAGGAATTCAGAATGTGCTCAAAATATGATGAAAAGAGTATGTCTCTTTGTATACGCGGATATTCCTAGGTGAAGTCGCGTATGCACGCGGAAAAGAACGTGCCAAGTCGCGTATGGGCTAAAGCGCTCAAAAAGTGCAAAACCAAGGGTAACCATCATGGTATTGACCCATTGTATTGGGTAATGATCCGCCTAATTGACCCCGTACAGGTAGTTTTGGGCTTATGGTATTGGTTTGGCCCATGGTATTGAAAAAGGGGCTCGTGGTATTGACAAAGGGTAAACATATATAAGGAGAAGAAATTCATTGTGCATATCATGAGTGTGGTGCAAGATGTCTGAGCTTGAATGAATACTTCTCTCAGAAGTATATCTGAATGGAAAGGGTTACACTTGAATGATAAATCTGAATGTATGATGCACCAATGATGAAGAAGGGGATCTAGATCTGAATTGCTCTTGTATTTGCTAGATCTCATTATGGAAGGCTTAGATCTGTGATGAGGCGAGCATCTAGGCGAACATCTGTCTGAAGCAAAAGGGTAGATCTGAACTGAATACCTGATCTGATGAAGTATGCTACTCTGTAATGATTGAAGATATATACGCTACTTCACCGCGGAGTAAGCGCGTATATACGTGGCTTCAGCGAAGAGAAAGCGCGTATGCGCAATAAAATATACACCGAGGTATACGCTGGTTTGTGTGGACGGAAGCGCGTATATACGCGACATCAGTGAAGTGAAAGCGCGTATGCAAACTAGGGTTTGCTGAAGCAAAGGGTATGAAATATCTGATCTGTTCTGCTGTGTTTCTGCTATCTGATCTGTGTTGATAAGTATTTGTTGGTGATGTATGTTTGTGCTTAAAAGTATGGAAAGGGTTCAGTCTGGATGGCTTCCCTGTATGCAGATACTGCTTGCAACAAGGATGCCGGTATCACTACCTGGGAGGGTATGCATAATTTGCTCGAAGAATAAAATCCCAGGGTAATGGAAGTCATGGCTACTGCAGGTTCAAGTAATTCCTCTGAAGCATCTCTTACAAAACTGGCTTGTTCATTTTTGCACCGGATAGCAGCAAGACCGAGAATTCTTCTATATACAGATATGGTAAAATGGGTGCTGGATAGCACCGATATTTCAGACAGGAAATTTAGAACTCCAGATCAAGAGCTCATCGGGTTGTTCACTATAGAAGATTTGAGGCTTATGTATCACTTTCCGGAGCCTCAGGTGACTTACAACAAACAGTTTATGGAGAAATTTTCCAGGGAAAATGCAAATTTGGCGGAATGCACCAAAGAATGGACCAAAAGAGATGAACCATTGAAAAAAAGATAAACATGGTATGTACAGTACTGGTTCACTCACCTCTCCATATTGTTTTGCTGCTGCTATGTTATGTAGGCTTTTTGGAAAGCCTGATATTAATAAGGTCTTGCCTGAATGGCTTCCGTTATTGAATGCTGCTGTTAACGCTACCATTGTAGACTGGGCCAAAATATTGTCTGATAATTTAGCCACCGCTATTTTCAATTACCGGTCTAAACAGAATGTTTCTCAGAGGATTTATCCTCCTTTTTATCTATCTGCCTATGTTATGGATTCAATCTGCTTTGTTTCTAAATTCCCTTTAATGGGTTGGCAATGGACAATTCATGATCCCTTGCCTATTCATGTCTATCACAAAGAATTGTGGGAATCAAAGTTTGTTCCTCATTTTTACAAGATTTTCCATGGCATAATGTTGCCTCTATACAGAATATTGTATAATAAGGATGTTCCAAGGTTTTCCCCGAAAGCAGAAGTCGAAATTCTCCCTGTCGCACAGTGGTTTGGAGAAGAGTTGTTTACCTATGTAAGGGTTTTTGGAAGTTCTGCTTCTCCTCACATTTTACCCTTGTATATTTCGGATAAACTTATAGCTCGGGAAATTGCATACCAAACCTGTGGTGAAGGAGGTTTGACAAAGGAATTAAAGGATAAGAAGAAGGCCATCTGGCCACAATTTCCCATAGCCTGTGGAGCATTTTCATTGTTTGATGTTGGTCATGCATTCAAAGAGGTAAGAAATATTCCATGCTTACAACTGTTCAAGTTTTCGAGAAGGCTATTTGATCCATATGATGTTGTCAAATATTTCACCAATGCAGTTAAGGTGAGATTATTTTCTGGAGAAGAAGATCCTTTTGATGATATGTTTCAAGAAAAATGTTCATTTAAAGAAATTTTGCATTTAGGCTCAAAACACAGCTTTTCCCTCGTAAGTATTTCAGAATTTAAAATCTACGAGAGAAAGAAGATTGACTACTATCCCTTTGGATAATTTACGCTTGGAACCCACAAGGGAACCAACTCCTAGTGTCAGCCTCAATGGTAGCTCGGACACCGATAGGTCTAAATCAAATTCTCGACAAAGAAACTTCGAACGTTCTCAAAAGTCTAATAAATATGAAGGCTCGAATGAAAGATACAAATTTTCACCAAAAAGAGCTTTCACAACTACGTACTTCAACCACTCCACGCTTGAATCTTCCACCTCCCACCGTACAAAGAACCATCCACTAGCATTCAATTAGATAAAGAATGGGAAATGTTTAATGAATTGCTTAATGTTGAAGGACAGTAATACACAAACCCCTCGTACGTACAACAAAAGTTTTAAGCACGGGAATAAGTGGCAATGTCACGTAAACCGAGCATATACCTATCACTCCCTCCTCCGAAATTGTACTTAATATAGAGGACATTCCTCCTCTCCGGATGTATTCTACGCACTCGCAAAAGATAAAGCAAGAGTGAGGAAGCAAAGGAAAAAGAGAAAGTTAGAGAGCGCAATCTCTACTAATGCAGAAAAATTAGATGTCTTATGGAAAGATCCTACTACGGATCCTACCGAGAATCTTACCAAGTTATCTTAGATTACAGAGCTTATGCCTCCGCAACTATTGACAAAGCATTTGAGGTACGACTATTATTAAATGAAAAAATAAGATCGTATGCAAGTTCTCGCAACAACAATTGCAACAAGCTCATGCTAGCAAAGTGAAGCACGTGTAAAACTTGAAAAGTTACAGAGAAGAGCTTCAAGAGATGCAAATCGGATATCAAAAAAAGTTTGGCTAATAAAGAGAAACAAATACAGCATTATCCAAGAAGATCACAAATATGATCCTAACCTTCCAGAAGTTTATTTTCAGAATCTATTTCTTTAAACAACCAACTATCGCAACAAGAAGATGTATTATGCCGTAAAAATCTCGCAATGGAACTCCTTTTGTCTAGAAAGTGATAAAATCACTAATCATGTCGTAGAATTACGACATGATTATGATTTAACTAATGAAAGAGTTACTAATTATTTGGCATGGAAAAAATATAGAGGAAGGAAAAAGAGCCGGTGCACCAATTATCAATAACAATCATAAAGAAATACTTTTCAATAATTGGGATGCACAGATCGTAGAAGCAAGAGAAAGTGGCAGAGGATTCAACTACGAGTAGCAGTGCATTATTACCGATTGTGTAAATGAGAATTTTCACAAGGCTAATTTGATTTCGAAACTATTCCTGGGATATCTTCCACAGTACACAAAAATTGCAAATGTAATGGAAACAAAAGGCTGAAGAAAAAAGAAAAAATCAATTCAAGGATTGACAAGATTAAATTGGGATTCTTATCGGACATATCTAGTAAAAACCACACAAGCCAATGCAACACTCTTAATTGCATCATTAATTTCGTCGAGAAGATTGTGCCTACACTTGCCGATTCCGTCTTTTCGGGACAGCTTGAAATCTAAAGTCGCCAGCCCACCTCTTTCTCAAAACAATGCTCGGATGCTTGCAAATTCGGAGGTCAAATTCATAAGTAGTTAGTTGATAGTTTTCAATTTTAGATTTAGTTTCAGCTTTTACTTTATTTTTACCTAGAAAAAGGACTGGCCATTTAAACCGAATCCTAAATTTTTTGTAATAAACTATAATTAGATTTTTGTTAGTAGTATTTAAACCCTTCTCATGCATTTAGAGAAGGGTCCTAAAATTTGTCAAAAACTTATCCTCGTAACATGCACTTCGCACCCTCGCAGGAGGTTTTTGATGAATGAATGGAACGAGATTTATTGATATCTCGTGTTAATATCTCATATCGATGTTGCATTTCGTACTCTTAATGGATGTTGGATTAGGAAGAGATAAATCATTATTGGTTCTAGCTCATGAGTAGAACCAGCTATAAATGGTACTTTTATCTCTTAACCGTTTATGTTTCGTGTTAAAAGTGATACTTATGTTCAGCTTATTTATATATTGATTCTTGAATGCTTAAGTTATCATTTGGCACTTTTGTACTGAGTGATAACTATTTATTTGTGCTTGATGTATGAATAACTTATTATGCGATATGTTTTTTCACAACTCGTTTCATCTAAATTTTTATATGAAATGGTTTATCTTTATTGAATTATTTTCTAATAATAATTGAATGATCTTTATTATCGATTATTATCCGAAATCATTTTAGATCGCATAAATAGAAAGATTTACATCCCTAGTTAGTTTTAGAGTTAGATATTTCTTAGAATACAGCTTTGCATATGAATAGATTAGAAATAGATTAAAAGCATTTTACTTAGGAATTTTAGAAAAGGAAATATCAAATCTCAAACACACACACACATATTGGGAAACTGGTCCCATTATCCCCAGTCAGACCCACTACACCAAACGGAAAAGGAGCTGCTAACCAAGGTCCAGACCGGGTGGGTATCCCCCTTGTTGTAGACCCGATTTTCGGGGCTTCAACACCTACCTACTTTACCCTACCATTTTTTCTTCTTTATTAGGGTGCACTTAAACTGGCAAGCCCTTATCACACTTTTTCTTTTACATATGGAAATCTATCTAATTCTAACCCTAGTACATCCAAGGGCTCAGATTAAACTGTTGATCTCCTTTTATTTACTCTACCTATCTACTTATTTTCCAAGATTAAACAGTTTGGTCAGATTTTATTATCTATCTCTAAAACATAAAATTGAAAGATGAACTAGCCAAGCTTAAACTGTTTGACTATTCATCAATTGTGGCATAAAATACAAGTTGCACACAATTTTGTTTATTACATAAGAGCAAAAAGTAGTGGAATTTAGACTTGCACACTTTCCTTGGCCTTTCTTTTGGTGGGGTTCATTTTATTTCACTTTTTTGGCCATTTTATTATTTTTACCCTTTGATTTTTCCTTTAGGGTATACCCTCTTGACATTTTTTAAATTTTTTGATTTTTTGAAAATATGGAAAACCTTTGCAACAAGAAAATGTATGAAAATATTACATAGCTCATCAAGTCAATCATGAAATATGACACCTATTGGTATAGGAGTCTAACAACTTCCATGTTCCTAGATTGATTGTCTTGTTTCAGTTTGATTTCAATTGTATCAATTTCTAGAGGAATGAGTTATTGCTACTGTATCCTCGATTGATGGTTGTTGAGTGAATAGATAGATTTTAAGAGAATTTGAGTTCATGTTATTGTAATTAAATTTCTTTTTCAAGAATCTGTTTAATCTTGTATTTAGAACACTGTCCTACATCTTTCATAGCATTACTCTTAGCTCAATTGCAGTCTCAAACAGAGTACACTCTTGAAACACAAATTCGTTCCTGGATTGATAATTAATGTGAGATAAATAGGTGTTAAAAAGATACCTTTTATACCTCAAAATTTTGGCGCCGTTGCCGGGGAGAGTGTATGCCATTTAGAAAGAGTGATGCCTATTTGATTTTTTCTGCTTGCGAAGAATTAAGTATTAAAGACGGAAGGTAAGAACCTGTGCACCGAGCAAGGAACACACTTGTTCACTGGCCTGCTTCACAGCAGAATTGAGTGAAAGCTTAAGGTAGAAATGAATGTTTGCGTTTTTTTAAATATTAGAGGTAGAATTTTTGAAAAAAAATCTTGTAATTCCACTTGAGTGGTGATGTAAGCACCACCCATTTCACTAACCAATTGACAGGAAAATTTGAAGGAGGATCCTTAAAGAAACACATGAAGAACATCTTCTATTATGGTAAGAAATGGCTCACATTTCAACTTTTGAATTCCCTATCAAAGATCTAGAAGGAGTGACACAAATGCACATAATTCCCCCATTGTCTCTACCAAATTTTCATGGTTTGAAAAATGAAGATCTAGATACATTCTTATTTGAGTTTGAAATACTTTGTAGAGGATATGATTATTGTACTAATGATCAAAGGTTGAAAGTTTTTCCTCTTACTCTAAAAGGAGCAGCTCTCCAATGGTTCATGAGCCTAGGAGGGAACTGCATTCAAACATGGGAGGACATGAAGAACATATTCTTGAAGAAGTACCAAGACTACTGCAAATCCAATGAAGATATTTTCGGTATGATACAAGGGGAAGATGAAAGCTTGGAGGACGATGTAGAGCGATTTCAATATAACCTTCAAAAATCAAAGCATAAACATTTGGAAAAAGAGATCTTGAAAACACTCCTTCTTAAAGGAATCAAAGATGAATTTTTAGAACTCTTAAATTTGATAGGAAAAGGTGATGTTTTTCAGTTATCATATGATGATGTTTGTGAATTGTGCATAAGTTATTCAAGAGGAATTTCCAAGGCTGGTAAGAATTCTAGAGAAGTTTCTTCTTTCTTTTCCAAATTTACTACAAGAACAAGAGACATAAGAGTTGAAATCAATGTTTTATTTGGAAATTTTAAATATGATTTTATTAGCTCTCTAAATTCACAATTGAATGTTTTGCAGGTTCGGAAAAATCAAGAATTTGATGAAGTGTTTTTCCCTCATTACCGAAAGGAGCATCCCATAGATAGTTGTTCTTCCTTATCTAATTTGGAAGTGGCATATCAAAGAGATGGGGAAGCTGCAACAAAGTCAACAGGTATGGTTCAAAACACTTCCTCTCCATTCTCTTACTTGGATAATCCATTATGGAATACTCATATGTTAGGGCAGCCGTGCCAATCTCAATATAACCACCACCAATCTTGTCTACAAGCTTGGCATGGTTCACCTTATGATTGCATGACTACTTTCCCTCATTGTGTAGCACAAACACATATTCCAGCTCTTCCACAACATCTTGTTTGCCTATCAAAATCATCCACTCAACCCAATCAACTACATCATCAAGAGGCTCCATTCCCTACACAATCTCCTGCTCAACTCATTCCACACCCTCACTATAATAAACCAGTACAACATGCATACAGTGTTGAACTGAAAAATTTATGCACCCTTCCCACCCATTCTATCTCACATGCACTATTAGAGAAAACTTACACTGAGACTCAGAATGTATCAAATCCAAAAATTGTAGAAGTTATGAAAGAAAATGAGGTTTCTTCTAGTTTGCACCAACAAACCATTTTAAAAGCTCAAGAACTTCATGATACGATGGCTATGAGAAATAAAGAAATTAAGGGATACATTGAAGATTGGTTTTACTCCATGATTTGTTTGCAACATCACTCCATGCTTCAACAATTTTTGGCACCATCTTTTCAAGGGGAGTTGGCTTCTCATACCCTAATTTTTATCAACATGCATTTTTAAAATTTGGGTATGTACATACTAGAGGCCTTATTTCTAAAATGGTTCCATTGGAAATACTCTTATACATAAACATATTCAATTCTCAAAGAAGAGTATTATAGTGGAGAAAATAAAATAAATAAGGAAATAAAATAAACACATTTTTTTTTAAATAGTTGTTTTTGTTGCAATACGCTGTGGAAATTAACATTGGTGATAGATGTTTTAATTTTTTTGTATATGTAGATGTGTTATATTGAAAATAAAAATTTTACCTCATTCATTTTTATCACCAATATGGAAAAATTGCTTGAATATCATTTTTTTTGACTTGCGGGCTTGATGAAATTTCTGAAAACAAAGTTGGGACAGTCATGTTTTGAGGGACCAAAATTGAATATTTTAAAAAAAAGTTTCTATCATAAGTAGCCCTTGATATCTAATTTACAACTCAATTTTAATCACTCCATTTGGATTTGAAACGAAAAATTTAGAACCAAAACATTGACAGGGTGTCTAGTAGGCAGCTCAAGAACAAAGTTGGGAAAATCAGTTTTTGGAGACCTAAATGACTATATTTTTAAAACTTGTTTATATGGTATATTCCTCTATGAATATAGTTTACAAATCAATTTGAATCACTTAATTTCGATATCGTATGAGGAATATATGACCAAAATACTGACTGCCTATCATAAATCAGCACTCTTGAAACTCTGTTTTCTCGGCTGTTCACTAGCGTATTTGACCCATCAATTCTTCTTGTATTCAAAACCTGTTTGTATTGAATATCAATAAATGAATCTAATTTATTCTCCAATTTTAATCGGTTCAATCCACCATTAAACGAAAAATTTATGCTTGAAATATCAATTGTTGGTCTAAGCTGGAAAATCGAAAATGACTCTATTATGCAGGTTGTTCTAAGAAAATTTGACATATCATAGCATTGAATTTTTAAAACCTATTTATATTGGAGATAAACCTTTGAATTATCTCTCATTTTGATTTGGAATCACTCAAATCGAATGAAAAACCAAGAATTTATAATTGAAACACTGTTGCTTAGCATGATTGGCCACTGCTCTCTCGCAAGGAATAAATTAGTTTTACTTTGTCCATGGATTTGTTCTACAAATTAACTACTTGCTAGTTTTTTGCATAATTCTTGGATTAAGGGAGCCCGTACACCTCTCTTTATCCATTATTTAATGTTTTATTGCAGGTATACACTCGTTTTTTTGCAGGTCTTAGGAGAACAAAGAGGGTCAATTTATGGATGAGCGATTCTTCAAAGAAATTTCAGTGAAACAAGGGCATTTCATCCAGTTCATTACCTAACAGATTTATAACAAGAAGAAATGAAGAATTGGTTTCCATTTCAAGATTCATGTCACTGTCACCAAAAACATTTTTCAAAAAGATCATTTTTTTCCATTAACAAATTGATATTCCCTTAGGAAATAACATCATAGTTGTTGTAACTTAATAAAGTGTTGTTTCTTTTTTGATTTCTTTTATGTTTTTGTATTTTAGGTGTTTATCCCTACAAATTGTAGTTTCTGTTCCATTTGCAATTGCACAATAAGGACCCCACCATGCAAGTTTCAGTTGTAGAAGGCAATTCTTTGGTAGCACCAATTCTATAAAAAATTATTTTTTCTTGAAACCTGTACATAAATTTTCCTTTCTATCTAATTGGATTTTCTTGACAATGGATTGCACATTAGCTTTGTTTTTTCCTCTATTTTTTTCCTTTGCTGTTCCCTACAGCATCTTTGCCTGCTTATATTTGTTTGTTGTTCCTCTTAAGGAACAGCTACTGTTCCTTTTAAGGAACAACAGTCGTTCCTCTTAAGAAGCAGTGCGTTTGTGTGTTTATTTTTATTATTCCTTTCAAAAGGAAAAACATTTCCGTTGATTAGTTTTGTTGTTCCTTTTAGAAGGAAAAACACTTTTGCTGTGTGTTTTTGTTGTTCCTTTCAAAAGGAACAACAATTTTGTTGTTCCTTTCAGAAGGAATAACACTTTTGCTGCGTGTTTTTGCTGTTCCTTTCAAAAGGAACAACAGTTTTGTTGTTCATTTAAGAAGGAACGACACTTTTGCTGCGCGTTTTTGCTATTCCTTTCAAAATGAATAGCAGTTTTGTTGTTCCTTTCAGAAAGAACAAAACTTTTGCTGCGTGTTTTTGTTGTTCCTTTCGAAAGGAAGAACATTTTCGCAGATTGTTTTTGTTGTTACTTTCCAAAGGAACAACACTTTTTCGGTGCATTTTTCTTGTTTGTGAACAAATTTTTGAGGATTTTTGTGAATTCTTCATGACTCTTTTAAAGACAAATATACAATTTATACAAGGATACACAAATTAGAGGTTACTAGAATCAGAAAATCAAGAGAAATTGTCCTTTTTAAGAAATTGTTTTGTAGTGATAAGAAAAAGGAAAGGACACAACCGTCTATATCACTTTGCTATCTTTATTTTCACTAAAACTGATATGATCGATTATCTTTATCATGTTGGTTCTTCCCTAAATCTTAACAACTCTCTTTGATTTTTATTTATTGAATAAGAATGAGGGCATACTTTCTCTATTGAGATGTTCAGACTTCTTCCACCATCCCTACTCTTAAGGAGTGTTGAGCCACCCTTTATATATAAATAGGGAAGTGCTATATGTAAAGAAAAATAAAAAGAAAAATCTCTATATGATTACTAACAATTCTGTGATATGGCAAATGGGGGATAGGGGGTCTCATCAAGAGCCAGCCTACCATGATCATAAGGGAGCAGTGAAGTGGCATTCCCATTATGACCACCACACAAGGGATATGATCCAATGGACAACTCAGAAAAATAAAAAGTCCTTGGAACAGGAGGTCTCATCACAAGCTGACCTGCCCACCTTTCACTCCTTCCTGGTGAATGGCATTGTGATTCATTTGGTTCCCAAGCTAGTACAGTGGCCTCCATCATGACATCACACAAAACTTCCCTAGGCATAAATAAAGGATAATGGTTCCAAGGGTGAGAAAGTAACTTTGTCAAGGTTATAGACACCTGTGGGCAACAGAGCTCTGCTGATGGTATTGAAGTCATATTTTTCACAAATCAATGGTAATGATAAACCCTTTTCTTATATCTTTATCTAATATCAAATGAGAGTATGCCCATAAACCCTTTGTTCGGAACCACTTATGCATGAAATTTATTTATAAATCGATCATAATGTTTTATGTGGATAATGACCACATAAGTATTTTTTTCACATCAGCTATCATTTTCCCTTATTTTTGAATCATTACATAAACATTTTCATTTCTACTCACGATTTCAAAATATGCATTGATTTCAGTAATGTGATAATTTGTTGATCATATCATAAGTATGTATGCATTTCCATGCTGTAAAATTGTTGTGTGATACGCTGCTCTATTCATACTGCATTTCTACAGAAGTTTTTCTACTTAAAATTTTTGCATGCATCTGTTGCCATTCAAAACTAGAACTATGGATTCAAGAAAATTGCATACAGAATCATGATTTGTTTACAGGAGAACAACAAGTATGGGGGACAATTCTATTGCAGCACGACCACACTATTGCAACTAACAGTAAAGGCTTATGCAACTTGCAAACACGCACAATTCTTCAGACATGATGTGCTTGCATGGCTTCCACCTTTTGCATCACTTTCAGTATTTGCTCAGCCTACATCAGCTTCAACAAAGGTCAGTCCCTACATGTCATTCCATATTTTTTTCGGAGGTAACACTTAAGGTAAAATAGCGTAATTTTCTGATTTATTATGAATTTAGGAGAACTTCATGAAAATACATTGAGCATTATTTATTATCATTCATTCCACATCTTTACCACTTCCCATTTTTCAGAGACATCTCATCTTTCAGTTTGGGGGAGTGTTGATTTCCTTCATTTCTTTCTTATGACCATGTCAGTAATCTTCTTTATCATCCATTGATATTCTTATTCATTCTCAACACCTCCCTTATTCCATGTTGTTTTACACCAAGCATATATTTCAACAGATTTTAGCAACCACCTCTCTTTGTTTTCTAGCATCGCATGAGGACATGCTAATTCTTCAGTTTGGTGGAGGAATTGCTACACATGATGGATGTTTTCTACTTTCTTTCTCGTTTAAGGCATACAATTTCATTTTTATACAGTGCAGAAATTGATTTGCATATATCTTTAAAACTATGAACTGAATTCTTGTGCTTTCTGGATAACAAATAGGTATCATTAAAATACACAAACCCGAATAATTTCATGCTAAATTAGTTCATAAAATTTTGAAAATTATGCACTATCACCTATAACCATTTTGTTTATATCTCATGATCCGTACATCAAAATGATCTGATTTTTGAGAAAATGATTAATGAAGGTTGTTGTTACTTATGTCACATTTTTCTGCAACTTCATATACATATAGTTGAACATCAACTATAAAAATTGTTATGCCTTCATCAATATTGCTAAAATTGAATATTCATTATTTGAGGAAAAATTCATTTGTTCCATCCATTTCATGAGTTGGGATGAACAAATTTTCTTTGCTTGGTTAACACATGGGTTTTGTTTTTGGGTTTCATGAGGACATGCAATATATTCAGTTCTGGGTTGCATGAGAACATGCAATATATTCAGTTTGGAGGTATGTTGGGCCGCGAATACGACCACTTTTTAACACTTGTTTCATCCATTTCTACTCTTCTTTATCATGTAATTTATCATAATTTATCATATAAATCCATTTTATAATTATTTATGCTCTTATGGATAAATATTATTTCTTCTTCTTTATTTTTAATAAGTTGATGATTATTATGCATAATTTTATCAATGATGGTTTATTAATATATTTTGTAACATCACTCACCATTTTAGCCTCCAAGATATTTTCCAGATTGTATATTTGATCTCCAGATCATTATCAAATATTCCAACTCAGAAATTCGTTGGAATAAGAAGTGACATTTTTGCGGTTGAGATTCTGGGCAAATGGAGAAGAATCTGGAAAATCCAGAACATGGGTTTTGTCCAGAACGGACCCAATTAAATTTTTAAAAATGGTTTGCCAAAATTCAGCCTCTATTGAGAGAAACGCAAGGTTCTTTGAGCCTGATTTACTCAGATTTACTATTGCAGCCCTCCTCCAAATTATCTCAGCTGCAATTCCAAATTCGACTTGCTCTTGTTGAAATATTGATGGAAATATATTTTCTTGTTGATCAATTGGTTAGGGAAAATCCAATTTTTTTATGAGAGATCATATTTACTATTTAATTTCTCCTCTTTCTGATTATAAATGGAGAGCATGTATTATGTATTGAGGAATGATGGATGAGAGATGGAGACTTTCCTTGTTGTAATTTTCAGAATTGTGCATCGACTCTTGTTAAGAGAGTATGAACTGTTTGTAAACATTATTCATTCCTGAATAATACAAGAGTTCATTTCCGTTTAATTTGTTAACATTGGAGTAAAGCCCAGCGGCGTTTCACCAATGGTTGAGGGCCCGGCCCTGGTGGATCGATCTGCTGGTTGTATCATTACCTTTCAATTATTGTCCTGTGATAGTTTGTGGTTGTTCTCATTACATTTGCAATTTAATTAGTTTTTCGTTGAATTATTGATTGATTTCGTTATGTTAATGAATCACATTGTTGTTTCGTTTCAGTAAGGAATTTAATTCATGTATTAATCATCTTGTTAAACCTTACATAGCATTGTTGTTCAGCATTAGATGTCCCGTTCCAATTAATTGTTGTTCTATTAGATTGTTGTTCATGTCGATTATTATTTAACAACGTTTGTTGTCGACAAGGTTTTGGTGTTTAATAGAATTGTTGTTTGATTTGATTAAGTTAAAGATCTGCTGTTCAGATTCATTAGTTAATATTTGTTGTTCGATTCTTCTAGTTTCAGTTCGTTATTCATTTACATTGTTATTCTATTTCAGTGTGTTGTTCATTTCCAATTCGTTAGTTATCAGATTGCAAAGATTTTGCTTTTGAAGAGCTTTCTTAGTTTACTTTCAATAGCAGCGTTAGTTCAATTTCTATTTCTCCTTAATTGCTTTAACGCAGGACTGTCAACTGTAGAGAATATTGGTTATTGCTTCCACGTTCCTAGATTGATTGTCTTGTTTCAGTTTGATTTAAATTGCATCAATTTCTAGAAGAATGAGTTATTGCTACTGTATCCTCGATTGATGGTTTTTGAGTGAATAGATAGATTTTAAGAGCATTTGAGTTCATTTTATTGTAATTAGATTTCTTTTTCAAGCATCTATTTAATCTTGTATTTAGAACACTGTACTACATCTTTCATAGCATTACTCTTAGCTCAATTACAGTCTTAAACAGAGTACACTCTTGAAACAAAAAGTCGTTCCTGGATTGATAATTAATGTGAGATAAATAGGTGTTAAAAAGATACCTTTTATACCTCAACAGTTGGATTTTAGATTCTTTGACTAGGTTTTCAAGTGGACTATTAGTGGGGGACTGGTTTTGAATGACATGGTCAATGAGTTTGTATTCATCAAGTTGTCCCCCTCTAAGAACAACATCTATGGTACAAATAGAGGTAGTGTTATATACCTCATCTTCTATATCCTCCAAACATATAGGTAGATCATGATCAATGGAAGGTTTTGCTGGAGGATATAATACCATTTGCTTAGACAAGGGCCCATTTTTAATAGTGATGTTTCCATCTCGACAGCTGATATAAGCATCTGCAGTGGCTAACCAAGGTCTCCCTAAGATGAGAGGATACCCATTGAACTTGGTTTTTGGCTGCAAAACTAGGAAATATGTAGGATACTCCCAAGAGTCAATTGAAACCATAACATCCTCAAAAATTTCTTTCGGAGTTATTGTGGAATGGTCTTCAAGTTGCATAACTCTTGTGGTTTTCCTCAAATTCCCTTGGAGGTTGAGTTTCAACATAGTTTCCTTGGTCATGAAATTGATGGAAGCCCCTAGATCAATCATAGTATTGGGGACTCTGACACCATCTATGTGCACATGATCTACATTTGGACTGCCATAGTCTAGGTACTTTGGAAAGATCACCCTTCCCAACATTAAGTCGTATATTTTTCCTACACATTGATGGTAGGGGTATCCTTATTCTTTCTCTCGGGCTTCTTGAAGCACTTTTCCTTAATGAGCCTATTGTAAATAGGGACATCCTTAATGGCTTGGAGAAGAAGTATCTTTACACACAAATTTTTCAATTCTCCCAGAAGTTCAGTCTCCTCTGGGGTGTGCTAACTGGAATGGATTAAGCGCTTGGGAAATGGAGGTTGTTGGATTTGAGTGTTACTTTCTTCCTTTTCCTCCTCAACCTCTATAGGTGGAGATGGAGGGTGGTTGTCTGGGAGTAATCTTCCTAACTTGAGATTAATATCCTGTATCTCCATAGCATAAGCTGGATAGGATGTCTCTCCACTATAAATTTGATGTGTCTGTCTATTGTTGGGGTTTATATTTGGTTGTGCAAGCATCTAAGGTAACTTGGGTGGAGCAGCATACGCTGAGGTTGAGGTTGGAGTGGAGGCATTAGAGCAAGTGGTTGATTATGTTGAGACCTCCACCCTTGGGATGGATTGTTCCACTGATGTTTTTAAGGAACATACTGCTGAAATGGGTTGTTCACAAGTTGAGGATGATATGGAGGGTTGTAAGGCCAAGTATGAGGTGTAGGCCAGGATGTAGGAGTGGGGGTGTACCAAAGTTGCATGGGTGCATTCTGAGTATTGTGATAGTAATATTAAGGTGCACCTTGCATACCCTGTTGATATGACCTAGGGCCTTGAGGCCTTCTATGGTTGATGAAACATAGTTGATCTAATCCTACTTCCCCACGTTGATATACAACTTTGAGTCTAGGTAAGGAGGGAAACTTGTCTGTGGAATGATTTTTCTCACAGACTAAGAAAAAATCTATAACATTTAGTTGAAATTAATTTCTAGGGTGATTTTAGGTACATCTAGGGAAAAATATAGCCAAGACTCTTTCTGCTTCCTCCTGCTTCCTTTTGACCTACATTGTGTCCATTTGCAAAGAAAAGGTGTGCATCATGTTACTCTTGAAGTCCTCCAACATATTTCCAATCTCATGTTTTATGGAATTGGAAGAGGAAAGGTATTGGTTGTACTTTGGAAAGCTCTACTATTCTTTCTAATTTCCCTATAACGGTTCTTGAAGACAGTTTTGATTGTTTCTTAAATTAGTTGGTAGATATCTCCTCCTGATAACATATTGAGGGTTTCTACCACCTCCTCTCTGATACCTTGGAGAAGTGCTATTTTAAGTGATCCAGGATCAAGAGTACAGTTGGCTCTCTTATATTTTAAATGACACCTCTCTTCATAGTCTTCTAGGGATTCATTAGGCCCTAGATTCATCCTGAATATCTCATTGTTATGAAACAAACTCCAAAAATAGAAGAAAAGATAGATCAACGCCTTATAAATAAGCCACTTCGAGGGGGAAACCTCCTTTACGTTACATAAATGAACAATTCTTGGATGATACAAATGACAAAACCTCCTTCTATATATAAGAGTCCATGGGATCACAATATAATCCTAGTCGACCTAACAATAATAATGTAAGGGCAGAATAATAACAATATTGGGGTTACAAGGGTATAAAAATAACAATAAGGGGGCTACGCTAAGAAAAATAAGGGACTAAACTAATAATATAGGGACATAAAACTCATCCTTAGTTTCCTTGGACCTACAGTAGTCTATGTACTTTTTGTTGAAGGCCTCTTCCATTTGTGCTGAGGTAGTGATGTTGTTCCCAGATAGACCCATGAAGCAGCACAAGGCTTCATCCTTAAGGGTAGATGGGAATAGCTTCAGCTTATGATCATCTGAGGCTAGGTCCTACAAACAATAGAAAATTAAAACATGAATGTGTCAGGATCTTCCGAACTAAGTCCATGAAAGTGTGGAAGGGCTGAGGGGCTAATGTTTTTCATTTTACTCTCCCCATATGCCTCTCTAATGGGAAAGGCTTCTTGGGCTTCAATGTTAGCCATGGTTGAGATAGGTGAAGCAGGTTCCTCAGGTGAAACATGATCTTCTTCTTCTCTAATAGGTTCTTCAAAAATTTTAGAAGGATAACCAACGGTGTGTTGAACCTCACAACCACTAAAGAAGAGTGAAGGGTGACTATATGGTGATGTGGGGGTTTTAGGTAAAAAATTTCCTTGAGTATCCTTACTCCGACGAGGCATTAAAATCAGATTTTTTGTATTTTTTTTAACGTTTTTTAAACAAAATGTAAAAGGAAAGCATAAAACAATGCTAAAACAAAATCAAAGCATCTACTAGACACCTCCCCAGCAACGACGCCAAAAAGTGGTGTACCTCGATATTGCACCAAGAATGTTACAACTCCTAGAGGCTTCCCTACT
Organism: Pinus albicaulis; assembly: GCA_034641835.2. Taxonomy (NCBI): domain Eukaryota; kingdom Viridiplantae; phylum Streptophyta; class Pinopsida; order Pinales; family Pinaceae; genus Pinus; species Pinus albicaulis. Next base: position 155,241,139 of record CM076583.1, on the reverse strand, counting down.
TTACTTTATCAACTTGGGTTTTGTAAAAACTTGGAGGTGACAGTGCTATATACACAGCAGATGAATTTGACTCATGTCATCCTGTTCCTTGATTTACAAAAGGGTGCTACTTCTAGGGTTGTTGGAAGAAGTCTATCACACTTCTAAAATTAGGCCTAGGGATACAAATGATTCAAAGCCATGGTGCTATCATCAATTACAAAAATACACTACAACAAGAAAGTACATATAACTATTCGGCAATGAAAGAAATCTACTCATTAAACTATGATATGAAATGAAAGCAACCTAAGCATCTTGCATGAAGTAAATTGTTGAATTGAAATGGCATAAAGGAAACTAATATAATCACACTTTGTTGGGCGAAATGGGTAAACACACTCTACTTACTCTATGCTCTATCTATCATGTTTTAATTATGCAACTACTCATGACCTAAATATGCTTGTAAATGTGTTGTTTTGCAACTAGGAGAAGAAAGTGCTAAGGTGGCTTATGGAAGGCTTGAACACATGGGTGTAAGGTTTAAGGTGTATGAGTGGTTTTTTCAGGTCTAGAGGATGTGGATGGTGGTTTATGGGCTTAAGGAGGGGAACACTGGTGCTATTTCAAGTGTTGCTATAGGTTTCCTATAGTGCTACATGAAAGTCCTGAATTGCTACAGGAAACAGTCTAGAGGCAATCCGAGGCCAAAAATAGGTTGGAAAAGGGTAGGGAAGGTGGAGTGAAGGTGTATTAGGATGAGTGGAAGGTTTCTAACCCCTTGGAAAATCTCATAACCTCTTGGGAGGTCTGGCTTGCACCCCTAGGGTTTACTCACAGTGTAAGGATGAAAAATCCGAAAATAGGGTTGATGGTGGTGTTGATGGGCAAAGGGCTCATGAGGGGCTAGAGATGAAGCTGAAGGTGACAGTGAAGTTATCCTTGGCTATGTTACCTTTACCTACAAGAAAAATACATATTCATGCAGTAAAAATGGACAAATTCATGATAAATACAATGGAAAATATGACTTGAATTTGTAAATACAATCCACTATGATCTATAAACAGATATCTAACACGTAATTCTAAGCATATCCATGGAATCACAGCAACTAATATTATCTATACCAAGAGATCATAAACTAAAAAACACTTTTGGTCTGTGGGGATGTTCTACCCTCCTCAAGATCCAATGACAAAGATGAGAGGGGGAGGCTTGAATCACAACTTTATGAAGTTATAACCTATTCTACCAACATGTAAGTAAGTCAAATGTATAACAAAAGACAAATCGAAGAAAACTAATAAATGAAAATACAAGCAAACTAGCTAAATAATCATAAGCAAAACTAGCTAAATGACATGAAATTAAAGAATGATTACATAAGAGAGGTTGAGGCACATGGATTGGGCCCTAACCCACAAGCTTATCTCTCTGAAACTATATCAGTAAATCACAATCTAAGTACTCGTTTCATTTCAAAAGAAAGACTTATTACATCAATACAAAATTCTTGAAAACTGATTACAAGAGAAAAGATCCTAATGGCTTTCTCCAAATTTCAAATCCTAATGAGCTCTTGCTCAGCCCTATTTAACCTAAATGGTAGCTACCAAAAACTCCCTAAAAAGTAGGTGATGAGTCCACTTGACTGCAAGTGAAGTATGGCTTTAGTGTACTTGATCTTGAGTTTTCTTGGCTGCTTTTGATTATGAGTTGTTGGAGGGAATCTCGAGGATCTCTTGGCTGCCTTTGGGAGTTAAGGAGGGTGGAAAACCCCCTATAATAACTCCTTGTTGTCTAATCCGAGTCTTGATGACAAAATCTTCACAAAAATTCATTATCTTCATGATCTTCCTTCATTTAACTCATGTTAGGTACTTGAAGTATGATAAACCTTAATCACCATCTACACTACCATAATAAGACCATAATATAATTAAAATGCAAGAAAAAGAGACTTAATAAGGAAAAAAGGTGACCATTAACCCCTCCAAATTTACCTAATGATGGAGCCCATCATCACCCTCAATAAAATGAGCAAGTACAGGTTACAAATAGGGAACTAGAGAGCATCCTCACCAATGTTGTGAGCAACAATAGGATATATTGGTCAGACAAATTAATGGAGGCCACTTGGGCCTCTAACACCACTTTGAAGACAACTACTGGGTTCACTCCATATGATCTATTTTATGGGAAGAAAGATTTCCGTTCTATTTAGTTTGAATATAACACTTTGAGAATGGAAGCCCAATTAGACTTAGATGTCACCAGAGCACAACAAGAAATGATGCTCCAACTAAATGACATGGATGAGTTTAGAATGTAGGCTCTCGTACAAAATGAATTTATACAATTGCAAAGGAAGGTATGGCATGATAAGCATATCAAGGAGAATAATTTTCAATAAGGGTATTGGGCCTTGTTATATGATTCTAGGTTAAAATAATTTAGAGGGAAATTGATGAAAATATGGTTAGGCCCATACCTGGTAGAAAATTTTCATGGCAATGGATTTTTTTCATATCAAAACCATTGATGGGGAAGGGATCCCATTTTTTGTCAATGGTTATAGGTTTAAGTTATACAAGAGACCTCTACCTAAGCAGAATTAATTTTTACAATCAATAGAGAAGTCAATGTGATTGGGAGTTTCATGGCTTCCAACCCACTAACCCTCCTAGGAAGGAAAAAAATAAGAAGGCCTAGATGAAAAACTCTATGAGGCATCTAAGGCCAACTTCGGGATTGAAAACCTCTATGAGGCAGTCTTGGAGAGAAATATATATATATATATATATATATATATATATATATATATAGGTGGAAACCTCCTCTAAGGAAAATAGGGCAGGTTTGTACGTTTAAAACCTCCTCAGAGGAAACCTACTTCTATAGAAAAAAAATAATAAATAAATAAATAATTGATGTCATGACTGATGACTATTCTCTTGTTTTGCAAGATTATGCACAGTGGCATATTTCATGGCTACAGGTCCAAAAAAAATTCAAATTTTCCTCTATTCCTCCATTCATTAACTTCCTATCCATCACCTCCACTCATGTGATCACCTCTTTCCACCATTAAATTAGCTTAAACTTCAATTTCCACCCCCTCTTTTTGATTCTACACGAAGAACTTGTATTTCTATAGGAAGGTCCTCTGGTGCTACAGGAGGGTTTTGAAAAGCTACAAGAGGGATATTTGAGGGCAAGGAAAACCCAATAGAAACCTTATTACCTCTAAAATGATGAATAAGGTTCCATCATTCTTCTCCACCGTCCATCCATCACTCATCCATCTTATTTCACAAAGAAATCATTCGAGTTCTCCACTTTGTCCTACCTTAGAAACAAAATTATAAGAAAATAAATAGCCCATCATCTTCATTCCTTCAAGTCTACACTTCTCCCTAGTATTTTCCTCGGGTTTTATTACACTTTCTCTCATCAACCCCATGTAGATTGAAGACCCAAAGGGGAAAATAAAGGACTGCTACAGGAAGAAAACCTCCTCCTTTAGTAGCCTGTGCAAATACCACAGAGAGCACTATTATCATTTTCTTCCTCATCATAAGGGATCATGAAGGCTTATGGGACAACTCTGAAGAAGTCATATCATTCCCAAGAATATTTTCATCTAGAAGCAACATCTTGGACATCAATAAGGTACCTTCACACACACAGAGACAATAAACACCACAATCAAGCATCACTATTCAAACTCGCTTAATGTTAATGTTATCGTCTAGCTCCAACATACAAATCCTTGCAGCAGTTTGATCATGAGATAGGCTTACGCATGGCAGACTCTTACTTCCTCCATATGTGTAAATAAATAAAATGTATGAATGTCAAGAAGAGATGTTTTAATAAGCTAGAGTGGTCAATTAACTTGCCCATCCTTAGCTAGTGAACTAAAAGTGATGGTGAGTGCTCATGGAATGTGGAGGTGTCACATCGACTGAGTTGGTATCACAAATACTGGGTGGTGATTAGGAGGCAAGAAAATATAATTGCTCAGAGTGGGTACAACGTTCCAAAAGAGGAAACCTCATGCAAATGCTAGGTCACCACGGTGTTGGGAGCTAAACTTGCACATATTTTCCTTCCATTATATCCTATTTCCTTTCTCCATTTGTACCATTAACATTCAATTTATGTCCTAAACTACACAGGTATATCCCTTGTCATGTATTTATGGATAATTTAGTCAATGAAGCATATTCATGGGGATTATTACCTAAGCAGCTTGCTAATTTCACTATTCTTGCAGATTCCGAGGTCGGATGACCAAGTTCGCAATTCCAGGGAAAGTTATTGAGTTGGCAATGCTATCTTGGGACAACACTGCAATGGTGGAACAACTTTATATCCCCTCCTCTGCTATCATTTGAATTCAGTTTTGTCTATCATATCCATTGTGTAAATGTAAGCAATAGTTGTCATGATTTCATGGATTATCATTGTAATCATTTGTATAATAGAGGGTATGAAGCTGTGAATTGGGGGTTGGCTAATGAGAGAATTGAGAATCTGTAACATAACTTTTTTTTCAAGTTAATGCAATTCGTCTTTCTGGTTCTTTCGTGAGTTCGTGATTATAACATGACCCTGATCATGGAGTTGGGCCCGCTCTCCTGACCAGGTGTTGTCTAATTTCTGTGTTTGATTAGTTTCTTTTACTGCATCATTTTTTCCATAATTGTTGTGACAATTAATGTGATTGCTGTGATTATTATTTGCTATGGATTTATTCTCTATTTTACAATTGATTGATGTTATACTTTCATTGTTGTTACAATGGTTTGTTTTTTTACATAGCTTATCGAATTTGTGGTCGATACATGATTGTGTAATTGTCATCTACATATATTTTGCATGTTATCTTTGCAATAACCAACGCATCTTGGATTGATAATTAATGTGGGAAAAGGTTGAAAAATATCATTCACACTTGGACACCAACACACATCACTCCAAGTCTCAACTCAAAATACCATATTATGTACTTGGGCTCGGTTTCCTTTTCATATTCTCTCATTTCAAAAATATTTATAGAGAGGAAAAGCTTGGTGTGCTACCGAGGAGCTTCAAACCCCATTCTGTAATTGCTACAGGAAGGTGCTACAAGTAGGCCTATAATTTCTTCAAGAAGGCAGAGAGGATGCTACAGGAATATTAAGAGGGTGGAAAATAGCCACAAAGGTTTGAATTGGTTTCCAAATTACCATCTTCATCTCATATTACTTGAAAAAGAAGTAAGTTTCACCATCTCCTTCATCCATCCATATAAATTGCATGCAAATTGTGTTAAAATTCTACAGGCAGTGATAGCTTAATTGTGCAATTAAAATGTATGTTTGAAAAGTATAGTGGTTGAAACATATGACATTGGATTGATAAGGAATTTTTGACTCACTATTACCACTAAATTAAACACTGAAGCCATAACATAATCATCTATCCCTCACTTAATTAATGACATAAAGAAAGGATGGGAGGCATATTTAATAGAAGGGAGCCCTCTATGTGAATCAAGTTTCAGACCTCCGGAGTGGCAGCACACTACTTCGTCACTGCGCCACCACTGTTCCTTGTAAAGCATAGTAGGTGAGTCCTATTTAAATTTTGTTGCAATTTGTATTGGGGGCTAGGTTCTGGGTTAAGCCCTGGCCCCTGGTCCACCCAATCCACGAGATCATAGCAGGAAGTTAGGGGCATGGGGTTAACCTCGGTCCCAAACCACAAATCAACAACACAACTGCAAGTTAATGGCGAGTCATTTAACCGGCACCCAAACCACAGAGAAACCATAGTTCAACGGGAGTTGGGTTATAACTTGAAGCAATTTTCAAACCTTCCGCGCGAACCACGATGATGGGGATCAATTTATATGAAGGGAGAGGGAGTTAGGATCCCATGAAAGAAGGAGGAAGGCCCACTTCTTAAGGGATAATCTTGTTGGGTGTGTTTTATATTATTTCCATGACTAGAATAAGAAACTAAGCGAGGGATGGCAGCCACCCCTGTTGGGGTCCGAGGTAGCGCCCGGTGATTTTTTTTTTTTAGGCCCTATATTAGGTGGGCAGACCTACCTATGGATTTTGAATGGGTTCTTATATGGTTTTGGGCATGATGGTTTTCAGCTCATGGTATTTTGTAGATCTGGTCAAGGGAACTATGGTTATGTTCTAATCTAGGGCTAATGGATTGGGATTTATGAATGCTTCAGCATGTATATATATGTGTTGTAACACTAAAAGGAATATAATGAAAAATCAAGTTGGAAGTCCTGGTTTGGGATCCAAGGGAAAATCTCTGTGTATATTTGTTTTATATTTTATGCTCTCGCTATTGTTTATTTTCTGTTTTTAAGAATTCATTTAAAGATAATTCATGTATAGGGTTAAACCCAATAAATCCCCTATTGATAAGATCAATAGCTCCAAATGAGAGAGCTCAACCTTATCTCCACTGAACAACATCCATCTCGTCGTCCTGGAAACTTCTATAGCTCGAAGCTTCTCCTCCATTTGATGAAACACTTCCAGAAATGGTTTAGCATGGTTTTTTCAATCAAAAGAGCGTTGACAACACTAAGCTAGAATAGGAAACCTACCATCAGCATGGGAAGATAACTAGAGAAAGCACTGACCCATAAATTTAGGGTTTTAGCTAAGCTTCTTCAGTAATTCTTCAAGGAAACATTCTTTTAGTATTTAGAGGATATCTCGATGTTTTTTTTCCTAGGTGGATATACTACACATTATTTATCATGGGGCACTTCAGGATCAAGGACGAGAAGTGATAAGGGTGACAAATTACTATGTAACAGATTCCCCCTAAATCATGAAGGCAAAATAGGGAGTGATGAGTGAAATGATTTATGAGCCAAGGCAAAGACTCGAAATACCACCAGGAAACCTGCCAAATCAAACACAATGCAACATATGACATTTGTGATATGAATATTCCTAATAACATATCTCTTTAATAAGCATCAAATAAAATATGAGCCCATGGCATGGTCGCAGCTATCCATCTAAAGGATATCATGGAAATAGATCCACAGTATGGACGTATTCATCTGTATAGAAATGATCATGTGTACAATCATGAATACTCAATAACTCCATGCAACCTAGATAATAACAGATGTGCGCCAGGGTCTTCGTCTCGATCTCGGTCTACGAAGCATACAAATCTATCCATGTGAACAAATGTGGTTATGTTGAACATGGTATAAGCCACCTAATTACCAGCTAATGATGAGAACTGATAACATACATGGGAGAAGCCACCAATAATTACGATGGCCCTCAAGGTACAACAACACAATCTACAAGTGTGAATAAATGTGTTGAATTCAAACACTTGCAGAATCTTCCAATTGAAAGTGAAATGGTGTGAACTTGTCGTCGAACGCGAAGAACTTGCCATTGAGACATGCAAGCTCCAAGGTACTGATAATGAGTTTCTAAACCATCTTCCTAGATAATGAGTTGAAGTCAATAGGAAGTGATTTGTTGAATGAGGGCCATAATGATTCCCACATCATTGACATGAAACAAAGGATATATCAAAATGATAGGAGTGACTTAGGACTATGATAGAGAAGGTAAAATAAGTAGAGGATGTTTGAATTTGACAAAAAGGACTTCTCTTGAACATGTCGTGACATGACTCTGGAGTGTGGCAACATTCGACTCAAATGGGACCAAAGGTCATGGTGACAAAATGGTGATTGAATGAGAGGAAAATGGATTTCCAAAACCCAGGAAGGAAAATTGACAAATGAAGGATATCCCCAACCTGACACGAAATGAAGATGAGTGTCATGTTAAAGAGCGACAAGCTTCCCAAACACATAGGATGTTCCACTTTCAATTGTCCCCCATTATTGCTAACGAGTACCTCTTTATTTTTTATAGCCAACATGAAGAGGAAAGCATATTTTGAGCGTATAAGTTCATTCTTCGAATGAATCCATCCTAGTAATTTTAACGAACCCTAGAAAGGAGGAACTCAATCTCATCACAGTGACAAGTATTTCGTCATTTAATTTTTAACGAGTCTGGTGGAAGAGTAACTCTGTCTTTTTAATTTTTAGGGAGTTTGAAAAAATAACATAAAATAAAATCCCATCATGTCCCTTTTCATAACTCGTCTCTCGAATCCGAAAAGGTAGAAAACAATACCCAAGAGAGGCTCTTGACCATGTTCGATCAAGGTATTCATTTTTCACAAATAGTTAATCTCGGCCCAAAAAAGGGGTAAACGTATACTGAGACCATGTCAATTCATTCACTTTAACAAGTTCGAAATCACAAGTACTCGGCAATATTTTCATTTTTCAAGAGACAAAAAAGAGTTGAAAGATGACTCCAGGGGTTCCTTTTTTCGTTTATTTTTAACGAGTCTAGAAAAGAGATAAAATAAAACTCATTTCATCAAAAATGATTATCGTCACCATAAAATATCTTCTTACTACACAAAAAAATGACAAACATCACCGATATCGAGAAAAAATAATAAAATATTGGTAAAAATAGCTTCAAAAATCTATAAATAGACAAAAAGTAAATCAATTTTACCATTCTATTTTGAGTAAATTGGTGAAGCACTTTTGACCCAATTTTCTCTTGATCTTCAGAAAAGTGGTGCGGCCGATCCAGGACACCATTTGGCAATCCATCAACTGTAGGTAAGAGCCCTATCATTTCTCTTCAATTTGATTACATTCTTAGGTAAGGCTATGGCTAAGGTATTAAAGAGGCAAAAAGTATTTTTGGCACATTTATTTATGAAAATAATGGAAATTAGGAGAAAATGGAAATGAAAGGTCACAGATTTCATGTGAGGAGTAAAATGAAGGAAAATAATGGAAAATGAAGAAAATAAAGGCCTATTCTATAAAAATGCTTCTAAATATGAGTTGGTACCTTTTGTTAGTGCATTTTTGGAGCTCTCTCATTATTCTCTCTCTCTCTCATACTCTTGTATACTTAGAGTTTTCTTGGATCACTCTTGGAGAGTGTGCATACTTGGTGATTTGGAGCAAGAAGGCAAAGGAAGAGAAAGAAAGCACAGGTGGACATCGGGATCAATGGCTACAGTGAAATTTTATTGCAAGTATCGAGCTACATGTACGTTTTTCTCACTAGCTTTGGAAGGCATGGTGTATTCATGTACATTTTCCTAGCCTTGCCATTTCCTGGACAACCATGGTATTGTGGGTTTATTTCCATTGATTTTTTTCTATTTGGTTCTCATGATTCCTTTAGCTGTTCGGTTGAGTTATTAGTTCCTGAAGCCTTGGTTGGAAAGATGCTATAGAGCCTGGCAGACAGTTGTTGGGACGATTTGTACTAGTCCTGGAGCCTTGATTGGAAAAACCCTCTGGAGCCTGGGAACAACTGGGTTTGAGTTACCAGTCCTAGAGCCTTGATTGGAACAAACACTCTAGAGCCCTAGAGTAGCTTGGGTAGAGATCAGTTCGTGATGGTTAGTGATGTTTGACTATGAGGTGGAATCACTCGTGTGGGATTGAGACATTTTGGTCTCTCGAACCCTGGTTTGTTGTTGATTGACGTGTTTGATAAAATCCCACATTCATGCTTGGAATATGGCACAGGGGTGATTGGTTGAAATGAGACTTCACTCAACTAATCTATGGTTGGGTGGAACATGGAAGTCCCATCTCTGGTTGGTTTTACACTCATAAATGAAGAGCTCATTCCTTTGGTGGGTATGCAAATGTAATATTTTATGTATAGATTTATTTTTGTTGTTATTATGTTGTTTATAAGCATGTATTCGATCAGTGATGATGTATGGATCTACCCATGCTTTTATCTAGAAATGTATACACAATGTATCTATGGTCAAATATATTGTATTGTAGCTTATGATGTAGGGGAGAAATTCTTCTTAGCCATTCTCAAATAAGTAAGAGGCACCTTTGTTTAAATTTAATGTTTATACCTGTAGATGCAATGTTTGTGACATGTTTGACGAAATGCCTATCATGGTTGGGTGGGGTCCAGATGAGCCCCTGATGATGTGATTCCTTCCATATAATTTTTTCAATGTTATTTATCCTCTCCTAAAGATTCAGGATGTTATGGGCAGTGACTTGGGCTCTGGGGCTAAAAATGTGGCACAAATCTGGGGGCCGCAGGCACAAAATTGAATTTTTGGGGCCTTAGCCACTACCTTACCTTGGCATGCCAGAAACTAAAGGTTTTTAGCTGCTCCCTCATCGATACATGCCCATGGATATGGCTCAAAAGGCTAAAAAATTAGTTTCCCCTCAAGGTATAAGGCCTTGGAAGGTTGAGTTACCTCCTTGTTGGCTCCTCATGATTTGCAAGATTGGCAAGAACAAAATCTATAGGGAACCACATCAAACCACTTTGGAGTCCATGGACCTAGCCTTCATGGACTCAAAGAGGGCTCTCTCTATATAAGTGTTTATAAATGATATGTCTTAATGCTTCTGCTTTGATTTTAGGCTAGTTATGAAGTTCTGAGGACTTGTTTGTTTTGATTGATTGGTTAATTGATAGATCAATGGTGTGATTAATTGAGGGAGTGTTTTAGCTGAATAGATAGACCATAAGAGACATTAATCCATTGGGCTATGGAGTCATAAAGGATTTAATTGTTCATCAACTCTGCAAGGGTTTTCATAGGGCAAGGTAACTATATAAAGTGGATCTCTTAGATTAGATGGCATATGAAATGACAATAAGTTGTGGAGACAATAAAACTAAAGGGAAATTAAGAATACTTTAACTCTTCTTCAACAAGAAAAGCATTTTAGGTAATTTTTTGAGGCAAACCAAAGGACAGGGCATACCATAGACTTATTTGGCTAGACTTTAATAAGAAAACCTTTAAGACAACAATTCAACAATCCTAGGATTACTTTCAGACAAAGAAAAAATTTAAGATAAAAATGAGTGCAACTAAAGAGAAAGATAGATCTGTCTTCTTTAATCAAACACTGTAAAGACCTTCAAAGCAACAGTTCAAGACAAACCAAAGGGTAGGGCATACCATAGACTTCTTTGGCTGAAATCTACTAAGTAAACTTCAAAGAAAGGCCCTAAAAACAATATTTCAAGCTACACCAAAGGACATGGCATACCATAGACTTCTTTGGCTTGACTCTATTAAATCATTTCCAAGACAAAAAGATAGGTGGAACCAAAGAGAAATTAAGAATTCTCCAATTATACCTTGCAGAAGAAAAAATTGAGATAAAGAATGCAGACATAAATAGGGTGCCAAGACAACATATCCTAATCTAAAATTTATGTTCTTTTATCAGATAAATAATGGGCAGAATGGAAAACAAAAGGAAAAAATTAACAAAGAAGGAAAACCTCACCATTAACATAGCTCAAGAATCCTATGAACGTGCTTGTATTAGTGATGTTCAAAACAGTTACATTACTCTAGTACAATAGATGTCTACAACTCAGAGCTTTCTCTAATCCAGCCTAGCAGTCATCAACTAATCAAGCAGCCAACCAGTCCACCAACTAACCAACCAACACTAAAAATGAATAATACATGCAGTATTTATCTAAAAAATGAGGAGGTGATCCTAAGCTAGGGTTTCAGATATGTATTTATTACAGAGTTAATGATTTTTTGACCTTTGAGACCATGCAAGTCCCAAGGAAAAATATCTAAGACAAACTTGTTGTAATAATAACTCCTAACTTAATTGTTTGAGATAACTTTTGGAAATATTTGACTTTAAGGCCTTCCTAATAACTTTTCCAATAACTGTTGGGTAGATGAGAAATATCTCTGACTGTCTCAATAACTGCTGATGTCTTTATTTAAATAAAACATGTTGTAGTTGTCCATATGTGTCCTTGAAGAAGTAAATGCTTTGGTTTTAGTCATTCGAATATGTTTTTGTGTTGATCTGCCTTTGTTTTAGCCTTTAAAATTGATTTATCTTCATTGTTTTCTTTACTATATTTAACTCTAACTTTTCCTTCATCTTTGATTTGTAATTTAACCTTTTTAATCCTTTAACCTTCACTGTTATAGTCTTCTGACTGTTTTGTCTTATCACAGTGCCTCTGTCAATATTTGTTGCGAAGTGCAGGCATCTTCTGCTACTGGAGGGTTTAAATAACATCAATGGTAATGAATTATTGATGATTATTCTTGATCTCACACCTCTGGTCCTTCAAATGAAATTAGTTCCTCTGGATCATCACCTAGATCACTCAATTAAACAATTTCAGACCTTTGAAATGCAATTCCCGCTTTCCGGCAATGAAACCTGCACAAAAAAAAAATTGCTAGCTTAAAACCTACATTGAGGGGCTTTTATTCATTTATTTTGGGTTTTCGGGTGTTAGGAGCGCTTACGGAGGTGTAAATGGAAGACTGAGCTTCATCGCAGAGGTAGAAACCTTTGGAAATTTTGAATCGAGGCGGTGGTATTAGGATTTGGCACGAAGAGGGGAGAGTGGGTTTTGCATGAGAGGAGGAGCGGTTAATGCGTTTGGAGGGGAGTGTGTGATCCCACTCAGGGAACAATGCGTGGTGGATGAGACATGGGCAAATACTGCCTATTTCGCAGGGTTGGGTTTTTCTTAACCACCGCGAAAATAGATGTGTGATAAGGTTGTGGGTCGTCGGATATGGTGGATGAGGATCAATGGTAGTTGGGTGTTAGGAGCGGTGGGAAAGTCAGAGGGAGTGGGGACCGAGCGGACAAGTGGCGGGGTTTCATTTGCAGGTAGGGTTTGGTGTATGTGGGGCCCAGGGAATTAACAAAACAAGCGGAAGCACTATTTTTTAAAGAAAAGGGGAGGGTTTATATAATGTTTTTAACAAAGGATGGGGGTTAAAAAAAATTAAATCCAGGGCTTTAATAATTTATAAGTGCTCGAGTTAAAAACATAAAGGTCGGGCTTTATATTAATAAAAATAGAGTTTTAATATAAAACAAAATGTCCCGAAAGGTCAATTTTGTATTTAAAACAATGTAAAAAAGGAGTTTTTGCATTGTTTTAGTGCATATAAGGAATAATGGTGAAGGGAGGGGGTTTAATGGGGTTTGTAGGAATGAAAGTGGGTTTTTAGAGGGGAAAATGAAGAAATGAGGCTTTGGGTAGGAAGGAAGAGTGAAAATGAGAGAATTTTTAAGCCCAACATGAGTTTTTAGAGCAAGAAGGTGATTTTGAGAAGGAAAACAGAGAGATAGCGAAATTTTTTTTATGAAGATAATGAAGGCAGTGAGATTTCTGAAGATAGTTGATAGTGAAGAAATGCTATATTCAGCAGATTGTAGAAAATCCACACCTAGTGAAACTGTAGAATACAGGAGGATAACAGTGGCTCTAGCTGGGAGGGCATCTCCTTTAAGAGGTTTCAAGAACCTTAGAGTTCAAATCTCTGGAATTTGTAGATCAGTGCCTTGATTGGACTTGGCATATTTCTCTTTCTTCAATTGCTGATTTTCTGTTGTTCTTTGAAGTTGTTATCTCTAAAATTTGAAAAACATGATTGCTTCAACTCAACTCTACCTACCCATCATACTTTCCTAGCATTTTTTCTTCATTTGGGTGCATTTAGATTGGCAAACCCTTGACATCTTTTTTCTTTTGAAAACGGGAAACTATCTATTTCTACACTTATATCATCCAAAGGCTTAGATTAAACCAATGAGCTCTTTTATTCTCTACCTAATCTACCTATCTGTCAAGATTAAACAGTTTGGCAAATTTTCATTCTCTAATCTATTAACAGGAAATTGAAAACATGACCAAATCAAGATTAAATAGTTTGATTTGCCATGAGTTGTGGCATTTTGAAGAAGCTGCACACAGATTTTATTTTTGCAAAAAAAAAAATTGAAAACTGAGGGCTATAATCTGGATTTTTCATTTATCCCTCTCTTCTATATTTGGATCAGATTTGAACTTTGGAATCAATATCTTTCCTAATATACTGATAAGCCAAGTTTAAACAGTTTGGAAAATCTTCATTCACTATACTATCAACAAAAATTCAAAATATGTTCAATCATGATTAGAATGTATGATTGAACAAGACTTCCTCTTCAAAAGTAGTGGCATTTAGACTTGCACATTTTCAGATTTTTTTTTTTTTTTGGTATGGGAATTTACCTTTTCTTTTATCTGCCCTCTTTTCTTCTTTTCTTTGATTTTGTGTTTATTTTTATAATTTTTTATTCAAGTAGTGTTATATACAATGAAGAAAACTTTAAACTAAGGTTTTCAACAAAAATAATGCTTGAGCATCCTGCCATTGACAAGACTTCCAAATAATTCAGTTGCATCCATTTCTTTTAGGAAGAATGCATTGTTACCTCTTGCAAAATGGATGTAAGGACCTTTCCATAGATTGTCAAATTTTCCATGCTTGCCTTTGTCCTCTCTTCTTGAATCCCACTTCAGCACTTTGTCACCAATGTGGAAATCATTCGCCTTGGTTCTTTTGTCAAACAATTTCTTGATATTTTCCTGCACTTGTTGTGTTCTGTTATATACTTCTTCTATGGTTTGTCGCAGCTGAACAGTCTTTTTTATCCTTCTTTGCATATCATTTTCTTCAGACTGTACTTCCTGGATGAGTTTCATCATTGGCACTCCCAAACTTGTAGGGAAAAATGCATCTGCTCCGTACACTAGTTGATAGGGAGACATTCCAATTGATTTCTTATTTGTTAATCTATCTACTCATGGTGCATGCACTAGTTTGTTGTGCCATAACTTCTTTTTCTATTCCAACAAATTATTAATGATGTTCACCCAGATTTTGTTTGATGATTCAGCCAATCCATTACCTTGAGGGTAATAAGTTGTAGAATGGCCCAATGTAATCTGACATTTGTGGAAAAAGTCTACCATTTTCTTGGATCTAAAGGGAGCAGCATTGTCAATGATAATCTTTTAGGACAACCAAATCTAGACAAAATGTGGTTTTCAAGGAATTTGATGATTACTGAGTCTGTGGAAGTTCTATAAGGGATGGCCTCTATCCATTTTGTGAAATAGTCAGTTGCATTGAAGATCCATTTGTGTTGGGAAGATGAGGCATGATGGATTTTTCCAATAAAATTAAGGCCCCATTGTTGAAAAGGAGATTCAACAGAAATTGGATGCAAGGGTAATGGCAGCAATTTTCTCTTGCCTTCAAATATTTAGCACTTGTGACAGGAAATTACCATTTTATGGAGGTCTTGAAAGAGAGTGGGACAATAGTAACCAACTCTAAGGATTTGTTGACAGTATTTTTCCAATAGAGGTGACCTCCACATTCTCCTTCATGAAACTCATGCTTGATCTTATCTGCATCATTGTCAGGCAAAAATTTAAGCAATATACCACTAGCATTTTTCCAATATAACACTTTGTCTAAAATATAGAAGTTTAAAGCCTTTAATTTTAAGAATCTAGCCTTTGTTTTGGACAACGAGGAGGAACATTGAGATTAAAAGGCACATATAATATATCAGCATACTAAGATGAATTCATAAATGATTCTTCAATAGGTGGAGTTGTCAACTCCTCCTGTTCATCTAATGCATTAATCATGTTTATGTCCAATGCTTGAAAGTTTGTTTCAGCCATGAGTTCCTTGCCCTTTTATTAGTTTAGTGGGCTTGATTTCCAGATCATATTCTAATATAACAACAATCCACTTACCTCTTTTGCCGTTAGGATCTTGTGTTAAGATGTCTTTTACCACTGAGTGAGGCACAGATGCAATGATGTGTGAGTGAAACAAGTTTACTCTGAAATCTTTTAATGCCTTAATTAAGGTAAAAAAAAAAAATTCCATCATGTTGTATTTCAGAGGTGCATCTCTTTGTGCCTTGCTGAAAAATGCAATGGACTGCTCTTGTCCTTTTATGTTTTTCTGTAGTAGGACAGCCACAAGTGTATCCTCTGATGCAAAATAAAATATGAATAAATCTTTGGTAAAGTCAGGGCTGATTAGAAATGGTGTTTGGATAAGTGCTTATTTTACCAGTTCAAAGGATTTCTTTGCTTCTATGTTCCATTTGACTCTTATTTCTCTTTTTAGCATGTTTGTAATGTTTCTTAGGAGTTCTGCAAGGTTTGGTATGAACCTTCTTAAGAAATTTATCTTTCCAATGAAAGATTGCAGTTCTTTGATATTTCTTGAATGATTGATTTGAAATATTCCTTCAATCCTTTTTGGTTCAATTTTGATCCCTTCCTCAGATATCATGTGGCCTAAAATTTTTCCTTCTTGAAGGCCAAATTAATTTTTCTTTGGATTCAAAGGCAAACCATATTTTCTACATTTTTCAAATACTTTTCTTAAGTGAGCTAGGTGTTCTTCATCTGTTTTAGAATAGACTGTGATGTCATCAAGGTATATCACAATGAAGTAACCTATTTTTTCTGAGAAAGCAATATCCATGGCTCTTTGAAATGTGGCCCCAGCATTGATTAGCCCAAAAGGCATTTTAACATACATGAAGGTGCCCTAAGGAGTAGTGAAAGTTGTCTTGTGTTGATCATTTGGGTGTACCAACACCTGATTGTATCCTAAAAAGCAATCTAGCAAAGATATTCTCTTAGAACCTACCACCTTTTGTAAGATGTGATCCATTTTTGGTAAAGGGTAGTTGTCTTTTAAGGAGGCTTTGTTTAAATTTCTGAATTCTATGTATAGCCTAATTTCTCCTGTTTTCTTTCTCACTGATACAAGATTTGAAACCCATTCTGAGTATCTCAGAGGGACTATTATTCCAACATCATACATTTTCTTTATTTCTTTCTCAACCATAGGTAGTTGAACATGGTTTATTCTGCACAATTTCTGTTTAAAAGGCTTCTGGTTTTCTTTGAGAGGGATCTTATGCTGGATTATCTCAGTATCATATGACTTTAAATCTTCATAAATCCAAGCAAACACATCAGTAAATTCTCCAAAAAACTCAAGATATTTCTGTTTTATATGAGCTGTTAGTGTTTTGGACAGTTTTATCATTTTGGGTTCTTGCTCACTGCCTATATTGCATTCTTCTATTTCAGCTTCAGTGGGTTCCATGTTTGGCTTCCTAGCAACATCATTGAAGTCAAAAAGTTCTTCTAGAGGAACTAGTCCCTTTGGCAGATTATCATTATTGGACTGCAACACTTCGAAGTCTTCTTTTTCTGAATTAGTGCATAGCTCTATTTCATGTGTGGGTTCTTTGGTTAACATATTTATATCAGCATTATCAGGAGGTTCTTCTTTGTAATATTGTTCCTTATCAGAGCAGTCTTTTTCTGATCTGAATGAAAAATGGCATCAACCCATGGTATTCATCTACCCATGTTATCCATCAACCCATGGAATTTACCCATGGTATTGTAAATGAAATTGACCCATGGTATTCATCCACCCATTGTATTTATTCGCCCATGGTATTGTAAGTGACATCTATCCATGATATTCATTCACCCATGGTATGTATCCACCCACGGTATTCATCCACACTTGGAATTTACCCATGGTATTGTAAGAGGTATCTACCCATGGTATTGTAAGTGGTATCTACCCATGGTATTGACCCATGGTTTTGACCCATGGTATCCACATATGGTATCTACGCATGGTATTGTAACTCAAAAAATGCTATAAATAACAAGCCTCATTTTGTAAAAGGACAGATGGTCCACCACAATGTAGCTTCTACAGTTATTCTCTGTTTTAATAAAAAAAGTTTCTTTGTGGTTTTATTTTCTTTGTGTTCTTTTTTTTTCTAGCATTCTAATTTTTTAGATCTTGTCAGATCCATTTCAATTTTTTTAGATCTTGGGGTCTCCCCCCAATATCTGGATCATCGTCATAATCTGAGTCTGAATTTGCCACTTCAAACTCATTTCTGGACTGCAAGAAATCTTCCATCTGTTTATCTCCTTCAAAAACTTGCCAATATTTTATGTTATTAGGGACTGCTGGTCTATATTTTTCTTGGACTGTGTATTGCTTACTTGGATAAGGTTTTTTACATGTATTGGCTACAAAGGCTAGACCATTAGCAAGGATGTTTTGGCTTCTAGGGACAAAGGTAAGATCATATTCTTTGAATTTTTTCAAGAGGTCAAGGGCATCATCCCTATATGCTCTTAATCTAGGATGCTTAGCTGTGTATTCTCCCTTAATATACCTAATGATTAGCTCAAAATCTCCATGGACAGTTATCCTCTTAGCTCCTAATTTCTTCAATAATTGTAGCCCTAGGAGGAGTGCCTCATATTCAGCTATGTTATTTGTGCATTGAAATTTTAGCTTGTATGAGTGACCCTCTGCATGATTGTTCTCTTTGTTATGCACCCATATACCTGCTCCTGAACCAGCCTTGCCACAAGAACCATCAAAGCTCATACTCCAAAGAGGTTCAATTTTAGATTTATCATTTGGTTGGTCATTATGGTCTATATTATGTTGTTTATAGTGGCTACCACTATTCTTGTCATTTTTTGTTCTTTTTGGTCTCCACTATGTTTGTTGTTATATTATGTTTGGGCAAACTTCTTTGACTTTCTCTCCTCCTTTTTTCCCTCTTCTTGTCCTATTGTTTGCTCATTTTCTATCACTTTTTCATTAGGGTTTTCATCATTGTAAAGGATAAATGAATCAAGGTCTATGTAAATATAATAAAGAGGGGAGTTGTCTGGCTTTTCTTGACTGCTAACCATGTATTTCATGTGGGTTTCTTTATACAGTCTTCTTGGTTGACTAAAGACAAGGATGGTAGCATAGGTCATGTCCATTTGGAGGGTGCCTTGGAGTTTAGCACCCCATGATCTTGAAAGGAGCATGCCATACTTAGGAGGAACATCAGCCACTAAAATATCCATTACTAGGCTCTTGGCTGGTATTTGTGCTAGATTAACACATAGATATTTGATTAGTCCTAGACATTTAACTCTACTGGAATCAAAATAGTATAAATATTTGTATGGTCCAGTTATTTCAAGGCCTATTCTTTCCATTACTACTTTTGGCATGAGGTTGTGTGAATCTCCTGAGACTAACATGGCATTATGGAGAATTTTATCATGGATGTTTAAACTGGCATAAAATGGAGGAACACCTCCCTTTTGGAATTTACCTTCTACTTCTGGTCCAAAAAAAAGTTCAGGTTTGTCTTCATTTAAATTCATATAATCATAATTTTCTCATATGTTTAAAGCTTTCAAAAGTTGGGATCTACATACATCTTGAGTGACTAATTCAGTAAGAGGAATAAAGATTTTAATATTGGAAATTTCATTCTCTATACTGAAGGGTGTTTGTGTTTTTAAAAAGTTCAAATCAACCTTTTTAGACACTATTTTCACAACAATTTCATCTTTCTGGTTTTTATTATGAAACTCAATTAAAACAGTTTTATTAGGGGCACTAGCTATGTTGCTTGTGTTGCTTTGGTCACCACTAGGTTTAGGACTAGGTTGGTTGTTTTTGTTTTTATTCCTATCAGAAATTTCAACCACTATGTTGAGATTTTCTGTTGTCTTTTTAGGAATGTTTTCAAGGATCTTCCTAGCAGAAATTTCAGAGGTATTTCTTTTGGGAGTGTCCTAGTTTTTCTTACTTCTAAGTTCATATTGTCTATGTACTTCCATGATGGAATTTTCAAAGCCTTGTTTGTAGTCTTCAGATTCTAGGATTTCTTCCTCATTTGGTGTGAATGTTCCTTAATCTTCCTTAGTGAGGAAAACAATATCCTCATTGTTTACTCCCATTAAATTTGTGTGACTTTCCTATGTTTCTTCAATTACCCCCACATCTTCATCAGCATAGTTTTCTTGTAAAGGGGGCCTAATTTTCTGATCAGGGCCTCTTTGTCTAATTTGAGGGGGGTTTCTCCTAAATTTTTGCTTTTGGTTCTGATTTTGATTTCTGTTTGAGGAGTTGTTTGGTTTTCTCTAGGGTAAGATCTCTCATTTACATTCATCCTCCCCATCATCCTTTCCATGGTCTTTACTAAGTTATCAATTTTTGTATCAGACCTAGAGGCTATAGTTTCTTCCCTATATGTGACTCTTTTTTCATTCTTCATTCTAGCTCTTTTGGAAATCAGGTTGGCTTCTACACTTATGGATCCCCTCTGCATGTCTTATAATGTAAGGGGTTATATTTCTCTTAATTGATAAGCCATCTCTGGGTCAAAACCATCAGGGAATTTCATTAGAGCTAGACCTTGTGGAGGTTTCATGTGTGTAGGGAGGGCAACGTATACACTATTGAGCCTAGTGTAGTATTCTTGAACACCCTATCCAACATTTCTCTTAATGTTTTCATACTCTGATAAGATTTGGAGAGGGTTCTTCTTGACTTCCCATTTGTTTAAGAATAGTTGATGGAAAGCAGGGAGGTCATTTATGCTATTAGGGGTTAAGCCTTTAAACCATTTTCTTACCTCTCCCCCTAAGCTTTGAGCAAACATTCTGAGTTTAACAATTTCATCATCAATTTCTTGTGCGTCAAAGTAGTCATTCATTATTTCCACATGTTTTTGAGCAGTAGTAGAACTAATTGCATCATATAATGGAATCTTAGATTGGTAGTCCTATGGTAGAACAACTAAAGGCAATGGTAGAACTAGTGGAGCATACCATGTTGCCATGATATGTGGTTGGGGAAACAAAGGAGGGTTAACAAGAGGAGGGTTTACAAAAGAAGGTACAGGGTTAAATGGAGGAAGGTGAACAGTGGGGAATGAGGTTAGTATAACAGGATTCTGCTATAATGTGGACGGGTCTAAAACTATATGAGTTATCCAACTCTAGGATCTAGTCCTAGAC
Organism: Pinus albicaulis; assembly: GCA_034641835.2. NCBI lineage: Eukaryota > Viridiplantae > Streptophyta > Pinopsida > Pinales > Pinaceae > Pinus > Pinus albicaulis. Next base: position 155,220,314 of record CM076583.1, on the reverse strand, counting down.
AAGCTTTGTTCTAGGGGTGAGTTAGATAGGATATTCTGCAAGTTTTTAAGGTTTTTAGGTAGGGAACTTGCTTTGTGGAGAGGTCTGCTAACATTTGGACTTTTGGATCTAGGAGACCTCCTAAGGATGCTTTCAAGATTTTCAACTATTGCAGGAGGATTTGGGTCTGGATGAGATCTGGTACAGATTCTTCTAGAAGCCAGACTTTAGACTCAAAAATCAAAAATTTTGAGAGTTTATGATAGTCTTAAAGGACAAACCAAATCTATGAAAGAAATAATTAATCCACAAAGTATTCTTAACTGGGTTCTTTTGATGTTTTGATAAAATAAGTTTCCCAGTGGAGTCTATGGAAAACTAGTGGAGTTAGCAAGCATATTGAAAACCAGTGGAGTCACTAGGTGGAGGATTTTTAATTGTTTTATGGTTGGTTGTTGTCCACCATCAGCAACCAGGTACCATTCTTGTCTAACACTTGATTCATCTAAGTTAAAATGAGGTTTTATGAGTTTTTTAGGTTATATTAAGTTGTTTATTACTCAGTATTCCCCAATATGGTCGCCACTATGTTGGCTCCCCATGATTTGCAATATTGGCGAGAAAAAAACTCTCCAGGGAACCACATCAAACCACTTTACCTAGCCTTCGTGGAGTCAAAGAGGGCTCTCCCTATATAAGTGTTTATAAATGATATGTTTGTATGCTTCTGCTTTGATTTCAGGCTAGTAATGAAGTTCTAAGGACTTGTTTGTTTTGATTGATTGGTTAATTGATAGATCAAGGGTGTGATTAATTGAGGGAGTGTTTCAGTTGAATAGATAAACCATAAGAGACATTAATCCATTGGGCTATGGATTCATAAAATGATTTAATTTTTCATCAACTTCGTAAGGGTTTTCATAGGGAAAGCTAACTATATCAAGTGGATCTCTTAGATTAGATGGCATATGAAATGACAATAAGTTGTGAAGACAGTAAAAATAAAGGGAAATTAAGAATCCTTTAACTCTACTTCAACAAGAAAAGCCTTTTAAGTAACTCTTTGAGGCAAACCAAAGGACAGGGAATACCATTGACTTCTTTGGCCAGACTTTAATAAGAAAACATTTAAGACAACAATTCATCAATCCTAGGATTACTTTCAGACAAAGAAAACATTTAAGATAACAATGAGTGCAACTAAACAACAATATAGACTTGCCTTCTTTAATAAAACACTCTAAAGACCTTCAAAGCAACAATTCAATACAAACCAAAGGATAGGGCATACCATAGACTTATTTGGCTGGAATCTACTAAGTAAAATTCAAAGAAAGGCCCTAAAAACAATATTTCAAGCTACACCAAAGGACAAGGCATACCATAGACTTCTTTGGCTTGACTCTATTAAATCATATCCAAGGAAAAAATCTAGGTGGAACCAGAGAACAATTAAGAATTCTCCAATCATACCTTGCAAAAGACAACATTGAGATAAAGAATGCAGATAGAAAAAGGGTGCCAAGACAACATATCCTAATCTAAAATTCCTATTCTTTTATCAGAGAAATAATGGACAGAATGGAAAACAGAAGGAAAACATTGACAAAGAAGGAAAACTTCACCATTAACATAGCTCAAGAATCATGTGAACATGCTTGTATTACTGATGTTCAAAAAAGTTACATTACTCTAGTACAATAGATCTTTGCAACTCAGAGCTTTCTCAAATCTAGCCTAGCAGTCATCAACTAATCAAGTAGCCAACCAGTCCACCAACTAACCAACCAACACTAGAAATGAATAATACATGTATTTATCTGCAAAATGAGGAGGTGATCCTAAGCTAGGGTTTCAGATATGTATTTCTTACAGAGTTAATGAGTTTTTTACCTTTGAGACCATGCAAGGCCTAAGGAAAAATATCTAAGACAAACTTGTTGTAATAATAACTCCTAACTTAACTGTTTAAGCTAGCTTTTGGAAATATTTGACTTTAAGGCCTTCTCAATAACTTCTTCAATAAATGTTGGGTAGATGAGAAATATCTCTAACTATCTCAATAATTGCCGATGTCTTTATTTAAATAAAACATGCTGTAGGTGTCCATATGTGTCCTTGAAGAAGTAAATGCTTTGGTTTTAGTCATTTGAATTTGTTTCTGTGCTGATATGCCTTTGTTTTAGCCTTTAAACTTGATTATCTTCATTGTTTGCTTTACTGTCTTTAACTCCAACTCTGCCTTCATATCTGATTTTTTATTTAACCTTTTTAATTCTTTAACCTTCACGGTTACGGTCTTTTGACTGTTTTGTCTTCTCACCGTGCCTCTGTCAATATTTGTTGCGCAGTACAGGCATCTTCTACTGCTAGAGGGTTTAAATAACATCAATGGTCATGAATTATTGATGATTATGCTTGATCTCACACCTTTGGTCCTTAAAATGAAATTAGTTCCTCTGGATCGTCACCCAGATCACTCAATTAAACAATTTCAAACATTTGAAATGCAATTCCCACTTTCTAGCCATGAAACCTACACAAAAAACAAATTGTTAGCTTAAAACCTACATTGAGGGGTTTTTCTAGGTTTATTTGGGGTTTTCAGGTGTTAGGAGTGCTTTCAAAGGTGTAAATGGAGGATTGAGCTTTATAGGAGAGGAAAAAACCTTTGGAAAGTTTTAATGGAGGCAGTGGTATTAGGATTTGGCGCGAAGATGGGAGAGAGGTTTTCCGACAGGAGGAGGAGCAGTTAATGGTTTTGGAGGGAAGTGTGCGATCCCACTCAGTGAGCGACGCGTGGTGGATGGGAAATGGGCAAATATTGCCTATTTCGTAGGGTTGGGGTTTGTTTAACCCCCACACAAATATATGTGCAATAAGGGTTGTGGCCAATCGGGTCTGGCAGATGAGGATCAATAGCAGTCGAGTGTTGGGAGGAGCGGGCAAGTTAGAGGGAGTGGGGACTGGGCAGACAGGTGGCAAGGTTTCATTTGCACATGGGGTTTGGTGTATGTGGGGCCCGAAGAGTTAACAAAACAAGCGGAAGCACTTTTTTTAAAATAAAAGCAAAGGGTTTATATAATGTTTTTAACAAAGACGGGGGGTTAAAAAACATTAAAGCTAGGGCTTTAACAATTTATAAGGGGTCGGGTTAAAAACATAAAGGTCGGGCTTTATATTAATAAAAATAGAGTTTTAATATAAAAAAAAAGGTCCTAGAAGGTTAATTTTATATTTAAAATATTGGAAAAAATGAGTTTTTACATTGTTTTAGTGCATATAGGGAAGAATGGTGAAGGGAGGGGGTTTAATGGGGTTTTTAGGAATGAAAGTGGGTTTTTAGTGGGGAAAATGAGGTAATGAGGCTTTGGATAGGAAAGAATAGTGAAAATGAGAGAATTTTTAAGTCTAACATGAGTTTTGAAAGTAGGAGGGTGATTTTGAGAAGGAAAACTGAGATATAGCAAAAAAGGTTTTATGGAGATAATGAAGGCAGTGAGATTTTTGAAGATAGTTGATAATAAAGAAATGTTGTCTTCAGCAGATTGTAGAAAATCCATAGTCACCTAGTGAAACTGTAGAATACAAGAGGATAACACTCTTGAGGATGTTGTTGATGATGTGTAAGGTTTTTTTGTCATGTTTCCTTCGGTTCCACTTCCTCAAAGCCATCTAGGAGGTTGAATTTTATATTAGTATCATCTTGTCACATGTTTACCCCGGTTGGTCGGTTACTTGGGTAGATGTGGGAAGAGGGTATTACATATTTCCTAGCATAATTCATAAGGAAATAGGCCATATTAATTATGAATTTCCTCTGAAATTATTGTGCAATTCATCATGATTGGTCACCTTAACTCATGCAACACTTGTACACTCAACTAGTTTACAACTGCTGGTTAATTGCCTTGGAAAATCCACCACAACTGGGAAACTCATATTATTTGCATGCATGATCTAATTATTAGTTGATTTATCATTTAAATATATTATCTCTGAGTTATAATGATGCCCCACTACTTAACTTGCCACCAACTAGTTCTATTAATAGTTAGAACTAGTATAATTGATTACAACTGAAATTAACTCAACCTAGGCTCCTAAAATTTAGGAATCACTACATACAACTGAAATTCACGGCCCTAACTTGAATTAACTGATATAAATGAGTGACAAGAGCCATTCCACCTCATTTAACTCCTCCAAGTTGTCTGTTGATGTGGAATTTCAAAATTTATCAATTTAATCAAGGAAAAATCAAATTGAGAATTTCTTTCTGCATTTTTCAACAAGTCAAATAAATTATGGATGGAAAATATGATACATTAAAGAAGAGAACATTTAGTGAACATATGATACCTACATTCATCTCCACTTCGGAACTTTGTGTTTAATCTACTTGGTATTTCTCATGCTTATCCAATCGGGTAGAGAAAGGAAAAAGCATGGGAAAGTGCATAGTGCACACCTAAGCAACAAGACCCCTTTGTTTCCCTGAAATGTGTTGTTTTTCAAGAATTTCTCTTAGTTGAGTGTGTGGTGCACTATTAATAGATATTATTCCTATTTTTAACATTGACATTGTGCCTTAAACCCTTAGCTGAGAACATGTCTCACTAACAGTTAACATAAAGCTTCACGTGAGCCCTCACACTACACCTTGCACCCTCTTTGTTACTCAAGCCTTGTTAATTGAGAAAATGGCATGCAAACAAGAATAATTGAGCCTTATTTTCATTCGATACTATGCCCCGTGCCCTCTGTTAATCCTCCTCTTCCCAGTAGAGCACACAACGCATCCTCAATCCTCAATATTAAGCCCTTGTACCTTGACAGTGCACCCTATGCCCAAAAACACCCTTTTTCTCTTCCACAACACATTGTTGACTCACAATAAAAAAATATGCATGAAACATGTTATAGTAGGATATTTTTTGGCTGATTTTTCTTTCCATGAGTGATATTACTTGCAGGGGTTTTTAATATAGCATGGAAAGGATGCGTGATTATATTTGTTGAAAGAGGCAACACAAGGAAGCATTCAAGAAAAAAATAAAACATGATGTGACAAGTCAAAAAAAATTGAATCTTGATGATAAAAGTGATCCATAAAGACTCGATATAATCTGAGGTCCATTGGATGGTAAAAATCAAAAACAACAAGAAATATGAACCAAATATCAAAGCAATACGTGGCAACATTGTCACCTCTCAAGAAATTCCGCGTCACAAGTCACTTTGGGTCCAAGTCATCAATGTCAATGACTTGGCATGATATCGTCACATAATGATGTGGAAATTATTATGTAATTTTTAAAATGTAACATGTGGAATTCCAAGAGTCGTATGAGGAAAAAAGATCCACAAAGAGAAATCTAAAGGTCCCAGGTAGAATTCCAAAATATATAAGGAAGTCCAACTTTCATGTTGAATTTCAAAGGTAATTTGGAATTCCAAAGGTTGTATAGAATTCTAAAGGCCATTAGAAGTTGAAAATTCATGTAAGAAGTTCAACATTCATGGGGATATGAAGAGTCGTGCCTCACCTTGGGACTTAATTCCCTTGGCCTTCATTCCTTTGTTGACTACAACAAGGTCATCTTCCTCTTATTTAGATGAGGTTCCATCTCTAATATTTTTCCTTATTTCCTCTTATACCAAATCAGACCATAAGCACTCCCAATTCAGTATTTTCTCCCTCCCATTCACTGAATCATGATAGGTATGTTGTATCTTGGGAACAACCAAAAGGGGTAGGCTTACCAAGTTTTCTTTAGGAAACTTTACACCAACCTCACCAAGTTCATCACGAAATTGTGTGAAATTTCTTAGATACTATGGAATAGTGTTATTCTTTTGCATATTGATACTTTGAAGTTTATCTTTAAGCACCAACTTCTTGTGGTCACTATTATTCTTGAAAAACTATGTCAGTTTTTTCCACATTGCTAATGTAATTTATTTTCCATGGAGATTTGAGAAAATGTTATCTTGTACTCCCTCCATGATTATTATCCTCGCATTAGCTACATATTTCTTCCACTGAGCAAGGCTTTGGACATCAAAATTTGGTAGTTTTGCAACATATGTATTGATGTATTCTAGTAAGCCATTGTCATCCAGTACCACCTCTATGTGATCCTTCCATGAAACAAAATTAGATGTGCCTTCCAAGGCATAATCTAGCCTCATTCCATTGAAGGCCATCTTCTCATTTCTGAAGAAATATTTCTACAATGATCTTCAAATTCTAACTTCCTAAGAAACAAATTTGAAAGTTATGCTCTAATGTGAATCCTTCTCTAATGCCATGTAGAAATTATCATATATATGTTGGGAGTAGGAATTGGAATTCAACAAACTAATTCAACACTTAATTTTCAACCCGGGGGCTTCGTAAGCTTAGAGGTGTAGCACAGGTAATGCCAAGAATTATATGAACCTTTCCTAGTTCTATCCATACTTCCTTAATTACAATTTGCAGAATCGAAAGAAATGATCATACGGTAATTAATACCAAAGAAATTTTGGTGTTGAAATATAAAAAGGAAGTACTTTGCAGAAATTTAAATAAAAGGAACTCTCAATTCATTGTGAACAATCATGATTAATGAAATAAAAATTTAATATTATCTTCAGTGTAGTTATGAGATAGAGTGATGATTAGACTATTTAGGATATTTATCTTCTTCAAAGATATTCCTTCCTGCATTAACTTATCGTTCCTGCACTGCAACAATGTTCCTGTACTGGAATGTTGTTCCTGCACTAGAAAGAAGTTTATGCGCCGGAAGTGTGTTTTGTACCTACATTAAAAATTTTGACCTTCATATAGGAGCTCTGAGTATGTGTACCAAAGAACTTTGTTCCTGTACCAGGATATCAGTTCAAGTACAAAACATAGATTCCTATACCAGAAAACTAGTGTTCATGTACTTGGTTTCCAAATCACTTGCAGAAAATAGAGAGTGTGTTTACTAAAGAAATGGATTGAAAAGCAAACAAAACTCAAAAGTAAACTTTCATAAGAAAAAATATTCTTCAACCAATATCATATTCAAAAATAAGAAATGCTTTTAAAAGTCAAAGTAAATCTTCATAAAACATGAAACTTATTTCATGCAAATAAGGAAATGATTTGATCCATGTATCAATAGGCTTCTTCCTGAGATGATTGTTTATCATATGAATTATATTTTGACTATAAAATGTTTTAACTCAAAATTTCATTTAAGGATTTTATCATTAAATTTAGTTCTTTCTGCAGGATTAATAAGTGCAAGCACATACCTTCATATTGCGAAAGTATTCATTTCAGTTTTATCAATGAAAATTGATTCTCAACTGAACTTGGAATATTAAGAATGCTTCTGCTCAGAAATAAACAATATTTGCAGAAAATGAATGAAGATCTTGCAGAAGGAAAGAAATAAAAATAACTTCCATAAATAAACCAAGGAACTCTGACTTGCAGAAACAAAACTGTACTGGTTCAAGCAGCTTAATTGCACTCCTTTCACAGAAATGGAACAAGCATCAAAGGAAAAACGTATAAGTTAAAAATCATATATAATCAATCCCACACACCTCGGATCCAAAACACACAATTTGCAAAATAATTAAGTACTGTTAGTTATGAATGAATTAGATATGATCTGTTTCACACTTTGCATAAAAAAACTAAGTTAAACACACATGAAAATAAAGGGAGAACGAGTTGGGTTTTTTGGGCCCTAGCTAACCATAGCATTTCCCTGCTATGAGATATGGAACCTTAGTCACGCAATGACACATCGCAATGAAATTGAAAAACGAAATTGCATAACTGGCGTAGTCCTTTGTATTAAATTTCAAAAGAGAAAATGTACATCATGGATCTCTGATCCAGCCCAGAAAAAGGAAATACCATAAAAATTCATTAAATACATATTCCTCTATCATAAAACTTCATTAAATACATATTCCTGGCCTATGGCCATAACAGAAAATACAACAACAATTCAACTTAGGCCTTTCGACGGTTATCAAAATTCTAAACTAAGATACACGGTCGAGGTCCTGGTCTTCATATCCGCCTCTTTCTCTACGCTCTGAGCCCAGAAAATGATGAACTGATACTCTTAGCAAGAGATCCACATGGTTGTTGAATTGTCTCAATCACATATGGTAATTATAACTTATCGTTGATAGTTGCCTCAGAAGTGTAGGAACCGCCGACCGGTACAAGAATCATTTCTACACCAATCCATCTCACACATGGATTGATACATTGTCTCATCAAATTACCTTAGGAAAGAAAATATATTAGATGCAAAGGAAATTTAAGATATAAAATATATTAAACTAATAATTGTATAACCTTTAATATGAAAAACATAAAGAGAGTGCATGAATGAGTACACGTGCAGCAATAAATGGGTTCCAAGGTTAAAATAAAGGCTTAGATAGTGAGTTCGGAGTAGGACAAGGGTTAAAAAGTAGAGAAATTTTTCCAACCAACATCCTCCCATCCCTATCTTGTTCTGTGTCACACAACTTTACCTTCTGCAAAAAAAACAAACATGGAGACCTCTCTTCAAGCATGTATCTCTATACTGATCCCTGCCTTCAATGTATTCAACTTTTTTCCTTGAACCTTTTTAAATCATTTTACCATGTTCCTAATGTGCCCATAGCATTTCTATGCTCGAAATTTCCATACTCTCACTTGCATTTATGTTCTTACAATTTCCCTATCAGTTCAGTATTCCTCTACTACATCATTGTTCCTTGTTCCTTCATGGCTTGGTTTAGTACTTCTAGTCCATAAATGTGTTGCTTAAGTTCCTTGACTTGAAGGTTCAGATAGAGAGTAGGGTTTTATTTATCCAATTTCTCCTTAGTCGGAGTCTTCTCAGCAGTTGACTGAAAACAAGTGCTAGTATCATCAAGGCCGATATCACACTGGCCATCAATATCTTGCATTTCCTCATCACAAAGGGTTTCAACACCCTGTGTTCCGTCATCCTTTTGACCCACCACTTGGTCCTTTCCTAACACTCGCATCAGGTGCCTCCATGGCTTTTCTTTTCTTCGTTTTCCTAATTAATACTGACAGAGTGGTGACATCTTCTTCATCTAAGTAATATGCACTAACCATTGTGTAAGCCACAACATCTGCAAGGAGCGAAAGATTGTTTGAAATCGGTTAACTAGGCTGGGAATCATCCAAGTTTATTAGAGAGGTTGAATAAATGTGTCCTTCCTTTACGGAGGCAGTCCAGTTTTTGACTGAGCTTTGAGTTCTTGTTTTTGAAAGGGTCAGGGTTTTGATGATGGGTCCTTGCTCTTCTACCTGCACCAGATTTTTAGACAGAGTTTCTTTCCATTTATTTTTACTAGTCTGCAGGGTTAGGATTTCAGACTTTTCTTTTCTGCTTGTACTCCTCTTCCCTGATGACTCCACTACTCTCCTTCCCTAAAATTATTTTAAAAACCCTTCACAAGTCTTGTCCTTTTCTTCCAACTCCTTTCTAACCAAAATCGAAATCAAGCAGTGATGATATAATTTAAATTCAACTTTGGATTTCATTACTCTTCTAAACTTCTTAACAGGAAGTAAGGAAAGTTAATTAGCTTGCCATGATTCAAAGTGTAATAACAGTCGAATGTGGTATAAGAAGGTTAGAGAGTACCAGTCGTCACAAGTGAGAAACTTTTGTAGTATATACAGCATATGCTTCCACTTTTATATCATGGTGTTGCGCCACAAGCCCTTCTTCCAATCCAAATTATGCTTCCTGTCAACCACGAACCTATGCCAAGACTTCTTCTCGAGCTTCTCTTTCTTAAACCACTGCTCGCCTGTGTGCATTAGTCTGATAGCCTATGAAATGGACTGATCTATTACTGCAAACCATAACAACCCCACCTTACCTGTGCATCCATCGAAGGCCCTGGAAAATTCTAATGTTACAGCTGAGTCAAACCCATCGAACTTGAGTGGGACTGGGAGAAATCTTGTCTTCTGCAATAGAGGCGAACTATTCCTATTCTTGGCCATCCATTCTACTTATTTGATAGACCACGATTTGATTCAAACAGGTGCCATCCCTCGTTCGATTTCACTTGATTTTCTTTCCAAATGCAGAAGGATCACACAACAAAGAATTTAGGAGTTTTGTCCAAAATATTTTTGCAATTCTGTCGAGCTAACTGATTGTTGATATATCGGCCATCCTCCAACGGTCACACTCCATCAAAAAAATTGCAGCCTTGGGAAGGATGCCATACGGCCTATCTGACGTACATGCAACAATGATAATTGGTAGAGGGCGGTGGTCATGGTGGTAATTAATTACAAAAGCAATGTGAGGTATGATGTATGATCGGATCATCATTAATTGGTGACAAGGCTTTTAAAGGTAAATGTTGGATTATGGGAAAATTTCGCACACATTCCTTAACCAAATAATGATTTCAGATAACGTACACATAATACTTATAAAATATAAGATTTCATAACTAAATTCCCATGTACTTAAAAAATTATTTCCTACTTTAGTAATCATGAAAACAAGGTCTAATCACAATAGAGAAAGAAAATCATCGAATGCCATAATTTGAAGTGGTGCAGTCATCTATACCTGAAAGTTTTTTTATAACAAATAAGAGTAGGTTATCTTTATTCCAACTATGCATTCCTGCACCGAACATTCCTGCACCACAATATACATTTTTTCATTGAAGACCACCATTGTTCCTGATCCAGAACAAATGTTTATGCACTCAGGAGTGCTCAGCAGTGCATTTTCTTGCATTGGATATTCATGCACTGAACACACATTCTTGCACTAGGGACATTGTGGCATATCTAAAAAAATAAAATAAAATAAAATAAAATAAATAAATAAATAAAAATAAAACTAAAAATAAAATAAAAATAATAAATAAATAAAAATAAATAAAAATAAAAATAAAAAATTATAATAAAATGAAATTTATAGGCTCGATCTTGAAAAATTTATTGAATTTCCAAAGGAGTTTTTATTCGCCAGTTCTTGGTTTTAATATATGGCTTCCGATCTTATTCATGAGCTCACCTCAGATATTGCAATATGGTCCATGAGGGAGAAAAGTAGAGGGAAAAGGTAAATTTTCAGAATGGAAAGGAGATTACAACGGGGAATTCAAGAGTGAGACTACAAAGAGGGATATATCAAAAAATGGATTTGGGAAAAAATAATTCAGGGGAAAGAGGGAAAAACGAAATCAGATAGGGAAAATTTCCATTTGAAGAAAGGGGTGGTAAATCATAGGGTAAAAAGAATAAAACTAGAGGGAGCTTTGCGAAAAAGGGAATAGAAGAAGGGCACAATTTCACCTTAAAAATTTGCCAAAATAGTGTTGAGTCAAAAAATAAATGCAACAGAAATTGAGTGTTGCTTATATAAAAATTTCCGTGTTAGGTATCCCAAACTTAGATAAGGGCTCTGTTCATGCACTTAAAGCTTGCTTCTTCTTGGTGATAGTTAGCACATATAAAGATCAAGCAACATTCCCATTTTATAAAAAATTTGATCCTCCTGCCACCATCCTGGTTTTTAGGTTGATCCTTCTATGATTATGTCAGTGAACTGATTTTCACAATCACAGGAAAAAGATTTTTTTTTTGTCATAATTTTTTATTTATATCTCTTTTTTTATTTTTACTTTTATTTTTTTATTTTTTTATTTTTTTTGGAAAAGAAAGAATCAAATTTGAAGTAGGTTGGAATAGCCACCTACCATCTTTACTTCTGCTTGTTGTTGTACTTGCTGCATGAAATATTCCTTTGTGAGGGACTGAAAATATGCTTTAAGTCTATGCCCATTCACAAGGAATATCGAATCTCGCCCATCAATGGTTGTGATTTCTACCACTCCATTCTCAAAAAATGCAACCACTTCATAAGGTCCCATCCAACGTGTGTGAAATTTACCTTAAAATTTTTTAAACCTGGAATCATAAAGGAGTATACATTCACCTAGGTGGAATTGCTTCTACTTGATAGACTTGTCATGCCACTTCTTGTGTTTTTGTTGAACTAACACATTCTGTTGAACAACATCCCTTCTAAACTCATCTAACTCATTTAACTGTAATAGGCGTTTTTGTTGTGATTCCGAGAGGTCTAGCCCCAATTGAATTGCAGTTCTGAAGGTTTTGATCTGGAAATATATTGGCAAAAGGACTTATTTCCCGTACACCAGCTCCTATGGTGTGTGTCCCGTGTTGTTCCTCCAAGTTGTTCGATATGCCCACAAGGCTTCTAGAAATATGTTGACCCAATCCTTCCTATGCATACTCATTGTCTGGTGAGGATGGACTTGATCACCTTTGTTGGAGCAGGGTCTCCCACATTGATGAAAACTAGTCCAATTTTGTATTATTTTGATTATGTTTAGTCTAGCGCAGGGGTGATAGGGTGGATCAAGGCCCCAATGTGTTGTAAAGCGGGCAAATAGGTAAAACCAAGAGTCTACAAACCACGGTTTTTGGACCATGGTAAGTCTAGGCTAAATTGGTATAAATAGTAAGTATTTTTGAGTCGATAGGAAGAATATGAATAGAAGTGAATGCTAAGTGTCGATTGTTAGTTCTGGGTTCGAGTATTTGGGTCAGACTCCAGCTGGCTGTGTGTGCAGAGATCCTTTGTCCTTGTTGGAACAGGGGTTCCTACAAGTTGCGAAATTGGTCCGAGTTGGTATATTTTTAATTATATTTAATCTAGTGCAGGGGTTTTGGGGCAAGTCAAAGCCTCAAAAGCATTGTAATGGGAAAAAGGGTAAAACCAGGGGTCCGAAAACCACGGTTTGTGGACCATAGGAAATTTTAGGCTAGATTATTATAAATAGAGGAACATTTTGTATTGTAAGGTAGGAAATGAAAGACTATTGATGCGAATTGAGGTTTAAGGTATCTTTTTGGGTTTTGGGGAAAGGACTCCTGCTGGCTATGTGTGCAAAGATCCAGAGTCTAGCTGTGTGCGGACCCTGCTATTGTGTGCGCAGGCTAGGATGGGTATAATTGTAAGATGGAATTAAAGAATCGATGAATGTGAAAGGTTGCTTATGAACTGAATCTATGTGTACTATCTTTTGCGAATGATTGGTACTTACTACATTCTGTACTTTCTTTATGTAAGCTGCGAAAAGCTTGTGTAAGTGTGTTTCATGTATCTGGATCTATTCGGTTCTGTTTTATGCTATATTTTTCTACTGTCATAGAAGTATATAACTATAGATCTAGCGCATGTGGATGCGAGTGAGACCTATCGAACCTGCACAGGAAGAGGCAATCTGGGTATTATAGGGTCGAACGCAGCTTTTCTTGCCTTACCTATCCTTTCTCAGGGTACAAAATCCTGGTTCCAGCACCCACCCATACTACTTCGGGTGAGACTTTGTCTTGCGAAAGCAGGTCACTGTCGAAAGGGCCAGTAGTATAGGGGTTTGTTGGCAAACCTTGAACTCCGAACCTGGGTCAGGACCCCTCGAGCTAAAAAATGGTTCCGTCACTGGGACCTACAGAATTTTGAGGAAGGGATCAGGTAATGACAAGTGAGTATTGGAAACCTAACAAGGAAGTGAATAAGCCCTCAACCGAGACGCCACTAGAGGGAGACATGGCAGCACACTTGAAATTACCTACCTTTAAAGGTGTGACCGATGAGGACATAGATCATTTTTGGTTTGTGGCTGACTCGTATGGGCTGCGCAGGGTGTGGTAAGTGATACTGTGAAGATAGCGCAGCTATCCCTAGCCTTCGAAGAAAGAGCTCTGGACTGGTACATGAGGTACTTATCTCAAAATGGGAGCGCTTCTATTCAAGATATTAAGGATGCCCTAAAACAGCAGTTCCAAAAACCTAAATCCTACTCTCAAATCGTAGCAGATGTGAAAGATTTCAAGCAAGGAGTGACTGAGTCTGTTTGGGAAGCTAATCAAAGACTAAAAAAAGCAATCAGAGAAGGAGGATTTAAGTACGACGACTGACAACACACTGAATGGTTCATTTCTATGTTGCTACCTCACTTGCATATACCGATGGGCCACCAGACCTTCGAATCACAGGAAAGAGCGTTGGAGGCCGCCATGAAACTAGAAGCCGTGCCCAAAGACAATACTTTGGGAGGAGTACAACAAATTCAAGAGTAGCTCAGAGCCATGCACATGGAGATTTAGAACCTACGGAAGGAACGAGGAAAAGGAGCTAGTGCAGATCTCTGGTGCATACAATGTTAGGTATTAGGCCATACGAAGGACCAATGCCCTCTACTGGTAGATTACATGCAGGCAGGAGGGCCTAGTCCGTTACATCTAGGCTCAAGCAGGTCTGCGTTATGGTGCGATGATTGCCAGGTGGCGGGACTACACGATACGACCCAGTGCCCCCGGCTAAGTATGGGCGAATTAAAGCAACAATGGTGCAGGTTTTGTCGGTCCGTAGGACACGATGAGTAGAACTGTCACACTTACAACTTGATGGTAGATCGTGGGAGCTTATATAGGGTACAAGCAGACCCTATGTCACCAAGATCTCCCACGAGCTTTGGTGGCTCCCCGGCTAGGGGTAGGGGAGGTTGGGGACAAAGCACAGGGGGCAGCTCATCTACTATAACTGCGGAGAAGTGGGGCACTTTGCAAGGGACTTCCCAAAACCTACCAGTCCATATTGCAAATATTACCGATAGCGGGATCATGAGATTGAAGACTGCCCGATCCTGATAACCAAAATGCAGGAAAAACAACCGACACCAACGTAGAATGTACAAAGAGTTAAGGTCGAGCTACGAGATAGAAGCACCAGCACAGCACGCAGTAGGATGGCCATTGGGAGGACCATAAGATGGGATACAAGGGATCTTCCAAGCCAACAGACACCTGACAATCAAGAAAGGTTGGGCCGCGAACAGGGGCAAGAAGCCGTCCCCCAGTCACCTATGTGCCTAGGAGCAGATGACGAAGTAAGACCCTTCTTACAGGCATGTATAAAGTTATTACGACATCCACAGGCCGAAGAAGACCTTCAGGTAGTAATTGATAGCTCTGTAGGGAAATCCCACCTATCGCTAGAATTTCGGACCATGCACAAGTTAAGTGGACATCAGAAACGTACCGATAGGGAGATGAGATTAACTGCCCAAATTGGTGATTACGAGATGAGTCAGGTTATCTTAGATTTTAGGTCAAATGTAAACGTGCTACCTAAGAAAACGTGGCAGCAAATGGGAGAACGCAAATTAGAGTGATCCAATATCCAACTGCGTATGGCCAACCAGCATAAGATCATACCTTTGGGAAGACTGCCAAAACTCACGGTAGATATCACTGGGGTTAGGGCCTAGGCTGATTTCGAGGTAATTCATATTTTTGATGATCTAGACCCATACCCTGCGCTATTAGGACTCGACTGGGCCATAGATATGGGTGGCATCATCAACCTCAAGAAAAGAAGCATGTTATTTGAGAATAACAGAAAATAGGTGACAGTACCATTAGATCTTAAGGAAGGAAACTGCTACACAGAGTGAGTATGCGGTAACAAAGAGGTAGACCACATGTTCAGGTTGACCACATGAAATGAAGGTTGGATCCATCCCATGGCGGATGGGGTACTCTGCTGGAAAATAGGCAGAGAATACTTCTCTGACTCTAATGAGTAGATGGAAGATTAGCAAACTTGGTTGCACAATGTCTCAGCGCTGTAATATCCTCAGGCTGCGAGGGCCCTCTGCTGCATTTCTTTAGAGGTAAGAGATCTACCCCATTTTGATGAGTCGGGTAGCGTCCAGAAATTCCTGAGAACCATGGAAGCTACGGTCCCAAGAGAATGACGACTTTGGGTCCTTAATCTAGCTATGCATGGGACACCTGCGCGATGGTGGGATACCCACAAGAAAGCATTCCTGGACTGGGAAACGTGTCAGGATATGATGATCTTGTGGTTCGCACCCCCAGATGACATATGCACCAAGATATTTCTCGGACCCAGGGATCCTAGCGCACATTTGCTCACCTGGATGAGAAAATGGTCTGATCAGACTACAAAAGAGTGGGTTCATCTATTTTTTCATGCCTTGGGCCCTATCCCTGACGCATGGTATTTAGATGCAGAGCTACATCAGTGCACCCGCCACTGGGAAATACTAAAAGATGACTTTATAGGAACATTCGGACTAATTGGGGGAACGAAGACGCTCGACGAAGCTCTGCAGGACATTAATGCGTTTGTATTTAGTAACTCGCACCATCACACTGCACCAGAGGCCCTGACATGGGAAGCGCAGATGCAAGACATAGTCAACTACCAGAGTTTGGAGATGGATGAAGAAGAAGACAATCATCGGAACTTTTCTGTTCCAGAATCCGAGGGGGAATGCACAGTTATAGGACCACCACTGCAGAATATTGATGTGACACAACCTCTCAAGCTGTGCGAAGTTAATATTGGAACGGAAGAACACCCTAAGTTGGCTAAAATTGGGGACTATTGGGATGAAGGAACCATAGGCAAAATTGCAGAGCTACTTACGGAATATCCGGACTTATTTCCGACGAAGTTTTCCAAGCTCAAAGGAATCACGGGGGATCTAGGAGTTATGCACATCACTCTTAAACCTGAGGCACGCCCCATAAAATAACGGCCTTTCCGACTGAATCCTAAATATAAGCAAAAGGTAAAGGAGGAACTAGACAAAATGCTTGCTGCAGGTATCATTGAACCAGTTGAATTGTCGGATTTGGTTAGTCCGATGGTCATCGAGGAGAAGAAAATGAAGGGGGAAATACACATCTGCATAAATATTTTCAAATTAAACGATGCCTGTGTCCATGACCCCTTCCCTACGCCCTTCTCAGATGAAATCCTTGATAGCGTGGGCAGACATGAAGCCTATTCCTTCACCAATGGGTTCTCAGGCTACCACCAGATATGAATTGCACGTGAAGATCATAGTAAGACTACATTCAGGATAGAATGGGGGTCCTTTCAGTATACAGTCATGCCCTTTGGTCTCAAGAATGCACCCGCTATTTTTTCAAGGGTCGTAGTTGCTGTATTCAAGGAGTTTATTCATAAGTTCCTGGAGGTTTATTTCGATGATTGGATAGTCTTCGGCCTGGTAAAGGAGCATGTTTCTAACCTACGATTAAAGTTGGACACATGCCGAAAGCATCAGATTTCCTTGAATATCAAGAAGTGAATCTTCTATGTACCTTTCAGAATCTTGCTCAGGCACATAGTATGTTGGCAAGGGTTGATGGTTGACCCTTTGAAGGTAGCCGTAATTGTGAACCTTGCAATCCAAACAACGGAAAAACAGTTTCATTCGATTCTCAGACACACAGGCTATTACAGGAAATTCATTCAAGGATATGTATTGATCACAGCACCCATGGAGAAACTGCTAAAAAAATATGTATCCTTTTTTTGGAACAATGAATGTCAAAGGAGTTTTGAACTACTCAAAGAGAAGATGATCTCTGCACCTATACTAATATTTTCCGATTGGTTAAAGGAATTCCATGTACATGTGGATGCCTCAGGCATCGCCTTGGGCGCTATCCTCACTCAACCTAGGGAGGGGGATATCGACACCTAGTTGCCTTTACAAGTCGGAAACTCTCAAGCGCAGAACAAAACTACTCTACCACTGAGTGAGAGGGACTGGCTATGGTATATGCATTACAGAAATATTGACACTATCTATTGGGCGGGCACTTTAAAATGTTCACTGATCATTCAGCTTTGAAATACCTGGTCAACAAGCTTGTGTTGGGGGGGAAGATTTGCTGCCAGCTATTGCTATTTCAGGAATATGATTTTGAGATCATCGTTAAGCCTGGCAGGTTGAATGCGGGTCTGGATCATCTATCCCGCATCGAGATGGGGGAAGAACCTACTAAATTGGAGGAGGGATTACCAGATGCGTATTTTTTCACCATTAAAGTTGTTGACACACACTTCATTGATATCATTCAGTTCCTAACTATAGGTGTAGCCCCCGCAGAATATTCGATGCAGCAGAAGAAGGAGTTGGTTACTCGGGCGGCGAACTTTACTATCATTTTCGGCCAGTTATACAAGCTAGGCACTAATGAAATACTACGCAGATACATCCTGGAACATGAAAGGCATACCATTTTGGTAGAGGCACACGAAGGCATCGCAGGAGGCCACTATGCAGGGAGAGAAATGGCACAAAATATTTTGAGCCTACCCTGCATCAAGATGCTTACGCCTATTGCAAATCATGCGATACGTGCCAACGAACCGGACGACCCTCATGCTAGGATGAGATGCCATTATAGCCTCAAATGGATTTACAAGCTTTTGACAAATGGGCCATTGATTTTGTGGGACCCATCAATCTGCTAGGCAAGAGGACAGGTGCGCGTTACATTATTATCGCCACTGACTATGTCACCCGATGGGCTGAGGCAAAGCGATAAAGGATTGTACGGCAGATACTGTTGCGCACTTTATCTTTGAGCAGATTCTGACCAGGTTTGGCTGCCCAAAGATCCTAATGAGCAGAGGTACGCACTTCATTAACAAATGATTCAAGCCTCCAATGAGGAATTCTTGATCCATCACAGCACACTAATACCAAAAGTGGTGCAAATGGGGCAATTGAAGCTTTTAACAAAACATTGGAACAAAGTTACCACCGCGTCTACAATGTTGATCGAGGACCGGGACGACGATACCCTCCCGTTCGTGGGCCTACCAAACAACTCCGCAAGAAGGTAATAGGAAGGACTTTCAGATGGTCTATGGCAAGGAGGCCATTATTCCCATCAAATACATTGTTCCTAGCCTATGCATCGCAACATTTACCAATATGGAAGAACCTGATATCATGGAGGAGAGACTTGCGCAGCTTTTGGCATTGGAGGAAGATTGGTTTATTGCTAACTTTCATCACCAGGTTCAGAAGGCTCGCGATAAAGCTTGGCATGATCGACATATTCACCAAAAGACATTCACAATCGGCGATCTAGTCCTCTTATATGATAGCCAATTTGTCAAACACCCAGGGAAATTTCGGCAGCACTGGCTTGGTCCCTACACCGTTAAGGAAATCACGAATGGTTGAGCAGTATGGCTAGCCACCCTGTGTGGTGACATGTTACATGGCTTTATTAATGGTAGTCGACTCAAGCCATATAGGGCTAAATGACTATATGTCTGGAATAATTGGCTCAGGCACGATCGACCCACCAGGGAGAAGCCGTTGACGCACCAGTGGGGTACGCACGCTGGCCATCCAATCTCTCCAGAGGCAATCGGCGAACTTGTGGCCACAGTGACTCGGGACGAGTCACAAGATTGTGTTAGGGGACTGTTGGAACAAGGGTTCCTACGAGCTACAAAACTGGCCCGAGTTGGTATATTTTTAATTATATTTAATCTAGAGCAGGGGTTTTGGGTGGGTCAAAGCCTTGAAAGCATTGTAATGGGAAAAAGGGTAAAACCAAGGATCTGAAAACCACGGTTTGCAGACCATAGGAAATTTTAGGCTAGATTATTATAAATAGAGGAACATTTTGTATTGTAAGGTAGGAAATGAAAGACTATTGATGCGAATTGAGGTTTAAGGTATCTGTTTGCGTTTTGAGGAAATGACTCCTACTGGCTATGTGCACGGAGATCCAGAGTCCAGCTGTGTGTGGACCCTATTGCTGTGTGCCCAGGCTGGGATGGGTATTGTAATAGGGAATTCATGAATGGATGAATGTGAAAGGTTGCTTATGAATTGAATCTATGTGTATTGTCTTTTGGGAATCATTGGTACTTATTGCATTCTGTACTTTCTGTATTTAAGCTGCGAAAAGCCTGTGTAAGTGTGTTTGTTGTATCTAGATCTGTTATGTTCTGTTTTATGATATATTGTGCTACTGTCATAGAAGTATATAACTATATATCTAGCGCACATGGATGTGAGTGAGACCTATCGGCCCTACACAGGAAGAGGCGATCTAGGTATTACAGGGTCGAACGCAGCTCTGCTTGCCTTACCTATCCTTTCTCAAGGTGCAAAAACCTAGTTCCAGCACCCACCCATACTACTTCGGGTGAGACTTTGGCCTGTGAAAGTAGGTCACTTCCGAAAGGGCCAGTAGTATAGGGGTTTGTTTGCAAACCTTGAACTCCGAACCTAGGTCAGGACCCCTCGAGACAATAGTCTTACTGTGTGCAGACCCTGTTGGTTGTGTGTGTAGGTGGGATTTGGGGTTATGTAAGAATCTGCTAATAATATATGAGAAGTATTGTTGGTATTTGGTTCTGGATCTATCTGTTATATGAATTTGCGCCCTATGTTTAATCTATTATAAGGTATGAATGACATATGTTATCTGCTATGTTTATCTATAATATATGCTATCTGGTCTACTGTGCGTACTGTAATTTATATATTTGCTGGTCAAACGCACATGGATGCGGACCTAAGATCTAGATCTATAATACTGTGTACACCAGTTATCTATTTATGACTGCGAACTAGCTCTATTTCCATATATCTATGCGCTACGTGTGGCTTGGCTTACCTGCTCTCTTTCCGTGTGCGGAAACCTGGTTCTAACACCCTCCCATACTGCTTTGGGTGAGACTTTGACCTGGGAAAGCAGGTCACTGCCGAAAGGGCCAGTAGTATAGGGGTTTTTTTGGCAAACCTTAACGTGAGAACCTGGGTCAGGACCGCTAAAGCCAACAAATGGTTTCATTGCCAGGACTAGGAGCATTTTGAAAGAGCAGTCAGGTAACACTAGCACACCAAAAAGAAGGTAGATATGGCTACGAATTTAAAACTACCTACCTTCAAGGGTGTGAGTGATGAGGATATGGTTAGTTTCTGGTTTGTTGCTGAATCAGTATGGACGACGCAAAACATCACAAGTGATTCGGTGAAGCAGGCCCAGCTATCTCTGGCTTTCGAAGAAAGAGATCTGGATTGGTATATGGGATACTTTGGACAACATGCAAATGCAACTATTCATGAGATCAAAATGGCACTGAAGCAGCAGTTCAAAAGACCTAAATCCTATTCGCAGATAGTCAACGAACTAAAAGACATCAAGCAAGGACCATATGAATCTATATGGGAAGCAGATCAAAGGTTAAAGAAAGCAATCAGGGAAGGCGGATTCCAGTATGATGATTGGAAACACACTGAATGGTTCATCACTATGCTGCTACCTCACTTACGGGTACCTATGGGACAGCAATCTATTGAAACACAGGAGAAAGCATTGGAAGTAGCTATGAAACTAGAAGTTTCCCCTAGGGATGATACACATTTGGGGGTACAACAGATACAAGTTCAGCTGGAAATAATGCATATGGAGATCGAGAATCTGCGCAAGGAGCAAGGGCCAGAAGCCAGCCCCGAAAAATGGTGCATCCAATGTCGGGTAAATAGTCACACCAAGGATAATTTTCCATTACTTGCTGCATATGTACAGACTGGAGCACCCAATCCCTTGCGACCTAGGGAGGCCACGAGATCCAGTGGGTCAATGTTATGGTGTGATGATTTCCATATTGTTGGGCTACAAGACACTAGCCACTTCCCTCACAAGACCACATACGGCTCGAAAGTTAACAAACCATGGTGCCGGTTCTGCAGATCAGTTGACCACGATGAGTAGACCTGCCGCACATACGATTTACTGACTAAACAGGGAAGCATATTCTGGGTTCAGTCTGATCCAGCTTCACCCAAATCTCCCATGGGAAGGGGGGGCTCCCCAGCCTAAGGTAGGGGTCGCGAAGGCAGAGCCGGTCGAGGATGACGTTAGCTGATTTTCTACAACTGTGGGGAAGTAGGCCATTTTTCACGAGACTATTTAAACCCAACTTGGCAGACCTATTAGTATTGTAAATAGTGGGATCACTTGAATGAGGAGTGCCCGATTCTAGTAGCAAGGGTTCAGGAGAAATAGCAGAACCCTACGCAAAATGTGTAAAGGATGAAAACAAAACCTCGTGAGGCAGGATCAATCCAAGAAGGGTCAATAAAAGAAGTTGCAATAGAGGAGGGACATCCCCCAAAAGAACTCAACTCTGCGATCAGGATGGGTGGTGATCATGATAGAAGAGGAGCGTATGACACTGAATGAAGGGAGGAGGTCAAACCATTCTTCCAAGCGTGTATGAAACTATTGTGCAACCAACAAGCCATGTAAATTATTCAGGATTTGATCGATGGGTGCACAAAGAAGACCCCTTATAGCATGCAAATACATAATTTACACTAGTTATACAGACAGAAAAAATGAATGGGATGGGAAATGCGGATGACAGCGCAGATTGGAGACTTTGAAATATATCAAGTTATCCTTGATCTAGGATCTGATGTGAACATGCTCCCTAAGCAGAATTGGCAGCGGATGGGCGAGCCTAAGTTCAAATGGTCCACTATATAGCTATACATGGATAATCAATAGAAGATTGTATCGTTGGGAAGATTATCAAAAGTAGTGGTGGACATTGTTGGAGTTAGGGTACGAGCTGATTTTGAAGTTATCCAAACAGTAGAAGATATGGGTCCCTACCCAGCCCTTCTGGGCTTGGATTGGGTGATCGACATGGGAGGTATCATCAAATTTTTAATGTTCCCAAATTTTAGCCTCAAAGCTAAATGGAACATTAGAGTTAGCAGCAACTCTAGTCGGTGAATAAATGGGTAGAAAAGCCCATAAGTCTCATAAGGAGGATAAAAACACTCCAAGTGTGAAAGGAGACACTCTTTATAGCTTAATAAAACACCTCCATGTGTGAACAAGGATAAAATCTAGTTGATTCAGTCCACTTTGACTAAGTCAACAACGCAGTTTTAGAGGAGGAGGAATCCAAGGAGGAATAACACAGTTTTGGAGGGAGATGTATCTTTGGATAGAGATGACCTAATTGAGTGGGGCCAAGGGAAAGAAAACTCATGTTTTATATAAGGAAGAGGATGGCAGCATTAATCTTCATGTCTTAGATTATTTTTCATGTCTGCTCAGAATTTTTCTCCCGTTGCTGCTTAGCAGGGTTGCAGTGTTGTTTAGCACCGGGTGTTCCCGAGTGGGAATCCCACCTCTTTCCTTTGAGGAGCCTCATTGGGAGAGTTTGTATTCATCATTCCACATCAGTTTTTTAGGCCAATCTTCAGCCAAATTCATTAGCACAATTTTTTCCAGCGATTGTGCAGTGTTGCTGGGTGCAGCAGTGGAAGGGATTGGAATCTCGATTCCTGAGCTAGTTTCCCATTGGAGGAAGGTTTCCTTCACTTTAGGGACCTGTTTGGAGAGCTCCAGGGCTGATTTCAGATCTATGGTATCAGACCACACATTTCCCATACATTCCCAGCGTTTTTATAGCTAGGGAATGCGTTATTTTGGAGGCAGTGTTCAGTGCATAGTTTGGTGGTTCCATTGCAATGTTTCCTTGTGATTTAGAGGTTCATCCTTTCATGGGAGGAATCCCTTGAGGGATATAAAGTATATCAGAAATATTTCAGCCTTATACACTCATGTGCTTCAGCGTTTTAGTGTTGATTCAGTAAATTACTGAATATCACATCTTGTATATAGAGTGTTTGACAAGAAACCCTTGCTGGGTTATCTTGTCTTTTGTACAAGGAGACTAGATCTCAGTTTATGAGCATGATTGTCTAATACATGAGTAGATATATTTTTCTTCTTATTTTCTAAGTTAGAACCCTCATAGGACTGCGTAGTCACTTTATGCAGTAACTCCATTAAAATGCAGTTTTGGAGTTTTTAGTCATTTTCAGCTACACTAGTGTGGGTAGTCTGTTTAACCCACCCAGTTTCATTTATTTTTTATCTCCTCTTGTATTTAGATGCTATATGGATGTATCTATGGTATCCAAGTTATCATTTTACTTTTTTATTACATATGTTGCTAGAAATGCGTTTTTAGAGCATGATTCATGAGTTGTTCCAGATTTGGAATATTACAGTGGTATCAAAGCATGATCTCTAGCTCAGCCTATGAGATACTGCTATGAGAGGAAGGAGAGATGGAAAGAAGCTAGAAAGCTTCAATATGTGAAAGGAAAAATGAATACAAGCTCAAAAATCTTCTTCCAAAATCTATGCAGAGCTTTTAAGGAGAGCAGAAGAAAATGAGATTGGAGATGGGATCTCCGAAGGAGGTTGAATCTAGAGCTGAATCTAGATTTTCACATGGTGAGTGTGAGCATGCAACTACACACCTTGATGCACAGCACGGTCAAGTACCGAGATCTATCTTCAGATGGATAGGAGGAGGAAGAATGCCTAAGAGGATAACTTTTAGTGATTTTTTGTAGGAGTATGAATCTCAAACTAAGAGGAGTAGAGATCATACTGATTTCCAAAAGTTTTGCAAGATCCAGGTGGAGAAGAGCAAGCAGAAGGATGTAGGTAGATTTATTCTATCTACTTTTTTTGGATCACCTACATGTTCAGCTGGAGCCTGGGTGAAGGAGCTAGATTCCTATTTGCAGCTGCACCATATTTCTGAAGATGAAGCCATTGGAGTTGCAGCGCTGCATTTCAAAGGTAAGGCTCATGCATGGTGGAATTTTGAATCTTGTTCTTTAAGAAATGAAAACACTTTCTCTTATACAAGATTCATAGAAACTTTGATGGGAAGGTTTGGTGAAAAACTTCCTAAGGCACATGAGCAAGGAAAACTTAAGAAAAAAAAACCCTTGCATGTGATGAAGGAAACCCCATTTCAAAAAACCATGGGAGGAGCTGACATCTTGCATTACACATTTTCGGAAGCAAGACCTCTAGTTCATATTCTTGAACAAGAGGACATGGGGATCTCCTTTTCACAAGAGGATCCAACTGTTGAGATTTTTCCCATACACATTGAGGAAGATGAGGGCAACAACGTTGTCAAATCTAGAGCACATCCAATGCCTCATGCAGAGGGAGGACGAGCACATGCTCCAATAGGAGGGATTCTTGTATCATTACAAGAAGTTCCCCAGGATCTCATACATGGAGGTCCAAGCACAATCAGTGAGCAGCATGATTGTGGAGCATTGCAGCTGGAAGGAGGAGGTAGGGAGGAAGAGCAACATCACTTGATAAGAGGCACACACCCTTCTCTATTTCAGAGAGCCAATGCAAGGAAGAGGTAGACTGATTTGTGTTGTAAAAGCAGGGGCAAGGTTGCCCAACCATCTGTGCAGTCTACTCTTGACATTGATGTCTCGCTTCATGGAGGCATTCCACCCGGGAGGCCACTAGATCTATAGTTAATGAGAGATATCTTTTCTTTGGGTTCACCACTCTTGGATTTTGGAGAGGTGAAGAGTTTTGAAGGAATACTTTGGCATGGGGGATGCCAAAGTAGCAGGTAGCAGCATGAGGAGAGCTTCACATGCCAGATAACCGACACTGTCTCTTAGGAGGATTGATCCTTATTGGAGATCTCAGTTCTTGGTAGAGTACTCCAAGGATCTTGGTGCATGCATGATTCTTGATGACCTATATGGAGATGAAAGATACATGGTGGATGATGTGGTCATATTTTCCTATGACGGAATCTTCTTGACTAGATCTTCTAGTCTCAAGGAGAAGCTGCTACATGTAGCACATGAGGACTTCTCTTCTATGCACTTTGAGGCATATTTCCACTTGATGGAGGAGTTCACTTGGGAGGGCATCCAACATGACATATATCAGCATATGGAGGGATGCATAGCTCGGATGGTAATGAAGAGGAGGTCACAGCCACTTCCCTACTCTTTGTAGGTGAGGGAGAATTTCTAGTTGAGCCATTTCAGCTCAAGGTCTCGAGTACATGATGGAGGAGGTAGCATTTCATATTTTGTATTGTACTTCTTCTCCTTATTTAAGCAGCATGATGTAACAAGAATAATTATCTCTTCTTGCATATTGTATGATGATGTACTTGCAGCTAATTGTAGCATTGATTTTGGCTATATTTTTGATGGTTTGTGGGGGAAGCCACATAATTCCTGGTGTGCACCATTGACACCATATTGTAACTCCATGTTTTCATCTTATGAGATGAATATGGCAGCAAACAAGTGGTTGGTAAAGCACTTGTTATTTCTTATCTTGATATAGACCAAGGATGAATTACGCTAGTTCCATGAGAGGGACCATGATTCACTCTCTGGATGTCATTTGGAAACTTGTTTTTATTGTATCTTGCTTTCATGTATTACTGATATGTTTTTGCTCAAGGAGAGCTTTGTATGGAGAGAGGAACAAATTGGATGGCATGGCACCCATATGCTAGAGCAGTAGAAGACTTGTTTGTATGGGGCATCATACAAGTTGACCATCATGATCTTACTTCATGGCTTGTATGAGGGAGAGATGAGGTAGCAGCAAAAGTTTTTGTTGCTGTGGTTGCACTTGGGAGAGTATGGGAGAAATTCTTCCCATACTTTTCATGAGATTTCTAAAGAGAAGGAAGCCACATTCATGGTGCAAGGAGGCTACCCTTCAGCATTGGAGGATCATGAGAGACTTCCATGTCGGGAGAAGATCATCTCACTTAGCAGCATGATGGTGGATAGATTTGGCATGAGGAATTTCAAAGGGAGAAGTCATGGAGTGACAAGAGCCTTGTTACTAAGGCCCACAACACTGTCACTTGAGAGCATGTTTCTATTGATGGAGTGTTCCAAAGAGAGTATGCACCCTCTCCTCTTGTAGATTTTTATGAGGGGATTCTCATGGGAAGACTCACTCATGGACCTCACCTTCAGCTCACACATGATTCATAGTAAGAAATACATTTATTTGCTTGTTGATTACTCTATTAATTATTTGTACTTTCTCACCATATGTAAACAATGCATTGCACCACATAAGAGCAAGATTATTTATGGGTTTCATGGTCACTTTAGGGCCAAATATTGTAATGTTGGTAACCCATCTCTACATGAATTTGGGAAAGTGTTGTATTTCTTTGATTGTACACAGATGGTATGTATGGCAGCTTACTACTTTACAGTAGATGAGCTAACATGCATAGCTACAAATTCTTTGAAGAACAAATTGCCACTTGATGCTTTTAATCAACAGTTGAAAGGACTGCGCTGCATCCACCAGAGAGACCATATGTATCATCCAAAATTGCATATGACCTTCAGCCATTTTCTGATTTGGATGCCATGTGGTGATGATGTGACATTCATCTTGTATGGAATGGTTTGGGTTGACATGACTCATGACTTTGGAGGAAGGGTCTTTGGAGACTCAATATTCTTCTTGCCATTGGGGGGAAATCATGTTGCAGCCTGAGATCAGCATACCCTCTACACTTATCATCAGTGGAGAGGAGGAAATCATGGGATAGGACCTCTTTCCTATCATGTTCATTTATTCAGCTCACCTACATTTCAAGAGCCAAAGGTGGAGGAGATTCTTCATGAGTTGCCATGTTGGAGGGTGACTAGCTTCATTTGGATGATAGCATGGGTGAGGGAGGCACTCATTCACCATGTTGGTCATCACTGCTACTTTTTGGAGGCCATGAGATAGAAAGCAGGTTTCCATTCACACTTTCCACATTTGAATGATGCAGACACTTTGGTTTTTCACACTTGGAAGGAAGCATTGGATGACAGTTTATTTGCAGTTTCTCTTGATGCAGTGATGGAGGCTATTGATGGGAGGACACATGAGGAGGATGGGAGAAATTTTTCTCTCCTTATACATTTTCTTGAGGAAAAGCAAATATTTTGGAGGGGATAACTGTAATGTTCCAAAATTTTAGCCTCAAAGCTAAATGGAACATTAGAGTTAGCAGCAGCTCTAGTCGGTGAATAAATGGGTAGAAAAGCCCATAAGTCTCCTAAGGAGGATAAAAACACTCCAAGTGTGAAATGAGACACTCTTTATAGCTTAATAAAACACCTCCATGTGTGAACAGGGATAAAATCCAGTTGATTTAATCCACTTTGACTAAGTCAACATCGTAGTTTTAGAGGAGGAGGAATCCAAGGAGGAATAACACAGTTTTGGAGGGAGATGTATATTTGGATAGAGATGACCTAATTGAGTGGGTCCAAGGGTAAGAAAAATCATGTTTTATATAAGGAAGAGGATGGCAGCATTATTCTTCATTTCTTAGATTATTTTTCATGTCTGCTCAGACTTTTTCTCCCGTTGTTGCTTAGCAAGGTTGCAGTGTTGTTTAGCACCAGGTGTTCCCAAGCGGGAATCCCACCTATTTCCTTTGAGGAGCCTCATTGAGAGAGTTTTTATTCATCATTCCACATCAAGTTTTCATGCCAAGCTTATTGTTTTCTTCGAGCGCAGGGTTTTGCCGGAGATTGTGTGTAGTCCATTAGGGAATTTTGAGGCCTAAAATGGGCCTCCTAAGAAAAATTTACAACAAAAATAAACTTTATAAGAACCAATAGGATTCAATATGATGATGTCAACCATGGGGGATGATTCACCATTTTTTAAGTAAAAGGGTAAAAAGATTAAAAAATAATAAAATAATAAAACTACTCTTTCAACTCGTATTTTCAACTTATCTCCCAAATTTTTTACTCAAATTTCGAGTAGAATTACTCGTTGGATGCAAAATTTAATTTCCTCTTCAAAATTTTAATATTCTACTTTCGATGAACTCTTCTACACGAAAAATGAGAAATACATAAAAAACATGATTGTAATCACGTTTTTTTATGTATTTCTCATTTTTCGTGTAGTAGGACCCATAGAAAGTATGCAACATGGGTACTCCTTGGATGGGGAATTAAATTTAAAAATCCAGCAATCCTCCAGCTTCAGAACAATGCATGGGAATGGGATATGAGTTGAAAAAGTAGTTTTTTCATTTTCCCTCTAAGATTTGATGTCATCAAATGTTATTTGATTTTTTCACTATTATTTTATAATTTCCTTAGGAGGCCCATTTTAGACCTCAAAATTCCCCTAATGATTTCTTTAGGTCTGTGATGGAAGGGATTGGAATCCCGGTACCTGAGCTAGTTTCCCATTGGAGGAAGGTTTCCTTCACCTAAGGGACCTATTTGGAGAGCTCCAGGGATGATTTAAGATCTGCAGTATCAGACCGCACATTTCCCATACATTCCCAGTGCTGTTCCAGCTAGGGAATGTGTTATTTTGGAGGCAGTGTTCAGTGCATGGTTTGGTGGCTCTGTTGCAGTGTTTCCTTGTGATTGAGAGGTTAATCCTTTCAGGGAAGGAAGCCCTTGAGGGATCTACAACAGATCAGAAATATTTCAGCCTTCTACACTCATGTGCTCCAGTGTTTCAGTGGTGATTCAGTAAATTACTGAATATCACATCTTGTATGTAGAGTGTTTGACAAGAAACCCTTACTGGGTTATCTTGTATTTTGTACAAGGAGACTAGATCTTAGTTTATGAGCATGATTATCTAATATATGAGTAGATCTATTTGTATTCTTATTTTCTGAGTTAAAGCCCTCATAGGACTGTGCATTCACTTTATGCATCAACTCCGGTAAAATGCAATTTTGGGGTTTTTAGTCATTTTCAGTTACACTAGTGTGGGAGGTCTATTTAACCCACCTAGTTTCATTTCTTTCTGATTTCCTCTTGTATTTAGATGCTATATGGATGTATCTATGGGATCCAAGTGACAATTTTACTTTTTTATTAAATATGTTGCTGGAAATGCGTTTTTAGAGCATGATTCATGAGTTGTTCTAGATTTGGAATATTACAAACTAAAAAAAATGAAATATGATGTTCGAGAATAATGGAATACACATAATCATCCCATTAGACCCTATAAAGGGGGACAGGTATACAAAAACAGTCCATGAGAACGAAGAAATAGATAACCTCTACATATTATCCACGCAGGATGGCAAATGAATCAATCCTGCGACTAGGGGTACCACCGCTGAAAATCAAGATAATGAGGACCCTTTTGATTTAGACGAGGAGCTGGAATATTGGAAACACCAATTACAAAATGCCTCCATGTTACGATGCCTCTGAAATACCAGAAATATCAGGTGCATGTCCACCTAGGTAAGATATTTTCACCAGTTTGATGGTTCAGGATATGTGGAGGACTTCCTACAAGCCTTTGAAGCCATGGTTCCGAGGGAATGCAACTTGGGAGCCCTTAAAATGACACTACGGGGCACGCTAGCATAGTGGTGGGGACTACACGGGCAAACCTCTAGGTATGGGAAGAATGTCGAACTATGTTGGTCTTATGATTTGCACCGCCAGCTTATCAGGATGACACAAGTATGACATACAGATCCTTGACCCTAGAACCCTGAGGGAACAAGCTTGCGTTGGGAGAGGACACACCATCGCTCAAGATTATTAAGTCAGTAGAAGTGCCAAACACACTGGGGTTGCGAACACTAGCCGTTAGCATTATAATGTCTAGTAAAAATAAAAATTTACTTTTGGAGGCAATGGTCACCTGACAATTATTAGCGCAAATCGGGGAAAGTCCTATTGTGCCTAAATCTACCTCGAAATTTGAAGAGAAAAGCGAGTTGAGTAACTTATCAAACCACGCTGGTCTGGTAGCTAGCCCTACCGAAATAGGAGAGGGCTCTCTCAGATTCAGTCTCGTAAAAATAATCAATAGGGCTTGAGAGATGACAAAGCAAAAGCTAATTTTAGGCTAGGTATATAAGTGAAGGAGTTTGATTGTGTTTTTGGGGGTTTTTGTTGGATCAAGCGAAAAGCGGTTTTAGGTGTGGGGATAAGGCTGCGTTTTGCGAGTTCTGATTGGGGCAAGGAAGGAAATTGTTTTGATGCTTTATGAATGAATGGATGGAAAATACTGCTGAGGAGTGAAGAGGGCAAGAAGATAAGAAGGTCTGAAGTCCTCCATTTTCAACGAGATGAAAACATGGAAAATTAAACAAACTGAAGGCAGAGCAAAACAAGCTAATGAATTCCACCTTTAACATTGATTTGTTTAATTTAAGAAGAAAAGAGAAGGGAAAATGATACACATAAACATCAGTGAACTTACAATTACATAGAGAAAAACACCATCAAAACACAGAGCCACATGGATCCCAAAGAGTGCTGCAAACCCTGGTCTATTCCTTTGCCAAAAATGCAGAGATGAAATGTACAATGAAGTGCCAAGCAATCCCAAGTGTCCAACCCTCTGCCAAAATCCAACCCCTACACTATGAAATTCATAAAATATATACATTTTCTCATCCTTGTACTAAGGGAATTGAGCTCAACCATTTTCTTAAAAATAGAATCAGTTACATTAAACTTGGGCCGAATTTCTGAAAATAGGTGTTGAAGATGAACTCGTATCTCCCAAACCATAGCACTTGTTACAAAACTGAAAGATTTTTTTGTAGATAAGGTCATGTGGGATAAAAACCTCTCTCAAATTTGGAAAATTCCTTTCCAATTGCTCGCAATCTGTTCCACAAAATCATCTCTAAAACAGGAAATCATTAAAAATTTAAATCTGTGAAAATGAGCTGTAAAGATCTAGTCACATATCCCAATTCGTGACACCTTTGAATAAAATGAAAGAGGTTTTTGTGGTATGGCTTGTGGTTAAAAAACAAATCCTTGGGGTTTTCAGAATTACTTTCCATCTGTTGTAAAACGGTCGTGCACTAAAATGACTAAAACAGTAAAAAATATGAAAATTTTTCTTTGTTTTAATGTAGGCTCAAAATATCACTGTATATCTCCCACATAGTAGAACCTATGCATAAAATGAAGGATGTTTTTTTTATTTGCTATGTGATGAACAAAAACCTCTGTCACTTTTGAAAAATTCCTTACCATTATTTCACAAACTGATTTTGTACTAAACTTGTCATTGTGTGCACCAACTGACCTCAAAACATGCATAACCAAGAATCACTCATTCATTTTGATCATATCTTCTAATCCGAGAGCCAGTTACAGGAGTGTGATATACCGTTCGAAATATTTTTCTGAGCTTCTTCTAATGGACACACTTGTGACATGTTTTGTGTTGAACATCATGTGAAAAAAAATCTAACAAAAACAGACATAGTAAGAGCTCATGTTGATCACAGTGACAGTGCGAAGCGGAACTGTGATCCTGACCCTACATGAAGTTTACAACCACACAGATAACAAAAAAAAGCCTTATAAAACCATTGGGATGGCCCAGAGCATAATTCTATATTAGTTTCATTACTTATACCCTGTATCCATAAAATATCAGAGCATTTGGGTCTACACTGCGTCAATCATGTCTGCCCGAAACCCCCCTGCAAGTAGCCAACCAGAAGCTGAATTCGTCTTCCAGGCAAGAGAAACAACTACCACCCCCTCACAATCTTCAGTACCCATAGAGGAAGCAAGTGACGAAGTCATGGAGATTGAGTCTAAGGAAGAAGACGTACCCATAACCCCAGTTACCAGAAAAGGCAAAGAACCAGCCCAAAGCTCAGCAAAGCCTCTGAAGACTGCAAAATGGGCCGCGGGAAAGTCGAGGACATCGCCAAGAACACCCAAGTCGTCTCATGCCCCACCTGGGCTAGAAGAGGTCCTCCCAGCTAATCCAATCAACTGGTTACCCCCATTTATCTGGCCACGAAGGACATCAACCTGAACGCCACAAAATTTAGATGGCCTGATCACTTACTTACAAACACCGCTAACCCCTCTGGGGGTCTCGGTCATTGGTGATCCTTTCAGAAAGCTCCATGAGGTTAAATTTGATGATCATGACTTGAAAAATTACGCAGTTTTCCCTGATCTGGCTCCCGCGTTGTATTTCGAGACAGTCCATGCACCTGACAGAGTCACAATCATCCCTCAGCAATGGGTATTCAGATTTTCCAAATCTGGGATCCTGAACCTATTACGAATGCCCCACTTTGGCCATTACAATGTCACAGATTGGTTAGCCCGACAGTTGCTCGCCTTGATTCATGACGAATTTTTATGGATTCGTGAAAGATTCCCCATTGATGTTACAATAATCCATAGAATAAATGGTCTCCCCATGCAAGGACCACACCCCATGGAGAAAGTGGGTAAGAAATATGAGGGGTAAATCACGACCAAAGTATGGCAGGCATACCATGTAAAGAAAAATAAGAGGGTTTTTATCATTGATTCCATCAGTGATCCAGCTATGCAAATGGGTACTCAGATATTATCTTGCAAATTAATGCAAAAATTCTAGGTTGAAACGGTACCTACGTATGTCATGCAAGTGGCAGGTCGGTGTGCCAAGGGAGGCTTCTTCAATTGGGCACAACACTTGCAGGATGAATTTCTGTCCAATGTCGGTGAATCACAAGAACAAGGAAAAGCCTTTTTCTACTCCTGGTTGTTGTTTCTTATCGCCCCCGTCGCATGGGAAGCACCTAAGGAATCAGTCCTCCCCTCGCTCAATCTAGGCATGTGTGAAGGAGCCCGGTACGCTCACTTATGGGATTCCAAAGATGCACAGCGATTGGAGGATAACCAAGTCTTCTGGGTTCTTTTCTAGGGTAATGTAGCAGTAGCCATCAACTCGCGCCCATGGATATCTCCTATAATATACAACAGATACAAGGGTATCGCCAAGTTCTAGGTCACAATGCACCATATTCAAATCTGTAGTCTTAAGAATAAAACCTGGACGACTCTTCCTTATATGGTAATAGAGCGGGAGATTGATGAGGTGATTACACAATGGCCACCTGCCTGGAAGATCGGCTTCAAAACCCCTGCGAAAAGTACTGCGGATACAAGCACAGATATTACAGGACCAAGCGGACATATGGGAACGGATGCTGGCACCGTAGTCACAATGACCATTCCTTCCACGCGGCATCCCAACAAGGATACTACAACTACCAAGCAGGTCGCGCCACAAGATATCATTACCAAGGGTACCAAGCAGAGAGGAAAGCCGGTACAAGGAACTCAGAAGAAGCAATGGCCCTAGCAACCAGAGAAATATGAAATAGTCACCTTGACTGACAGGGATCTTGAGCAGATTGTGGATGCCATTACATTGGCCATAGAAGAGAAATGGGTGGCTTTAGCAGAGCAACAAAAAAATGCAGTTGAGACCATTCAAGTGGAACTGCACACTCTACAATTAAAAACAGATACTCTGCAGACAAGTATCACCCACCGAAGAAACCCTCTATGTCCTAGAGAACCTGCACTAGTTACAAGGGAAAGGTGTATCTCTGCGATCCCCAGTGTTGCTCTTATCCTGGATCCGTCGGACCTGGAAATGCATCTCCCAGCAGGATCAAGCATACAACTGAATCTTGCCCAGCTACCACACGAATTAGTAAGGGATATCCACATGACAGTTTGCTATGAAATTTACCATCGAGACCAACTAGTACATCAGCAACTATGTACGGCCGAGCAGACGATAGCACAACAAAACACTAAAGTGCTTCTCGCGATCTCCCAGCAAGCCGAACTAGAAATATCAATACACCAGGTGTATACAGATGTAGCAATAGACATATCACTGAATGCCACCCTGCGAGCTAAAATCGAAGCACTGGTGACTGCATTGAAGGCTTCCTGAACAAAGCTGCAGACCTTCAAGACACAGATGGAGCAGCAAATCTGCGATCTTCAGGCCAATTTGCAACTTGAGATGCCTCTAGAGGTAAGGGCTCAACGGGCTACGTTAGTCACGGCTGCCAAAAACACCATTACGGGACAGATTTCTCAAGGTACGCAGTTACTGGAGACAACCTTGCAGCTCTGAACAAAGGTTCAACATGATCTGAGCCTGCGAAAAATTAATCGAGAGCTCCGTCAGAAGGAAGAAGAATGTGAACAGATCTGGGCTACCATCACCACCCTAATCCCAGCACAGTACATCGCCCGTCTAAGGACCAGAAAGGTCCTCCAAGCTGAGACTGAGGAACTTCGGCATAAGAAGGATGCCATCGGGACAAGATTGAAGCCGTGGGAAAGTACTGCCCTCAAATTGTCCCAAGACACAGATGTTGTGGTAAAAAGACTCAATCAGACACTGGAGAGTGTGACTGCTGCAACAGAAGTTCCAACGTCGCAAAATATAGTAGATATTGCACAGAATGCTGTAGCGCAGAGCGCAGAAGTCTTGGCAGCACTAGTTCCAGCTGTTGAGGCATTACGCGCGCAGGTGGAGGCTCCACCACCGCAGTGACTCAGGACGAGTCACAAGATTGTGTTGGGGGACTGTTGGAGCAGGTTCTCCCACACTGATGAAAATTGGTCCAATTTTTTATTATTTTGAGTATGTTTAGTCTAGCACAGGGGTGATAGGGTGGATCAAAGCCCCAATGTTTTGTAAAGCAGGAAAATAGATAAAACCAGGAGTCCGCAAACCACGGTTTACAGACCATGATAAGTCTAGGCTAAATTGGTATAAATAGTAAGTCTTTTTGATTCGATAGGAAGAAGATGAATATAAGTGAATGCTAAGTGTGAATTGTTAGTTATGGGTTTCCGGTATTTGGGTTGGACTTCGGCTGGTTGTGTGCGTAGAGATCCTTTGTCCTGCTATGTGCGGACCTTGTTGGCTGTGTGCGCAGGTGGGATTTGGGGTTATGTAAGAATCTGCTGATAATATATGAGAAGTATTGCTGGTATATGGTTCTCGATCTATCTGTTATATGAATCTGCGCTCTGTGTTAAATCTGTGATAAGGTACAAATGATCTATGTTATTTGTTGTGTTTATCTATAATATACGCTATCTGGTCTGCTGCACGTACTGTAATTTATATCCTTGCCAGTCAAACACATGTGGATGTGGACCTAAGATCTAGATATAATACTATATACACCAGTTATCTATTTACAACTGCGAACTAGCTCTATTTCCATAAATCTGTGCGTTGTGCGTCGCTTGGCTTACCTGCTCTCTTTTTGGGTGCAAAAACCTAGTTCTAGCACCCTCCCATACTGCTTCGGGTGATAATTTGACCTACACAAGCAGGTCACTACCGAAAGGGCCAGTAGTATAGCGGTTTGCTAGCAAACCTTAACGTGCAATCCTGGGTCAGGACCCCTAAAGCCAACAACCTTGTTTGTAGGTTCCACCTGGCCATTTGCTTGCTGGTGATACGATGTAAAATTATTGTCCCTAATTGTTTTTTATCCATCACACCCTGTACCAGATTAGAGATAAACTGC
Source organism: Pinus albicaulis (assembly GCA_034641835.2). NCBI lineage: Eukaryota > Viridiplantae > Streptophyta > Pinopsida > Pinales > Pinaceae > Pinus > Pinus albicaulis. Next base: position 155,184,177 of record CM076583.1, on the reverse strand, counting down.
GGTCCATTTTCAGAAACAATCTCTCTTGGCACACCAAATCTAGTAAATATATCAGTAAATAAAAAATCAACAACAAATTTTTCAGTAGCAAAAGAAACATCTTTAGATTCTACCCATTTTGTAACAAAATATGTGCAAACCAAGATATGCTTTTTATTTAAAGATGTCATATTTATAGGTCCCACAAAATCAATAGCCCATTTTTCAAAGGGCTCGATCATAATCTAAGGACATAAAGGCATTTCATTGGCTTGTCCTGGCTGACCCATTCACTTACAGCTATCAAATCGCTTGACATATTGTTTGGCATCCTTAAACAAGGAAGTCCAATAATATCCAGCTCGTAGAATCTTGTATGCAGTCCTCTTATCAGCAAAATGGCCTCCACAAGGTTCATCATGAGCATATTTCAAGATTTCAAACAGTTCTTCCTCTCTTACACATCTGCGAATAATAAGATCTGGTCCAGTGTAAAAGAGGTCTCCTTTGATCCAAGAATATGTAGCATTTTTCTGTATGATATTATGCTTCTCACGAGAGGATAAGTGAGGTGGTGTCTTTCTGGTGACTAAATAATTGGTTATGTCAGTGAACCGTGGGGATTTTGTTGACACAATGAAAATATGTTCATCAAGTAAATCATCATCAACAGGAATTATTTCACCATGATTATTTAATCTAGAAAGATAATCAGATACAACATTAGATTCTCCTGGTCTATCAACAATAGTAACATTAAATTCCTGTAGCAGAAGTAACCACCTACTCAATCTACTGCTAGTCAATGGTTTATTCATCAAGTATTTTATTCCAGAATAATCAGTATGCACAAAGACTTCATACCTTGTAATGTAGTGGTTGAACATATTAATATTAAAAATCACAGGTAAAAACACTTTCTTAGTCACTGTATAATTTAATTCAGTGGGTGACAAGTTTTTATTGATGAAGTAAATAACATAGGATTGTGTGTTCCCTTCTTGTCCTAGAGCTACGCCAATGCAGTATCTGAGGCATCAGAGGAAATATGGAATGGAAGGGACCAGTTAGGCCCTCTCAAAATTGGTGCCTGTACTAATTTTTCATTTAATGTCTCCAAATACTGTTGGCAATTTGTAGACCAAGATATCTCACTATCCTTAGCTAATAATAGAAAGAGATGGGTAGCTATCCTAGAAAAATTCTCAATGAATATCATGTATTAGCCTGCATGTCCTAGGAATCCTCTCACTTCCCTCTATGTTTTGGGTGCAGGAAGACACAAAATAACCTCCATCTTAGTTGGGTCAACCTAGATACCTTTGTCAGAAATGAGGTGGCCAAGGACTACTCTTGCTTTGCACATTAATCTACACTTTTTGTCACTCAAAGGAAGGTGAGATTCTTGGCAATGAAAAAGTTATTTTTCCAAATTTTTGAGGGCTTCCTGAAATGAATCACAAAATACCGAAAAGTCATCCATATAGATATCTACACATTCAAGGTCAACAAAAATATCCAAAACCACCCTTTGAAAGGTAGTTGGGGAATTACATAGCCCAAAGGGAAGAACTCGGTATGGAAATGTCCCCCATGGGCTTGTAAATGTGGTCTTATCTTGATCCTCGAGTGTGATCTATATTTGGTTCTAACCACTAAAGCCATCTAAAAATGAAAATTTCTTTTTACCGGTAAGGGTATCAAGACTTGATCGATGAAAGGAAGGGAAAGTAATCCTTGATAGTGGATTTATTAAATTCTCTGTAATTGATACAAATGCACCATATCCCATATTTATTTAGGACTAATACAAATGAAGAGACCCACTCTCTATCGTATATGGGATAAATAAATTCGGCATCTAAGAGTTTTCGTAATTCTTACTTCACAACTTCTCTTAGAGCTAGGTTCATACACCTTTGGGGTTGTCAGACAGGTCAGGATCCCCACTGAATATAAATATGATGAGTATAGGTTTCAAGAAGGATGCCTTTCATGTCCTTGTATCCCCATGCAAAGGCATCAAGATGGTTTTGCAACAAACTCACAGGTTGCTCTTGTTGGGATGAATCTAGGTCCGAGCTAATATGTAAAGATTTGCCTAGACTAATTTCAACAAAATTTGTTTAGGGATCAAGAGTACAAAGAGGTGCTGCTAGAGACTATGGTAAGGAAGTTCCAGAATCATGATTTTCATGAAAATCCAGACTAAATATTTGACACATTGATTAAAATTTTGGCATGGTATCTAGATTATTCAGGAAGTCTCGTATCTCACCCTTCTGAGTTGACTCAATATGATGATGTATCATATAAACTGACAGAGTATCCTCATTGCTACTGTAATATAGCAATAAGGTATCTCGAAGCTCCTGGATAGATCTAGCAGGTGGATCTAAGGTGACTTTCATCCTAGAATCTCCATGGGAAATGTACATGTCGCCAGAACGACATCCAATATAAGCATCGGCTATAGCAAGCCATGGTCGTCCCAAGATCAAGGGATGTCCTCCCATAGGATTCTTTGGCTGAAGCACAATGAAGTATGCGGGATATTCCCAAGAATCTATCAAAACAACCACATCGTCCAACACTCCCTTTGGCTTGATTTTGCATCTATCTAACAATTCAAGCATAGTAGGAGTAGGATGAATATGGACCAACCCAAGTTGATCCATGGATTTTTTGGTCATAACATTAATGGTTTCCCCTAGGTATATAAGCACAGTGGAGATAAGGACATCACCTATCTAAACAGATAAAATTGGGTTTTCAGGTTTGGTATATTTTTCTATTTGTACACACTTTGTCATTAACTCTGCTGCTCTTCCAAAAAAATTAATGGTTTGAGGTTCTACTCTTTTCCTTCCTGGCTTCTTGAGACAGAGTTCCCTAATGTTTTTTGTACATATGGGGATATATTTAATATCTTGGAGCAGAGGCACCTTTGTAAAAATATTCCTAAGCTCAAGAGGTAGACTAGACTTGAGAGCGGGGTCATTTTTCTCCATAACTAGCCTCTTTGGATAGGGAGGTTGGTTTGAAGAATATGGTAAAGGCTCAGAAGGTAGGGGGATGGGCTGAATGGTGAAATCTCTTCCAGTATGGTTAGGAGTTTCCTCCTCACTTTTCTCTTCAATAATTACCATCGATTGCTTTTGTTTTTATGATGTTACTACCTTCCCTAATCTCAGTTGCAGTTCATTGAACCCAACCAGCATGGACTGATAACTGGGTGGAAGAATCGGTTTAATGGAATGAATCATTTGTACCACTTTATTATTTTGGTTTGGTATGGGTTGAGCAGGAAGTTGATTTGGTCGAAAATGTGGAGGTAAAGGTAATGGTTTCATAAGCTGACTTAGCTGGGGCAATGATGATTGCGGCATTGGGTAAGGTGCATATGTAGGAGGATATGATTGCATAGGTGCAGGATAGGAAGGATGTGAATGGTTTAGCCCTCTCCATCCTTGTTTCCAAGATTGGGAGGGTTTTACATACTGAAAATGGTTCCCATACTGCCAAGGTTGAGAGTGATTAGTGTTATGATAGGAATATGGATGTGCATTATAACCAAAAAAAATGTGGTGGAGGTTCTAGAACCATACCTACACCTACCCAAGGCCAATTTATCTATGCTCCCATAGCATGCAACAGATCAGGTTCAGAATTCCCTCCTTCGAACACTTCTTTCAATCCAGTTATGGAAGGGAATTTTTAGATCCATGTTTGTTATTTTTACTATGGATTCCTTTACCGGATCTATATTTATTTCGTGAGAATTTCCTATACAGGTCACAAATTTGATCAAAAGGTTTTTGAAAAATATCCCCTTGTCCTAACAAATTTAAATTATTTCTATCATCAGTAAGCCCACTTAAGAACAAGGTTCTAATAGTACTTAGATCAAAAAAAAAAAATTTAACATTTGGAGGATATACAAAAATATTTCCAGATAATATTCCAAGGTCTCATCATCACCTTGCACAATGGCGAATATTTCATCCTAGATTTCCCTAGTTTTATAATATTCCTAGTATTTCAAAAAAATCACCCTCTTCACTTGCTCCCAGGAAGCTATAGTATTTCCTCCTAATCACATGAAAAAACGTAATGTTGAATCCTTGAGAATTGCAGGAAATAATTTTAACTTCTGAGCATCTGTGGTGTAATCATAACTTCTACATAATATGTCAAATTTGAATAAGAAATAATTTGGGTCCTCGTGTACCTTACCATGGAAATGAGGAAGAGATGATAGAGGAATATTATTCATTTGCACAACTATATCTGGATCCATGGTCAGAAATCCGAAGGTGGATTGTTCCTCATTTACCAGATTTTCTTCACTTCCCTCAGCATGGTATTTGTGTTCTGCCATTTTTGTACCTCCAAGTGAACTGCTCTCAACAGGCTGAGAAGGTCGACTATAGGTTAAATCAATTTGGGGTCCAATAGTCTCCTTCTTCCCCTTCGTTGGTTGTATCACACCCGAACTACCATCTCCAGAGTCCAAGTTAACAGTTCTTGTGTGATGGGTCTATGTATGTTTGTGCTTTATGCCTGCAAAATAATGCCCAATATGAGAAAAGGTTTCAGTTTTATGAGTTTTCCCTCATCCCCTATTGGGCTTCGGACCCTTACCCATTTTAGGAATTCATCTAAAAAAAAATGACAAAACATAAAAAGCTCAATCAAATGCTGCAATTAAAATAAGAAATCAACACTTATAAAGTCCTTCAAACAATATAAACAAGGTGCAGGGAAAAAATAATAGCATACCTACCCCTACTGCAGAAAAAATGAAAATTTCTTACCAATCTTAAAATGCCTCCTCAACAACAGCGCCAAAATGTTGGGTGCAGGAATTGGAATTCAACAAAATCCTTCAACACTTAATTGTCAACCCAAAGGCTTTGTAAGCATAGATTCATAACACAGGTAATGCCAAAAATGATATGAACCTTTCCTAGTTCTATTCCTAGTTCCTTAATTACAATTTGCAGAATCGAAATAAATGATCACGTCAATTAATACCAAAGAAATTCTGGTGCTGGAATATGAAAAGAAAGTACTTCGCAGAAATTTAAATAAAAGGAACTCTCAATTCATTATGAACAATCCTGATTAATGAAGTAAAAATTTAAGATTATCTTCAATGTATTTATGAGACAGAGCGATGACTAGGCTATTCAAGATATCTACCTTCTTCAAACATATTCCTTCCTACACTAAATTTTCGTTCTTGCACTGTAAACGCATTCCTGCACTACAAAAAAGTTCCTGTACTGGAAGGTTGTTCCTGCACTGGAATGAATTTTATGCACTGGAAGTGTGTTTTGTACCTGAACTGAATATTTTAACCTTCATACATGACCTCTAAGTATGTGTACCAGAGAACTCTGTTCCTGTACCAGGATATCCGTTCTTGTACCAAAATAGAGGTTCCTGTACCAGAAAATCAGTGTTCCCGTACTTGGTTTCCAAATCACTTGTAGAAAATAAAGAGCATGTTAACTAAAGAAATAGACTGCAAAGCGAACAGAACTAAAAAGTAAACTTTCATAAGAAAAAATATTCTTCAACCAATATCATATTGATAAATAAGATTATTTTTTTAAAGTCAAAGTAAATCTTCATAAAACAGGAAACTTCTTTCATGCAAATAAAGATATTATCGGATCCATGTATCAACAGGCTTCTTCTTGAGATGATTTTTTATCATATGAATTATATCTTCACTTTAAAATATTTTAACTCAAAATTTCATTAAAGTATTTTATCATTAAATTCAGTTCTTTCCACAGGAATAATAAGTGCAAGCACAGACCTTCATATTGTGACAGTGTTCATTTCAGTTTTATCAATGCAAATCGATTCTCAACTGAACTTGAACTATTAAGAATGCTTCTGCTCATGAATAAACACTATTTGTTGAAAATTAATGAAGATCTTGAAGAAGGAAAGAAAAAAAAAAAACTTCCAGAAATAAACCAAGGAACTCTGACTTGTAGAAATGAAATTGTATCAGTGCAAGCATCTTAACTTCACTCCTTTCGCAGAAATGGAACAAGCTTCAAAGGAAAAATGTGTAAGTTAAAAATCATACATAATCAAGCCCACACACCTCGGATCCGAAACACATGATTTGAAAAGGAATTAAGTCCTGTTGCTTGTTGACCCGTGACCACACACAAAGGGGAGAAGGAGAAAGGAAGGCAAGTCCTGACCATCAAAGAGCTTCAAAGGAATCAAACTGCATCTATGTTCAGTATAAAGGGGAAAATGTAGTTGATAAGGTTTAACAGTGAGAAAACTTCATTTCCACCATCCTTCATCTCATTTATCCTCTTTACCTTCATTTACCCTCTCCTACCCTTCACTTTCCCTTTTCTAAAGTCCTGTGTTGCATTTCTTCATTGGAAACACCACTCCCCGCAAGTTTTAATATTTACATCTTAAGACTTACTGAAATTTATCTTGCCACCGATGCGACTTGGTGGGACCCATCCAACCTTGATACATCACACAAATTCGCATGAAAACCCTTGTATTCCACATTTGTCTTACCTTTCTCCTTTTCGCACTTTGCAACGTCTAGTGCATCGCATGTCGCATATTGTACATTTTATAACTTACCACCTAAGCGTCTGCAAAGTATTTTGTTTAATTTACGATGCAGTTGGCCCCACCATGGTAGCTCCACCCCCCACTTCTGGCTGCTTGTAATACATTTCATATAATATGAATCCTCATACACTTACCGCATAACAATTCAGTGCTTTATAACTCCGCCAATGCAGTGGGCCCCACGCTCCCTGACACATCATCCTCCATTCAGCGCAAACCAAACTTGGTGTTTTTAAGAGTTTACTGTATTCCCCAAATGCTACATTCTACGATGTGTGATGCAGGTGGGTCCCTCTCCAGTCACTTCACAAGTTTTATATTTTAACCCCTGTTTCTTATAACAAAATGCTAAGATCTATGGTTTGCGATGCATTCAATCCCACCTTCCCTCCACATCATCAATATCCCCCCATGGCCTAGCGTTCACCCATTTCAACGTAAATAACTTTCATTAAACCCACTCCTGCTTCCGCCATTGTTCCTTCAACTCCACTCAGCCCCAATGCATCCAACGACCCTTATCTAGCTGCGGCCCCCCTGCAGCATTCGAACTTTATCGTGGGGGGGGGGGTCCGAAAAGGGCATATTTCATTACCACCCACTCCTCCACGTGCCTTCCTCTCATCATTTTTCACCCCCCCTCCTCTCCAATATTGCTTACCACTTGAGACCCCCTCGAGAATCTGGTTCCCATTTTTACAATTCAAGACACCGCATGGACTTTGAATCATAACATACAGTTGTGGCTTATGTGGTATGCTCAGGAGATCTCCACTAAAGAACGAGGTGTGCTCAGTACCAATGGCCTCGCCATAATGAATTAAATTGAAATCACCAGACTAAGGGAATGGAGGTCTGCAGGAAATAGATGGAATCGTAAAATGATAGTCAGGCTGTACACCTACAACCGCTCGTCGCCATGCCGTCTTGAAGGCTCCCATTATTAGCTTCAATGGGAGACCGTGTATTTTCTATTTTTGGTTTACTTTTGATGATTTTGCTGATGAAATCTCAATTTCACCCCATTCCTATTTTAATTCTCTTAGTACATAAGTAATTCCTGAATGTACACTCTGCAAGTTAGGTAGCATGTTTTGATTTCATAGATATGGGTCGATCATAAATGATCAAGTACCGTATACCCTCTAGGGAAAATCTATATATAGTAAGTTCTAAGATGAAATTAGGGTTCTAGAATTTTGGAAGAATTTTGTTGTAGTTTTGTATGACTGTGCTCCCTGTGCTCTGAGATACATATTTGGGAGAGTTGTTTGAACTCAATATAATATAGCGTTGTTATTTAGATTCCAGATAGAGAAATGAATAGTATGTATCTGTTTTTCTTTTGTTATCAGTAATCTCTCTTTATGTATAATCATTTGTCATACTATGTTGCTTTGAAGGTTTGTGTAGCATAGCTGCTGGTAGTCTGCAATTTTATTCATGAATTTGTGTTTGCATAACGCTCAGGTGCTAACACTCATGTATTAATATTGTTGCACTCCATTAATTTGCGCTCTGTGAAAATATTTTTTTGCCCATATCTCATTCATATCTGCTTCTTTTGAGGTCACTGGGGGACAGATTCTGTTAGTCATTAGTATTTTTCACCTGTTGATGATGACTTTTTGTTAGAGCCAAGTTTTCTAGTAGCTGATCTCAAAAATTTTCAAATTTTCCAGATGGAAAACACCCATAAACATTTTTTACCCCTCCTAACCTTTTCAATCAACCCATGGCAAGATACAACCTCATTTTCAAGCCCTATCTAGCCTCAGCCATACTAGCCTGTCCATCAGCTCCGAAGAGAATAATCCAAATCTATCCAAAAAGTCTCCCCTAAGTTAGGTAGTGGCCCTTTAGGCGATTTTCCCTTGGAAAACTATCCTAAAGCCAAAAGAACCTCTATCTATTATCAACCAGTCCTAAAAGACCTTCCTTTTCTGCAAATAAAGCTTGATTATACCCTTAGGTCGTGCCACTAACAAGCCTTGATGTCTCAACAATACATATGCCACAGGTCAAGCTGATATTAGGTGAAATTATAGTGTTTCAATGGATCTTTCAAGAGTAGAAGTATACTAGTGTTCCAGAAGACATTATTAAATTCAACATGAGAAAACAGTTTCTTCTCATGTGGTTTTGAGCCTAGAATGCAGCTACAGGACAGAGAGTTATTTAAAAAATCTCCTGCAAACACAGTCCAAAGGTTAGTGATTTATGAATAGCAGATACTAGTCAAGTTGCTTGTGATGTATAAAGAGGCACAAAGGTATTTGAACAGCAGGATTATATGTCTCAAAGAAATGCCCATCATAACATATTTTCATTTGTCATTTTCATTTGCTTAAGTATGAATAGGCAGTGAAAGGAAAGATAAGATTGTTTGAAAAACTGATGAAATGGCATCACTGAGAAAACCTCCTCCATAGATGAGAAGAGGGTTGATAGACTGAGAAAACCTCCTCCATACATTAGCAGAGGGTTTAAAGACTGATAAAACATCCTTCATTTTACAAGCAGAGGGTTTGGCAATGTGTTAAAGGCCTCCTTCATCTAATAAGCAGAGGGCCAGGAAACAGGAGCAGGGTTTTAAGGGTAGTGGGAGACAATTGAAGGCTTCTGAATAGAAACTGGTGTTCAAAGAAAAGACAAAGAAGTGGTGCTTTAAAAAGGTGTTTACATGAGTTTCACTGTTAAAACACAGAATTGAAATATAATGTGAAGCTAATTGGGTGATTATGAATGAAGAAATATTGTTAAGAAAATGGCCAAGGAAGTAAAACAATCTTGGTCTTAAACTAACTTCTGCTATCAAATACAAAGAAAACCACTAACAGTGTGTTCATAAATTTTTTTCACTTGGTTAAAACAGGGGTTGAAAAGAACCCAGGCATTTGTAAAAAATAGGCCTCCTTCATAACAAGTAGAAGGCTCACCATGGTTTGAGGGTGAAGAGCATTCATTTTCAGTATGGCTTAGATTTCAAAGGGAATTATGTCAAAATGGTAAAATGAATGAGAAATTCATTATTCTTGCAGACTTCCTTCACAAAAGAATAAAGGGACAACTTTCAAATTTTACATTTTTAAACTTCAGCTCACCATCCCCTGCTATATCTCCGTAAAAGTTGAAGACTGGATTACTTTTTCAATCTAGGGTTAGTCATTTGCCTTGATGGTGGAGACTATTTGTAGAAGATTTCTTCACTTACAGTTTCAAATGAGGTTCTTCACCCACAGTCAAAACAAAGGCTCAAAGAGCACCTGACAATTCAATCAACTTCACAGTGGGCATGATCATCATCAAAACACCAGGAGCAGAAGATGTCAAAATAAGTTTTAAAGTAGTGAGTTATCTCCTTGAAAGAATGGAAAATCAATGCCTCACAGATCATTGATATGTTTTTTAGCAGAGTTTTTCCTTTAAAGGGATAGAAATAGGAAAACAGTGAAAAGACTATTGCCTTAATGAGAAAAACACTGAGAAAGATTTTGGCGTTCAAAATGGATTTTTCACTCTGAAAAGGGTCGTATATATGAAGATCTTCAAAAATATCACCCACAACACCTTTTTAGAGTTTTGGTCAGATAATGGCTTTGTGATGGCTTAAAGATTTTAAATGACAAATTTGTGCTTCATTTTTGTTTAAAACAAAAGCTTTTTCAAAAACCTCCAAAACCCTCACAAAAGAAAATTTCAAAGGTGTTATCTTTTCCGACTATAAAAGGAGCAAGAGACCATTGCAGGGCCTATTTTGCAAATTCGAAATGAAAGTGACATCTCCTCTGGCTGTTCACCAGACCAAGCAAGGATTTCAAGCGAAATTGCAGAGTTTTTATAGGCTCAAAGCCTGCGCGACGTGCCTGGAAAGTGCACGACGCATTCAGAAGTGAAAATACACAGTCCTTACACTATTGTGTGGCGCGCCTGTAGCGCCGGTCACCACCGCCCGAAGGCCGACCCGACGGCCTTGTGTTGTGCGACATTCTTTCTAACAAACGTGTCGTGCCTCCTAGCACCTTCAAAGAAACTCCAAAAGCTCCCCAAATGATCAATCAAGGCCCATGAAGGATCTTTGAGGTATTTTTCATCACCTCATGATAAATTCCGAAATCTAAAGGGGTGATTGATGCCATGTTTTTTAAGACTAAAATAGTGATTGAATAGTGAAGTTCTTGGTAGAAAAGCAAGGTGGTTTGTTATTGTGTTGCCAAAGATTGTTACAGTAGAAGGCTAGGGTGTGTTTGCATTAGTTTAAAAAGGCCTAAAACTACCTTCAAGCATAGTGATAAACCATAACCCTAATTGCAAGGAAAAAACACAGTGGTAGAAGGTTTTCAAGTTTTTGAAGGTGTCCTAGCAGTGATAAGACAAAACTAGCCTCTGTCAGCAAAGTATAAGGTCGAAGCGGTGTTTGTAAGATAAACACAGTGTTTGTAAGGTGAAAACAGTGAGTCTGATTTGAAAACAATGGTCATAGTCTAAAAGCCTTGTCACTTCAAAAGTGTCCCTTTGAATGGTGAAAGAACAAAATCTATCCAGCCACCAAATTTCCATAAAACAGAGTATGCTATGAAGATCCTTTGAATAAATTTGAGGGTGCTTTTGTCTACCTGTGTATAAGAACTAGTGAACAGCAGAAGAAGCACTGTTTGAGGGAGCTTGTTTTTTGTCTTTGTCTAAATACAATGTTGTCTTTTTTCTAACAAAACACAAAGGATCCTTGTGACCTTACCCAAGCACAGTAATAAATTGACTGTTGATCTTCATTTGACAAAAAAATTGTTGTTTGGCACAAAAGAGGACAAAACAGTGATTTAGAAAAAGCAGAAAGTTGGTGTTGGAATATTGTTCCAAAAAACATTTGAAGCAGCTTGTCTTGATCAAATAGTGACTGACAAGGAGGAAATGGTGTATGGTTGAGAAAAAAATTCCAAAGGCCATTTGAGACAGCTTGGTTTTGCAAAGAACATTCAAAACAAGATGGCTCCCAGGCAAGACAGTAGGAGTGGCCTTCACAAGAGATTTGAGCATGTTTCCACTGAAGAGGTAAATACCCATCCATATGTCTTGTTTAACTTTCATGAGGTTGGGTGTTTATATTTTTGTCAAAGAGTGCAAGAGGTGAAGAGCTATTCCCCTTTGACACATCTTTGTGCTTTGAGGTTTCAAGAGAAGCACTTTCAGCTGGCAGGCCTAGATTTAAAATTCTCTCCAAGGTTCATTTCCAAGGCCACCAAAATCCCTTATGTCGAGGAGAAGTGGCTTAAGCAAAGCCACCTGGACTCAGAAGAATACAAGCTTTTTCTGAAGCCTGAGCATAGAGATTCATGTCCATCCATTTTTCCCTTCTCATATCTTTTGACTAGCTACGCCCCCCTCATGAAGATCATCATGAAATACTTCACTTGCGAGGGAAGATTCTCCTGAGTCTATGCATATCATATCCAATTTCTCATGCATTTCACGAGGGCCAAATTGCTAAATCTCCCTTTCTTCCTACATAGAAGTATTGAGAAAATGGCCTCCACTATTCAGAAAAATCCTCCTTCTCAGCAGACAGCCTGCCTCTTCCATCACTCCCTCATCAAAGTCATCATTCTTCATCAGCTTGAAAAGAAGGAGGTCTCTTGGGATACTTTCATCACACATTCGGATTTCGCCTCTGTCCCTTCATTTCATACATCTCCTTCACCTTCTGCTCACCATCCTTCACCTTCTTCTAGCAAACCTATTCCCAAGAAGCTCAAGTTTACCATAGAACAAGCAAAAAGGCATGATGAGGAAGAACAGCATGAGCAAGAGGAGGAAGATGATGATGAGCAGCATCATAGTGAAATAGGGCAGCAAGGGGGAGAAGAACACAGTGAGGCAGAAGAGCATGATGAAGAAGAAGGGCATGATAAAGAGGAAGATGATGATGAGCATCATCATAGTGAGGCAAAACATCAGACTCCTGAGCATGATGAAAAAGGGCATGATGATGAGCAGCATCACAGTGAGGCAGAACAACAGAATCCTAAGCATGATGAAAAAGGACATGATGATGAACAATAGCATGATGAACAGAGGCAGCCACAGCATGATGAACAGAGGCAGCCTCATGGAAAAGAACAATAGCCTCATGAAGAAGAAGGGCAGCATGATGAACAATTGCAACACAATGAGGAGGGCAGCCCTCAAAAAGAAATGCACAAGGACAGTCAAGGCATCCACGAAGAAATCCAAGACAATGGCAAGAATGATGAGCAAAGTGACAAGGGTAAAGAGCCAATGGAGCATGTGCTAGTTGCCTCTCCTAGGCAAGGGGCCATTCTCTCTTCTCTGAAAGTGGACAAGCCCCAGACATCAAGGAAAAGGGTGCCTAGAGTTGTAACTCCAAATGTGACTAGGGCCCTTCAAAGCAAGGGAAAATTTCCCAAGAAGCCCATTGTCGAATTGCCCAAGAGGACGAAGACTAAAAGAGCCACCCAAAGCAAAGGAAAGGAGAAAGAAGAAAGCAGTCATGAAAAGGAAAGGGAATTCGACATCATTCAAATCCAAATTGATGATAGTGACAATGAAGCCCGGATCCTAGAAAATCTCTTGATCAATAGAGAAAACCAAATTGATGCTTTAAGGACTGATCTTGAGAGGGCTAGAAACTTCAATCACTTTTTGCAAATTCAAAACAAACAAATGAGTGTCCATATGGCGGTATAAGAGACACAGGCCATCATACAAAAAGGAGGCCTCCAAAGCACAAGTGAGATTGGAAAAACTCATGGGTGAGTTCAATGAGAGCGAAGATGAAGATCAGCCCAGCCGAAAGAGGCCAAGAACCATGGGGCTCAAAAAGGCCCTTGAGAAACAAAAGGAAGAATAAGATGCCCTTCTCCAATCTACCCCTCTCACTACATTGTTCGAACAAGAGATAGAGAACAATCGGGAAGCATGGCTTGAGAGAGTTAATGATCACTTGGAGAAGAAATTGGAGAAGGCAAATAGAGACTTGGACCTTCAACGAAGGATGACCGGGCATTATAAAAAGCTAAATCAGTTTGCCCGGTGGAAATTGAAGGCCGCTCAGGAAAAACTCAAGGAGGCTAAAGGGAAGTGCCCGGCACCAAAATTGAGGAAAGACACCTCAAACCTCCAAATTTTGGCCTCACCTTCACAACATGTTTCTAAAAACCTTTGAGGGTCATGCTCGCCAAATTTGGGCGAAATTCGACAAAGTTTGGTTTTTTGTCATTTTTGGGATTTTGGCTAAAACTCATGGGCATCACCATTTCAGTTTGGGGCATCCTCAAAGGATGAAAATGGTATCATTGGATGCCATAATTTTAGGGGCATACACTTAGTTATTTTCAGATCAATTGAAGATCATTTTCTCCCCCAAAATGGCGAAAACACTCGCTTTTTCTACACTCTGCCCCGTTTATCAGCAAGGCCTATTTTTTGGTTTTTTACACACAGGTCTATTTTTGGAGGAATTCTATTTTTTAGTTTGGAATAAAATAAACATTTTCAGAAATTAGACACTCAGAGATTTCCAACGAGCCATCACGGACCTCGTTTTGACATTGGGAAGGCCTCCAAAAGTTTCCGGAAATTCAAGGAACTTTCTACTGATGTATTTCTTGAGTATTTTTGTAAAAATTGAACCTTTCAAAAGTGATTTTTCCTCATGTGCGTTTAGATATTTTTGTACATGATTAGTTATGAAAAGTCAATATACTTCCATTTTTTAGAAATTTTGAGATATGTTATTAGATATTTTGTGCCTTGGGCTTTGCAAATCCTCAAGGACAAAATCAGATATTTTGGATAGGCCATTGAGATTGCAAGTTGAACCAAGAGGTTTTCCTCACATTGGCCTATATATTCCAAAGGCTTTCATTGTAAGCAAGGCTGAACTTGATGAATAGAAGCAATATATGGTCATATAATCTTTGGAAGAAACACTTGTCTCATGGTTTTGGATAGTTTCTTGGATATTCTTGGATGATGAAAGATGATTGTTGTTGGATTCCATGACTTGGTAGAATGGTATAGTGTCTCTCTCTCTGTTTTGTTTCCTATTTTTCACTCATAATTCCATGTTCTTGCTTGCTATAAGATAGTAGATAATAGATTTGAGACATGCCCTTGGAGGAAACTCAAATTTCCTGTTTCTTTATAGCTTCTATGTTTTCTTCATTCTTAGTCATATTAAAGAATCCTTGATTGCTCTTTAATAACTAAAGAATATTGTTTGCTTGTTTCATTTATGGTTTTATGCATGCTAAGTATGATTTACGGTATGCCCTGCTTACTCATGGCTAGCCATAGCTCCACCTATGAAACCTCTCTTTGATTGATTAGATTGTCATTTGTTGAACCAAGGAGGTCTTGTACTGATCTTGCCCTTTGCCTAAAATTATGCAATCTTGTTTTCAAAGTGCCTAATAGCTTGAAGTACTATGTTTAGGCGTTACTACATAGTGATTTGAGTTGTTTGTCTGTCTTAAATGTATTTCCCCAAATTCTGATAGCCATTTCCTAAAGTTAGAGAGTCATATATCTCTATGCATGGCTTGAATGTTTATTTCTATGCATTGATCATCTTATAGTTACATTTCTCATGATTAATGGTTAGCCCTACCATGTTTATGTTAGCTATTAAAGTATTTATGCTTGAAATCCTTTGTTATTCACAAATTTGATGTCCATCTCACTCCTTTTTTCCCAAAGATCCATTTTACCTTGAATCAAATCGGCCCACCATCTGAAATATTTCTTGACCTTTTCGACCCCATAGCCCAGTTGTTCTGA
Source organism: Pinus albicaulis (assembly GCA_034641835.2). Classification (NCBI taxonomy): domain Eukaryota; kingdom Viridiplantae; phylum Streptophyta; class Pinopsida; order Pinales; family Pinaceae; genus Pinus; species Pinus albicaulis. The sequence goes on along the minus strand of CM076583.1, from coordinate 155,168,769 downwards.
CATCTTTTTACCTATCTTATGTCTTTGATCAGTTCATCCCTCACAACCTAAAAACCAAAACTAAAAACCTACTTCATAACTAGCCTAATATCAAGAACACAATAAGCAAACACACAGATATCCCTTACACAAATAGAGAGAGCCCTTTCTGAGTCCAGGAAGGCTAGGTCCTTGGGCTCCAAAGACTATTTTGATGTTACACTATCATTTGGTTTTCCAATCAGCCAAGTCATAGGACACTAACATAATGGCGATCACAGTGGGACTTTTCTGAGTTCATTTTAATATGAATACCTTTCAAGACTCATGGAAAGCCCCTTTTTGAACTAAACACTACACTATTGAGCCACCTCATCGCCACACTAACATAATGGCAATCACGGTGGGACCCTGAGTGATAAATAAATTTAGATTCCCTAAACATTCCAGCAGCCTTAAGAATATTATTTGATTGACTTATCCCACCACTCACTAACATAATGGCAATCACGGTGGTACCTTCCGAGTTAGTGACAATCTAATTACTCCTTAGTAACTCCCGAAGTCTCAATCAAAATTAGAAAACTTAAGTGTTGTTTGAAGAGTAGTAGCTAGCTCTTTCACCATCTTAGAAAAATGTTGATTCAGGTATAGGAAACTCTTCCAAACCTCATAGGCTACATAAAAACTCAGAAAACCCCAAAACATTCCCAGATTGGCTTTTCCCCAGTTACTTGTGGTGGACCATAGCTACTTCTTTACAAAAAAAACCAAGTTCCACCTGGCGACTCCACTAGCCTCCAGTAGGCCTAAAAACTCCATAAAAAAAACCAAAAAATTCATAAACCATAGCTTTTCTGTTGACTCATC